>RXID01001186.1:82500-116452 GCA_005019695.1 Trichopus zeylanicus subsp. travancoricus | reverse complement strand
TTCCTCTTCTTCTTCTTTCGCTTCTTCTTCTTCTTCTTCTTCTTCTTCTTCTTCTTCTTCTTCTTCTTCTTCTTCTTCTTCTTCTTCTTCTTCTTCTTCTTCTTCTTCCTTCTTCTTTCTTCTCCTTCTTCTTCTTCTTCTTCTTTCTTCTTCTTCTTCTTCTTCTTCTTCTTCTTCCTTCTTCTTTCTTCTCCTTCTTCTTCTTCTTCTTCTTTCTTCTTCTTCTTCTTCTTCTTCTTCTTCTTCTTCTTCTTCTTCTTCTTCTTCTTCTTCTTCTTCTTCTTCTTCTTCTTCTTCTTCTTCTTCTTCTTCTTCTTCTTCTCTTCTTTCTTCTTCTCCTTCCCGTTCTCCTTCTCCTTCTCCTCCTCCTTCTCCTTCTTCTTCTTCTTCTTCTTCTTCTTCTTCTTCTTCTTCTTCTTCTTCTTCTTCTTCTTCTTCTTCTTCTTCTTCTTGTCTTCTTCTTCTTCTTCTTCTTCTTCTTCTTCTTCTCTTCTTCTCCTTCTTCTTCTTCTTCTTCTTCTTCTTCTTCTTCTTCTTCTTCTTCTTCTTCTTCTTCTTCTTCTTCTTCTTCTTCTTCTTCTTCTTCTTCTTCTTCGTTCTCTTCTTCTTCTTCTTCTTCTTCTTCTTCTTCTTCTTCTTCTTCTTCTTCTTCTACTTCTTCTTCTACTTCTTTGGCTTCTTCTTCTTCTTCTCCTTCTTTTTCTCCTTCTTCTTATTCTTCTTCTTTTTTTTCTTCTCCTTCTCCATCTTCTTGTCCATCTACTTCTCCTTCTCCTTCTACTTCTCCTTCTTCTTCTCCTTCTAATTATCCTTCTACTTCTCCTTCTTCTCCTTCCTTCTCCTTTTGCTTCTCCATCTACTTCTCCATCTACTTCTCCTTCTCCGTGTCCTTCTGCTTCTCCTTGTCCTTCTACTTCTCCTTCTTCTTCTCCTTCTAATTATCCTTCTACTTTTCCTTCTTCTCCTTCCTTCTCTTTCTGCTTCTCCTTCTACTTCTCCTTCTACTTCTCCTTCTTCTTCTCCTCCTCCTTCTCCTTCTACCTGACGTTCTTCTTCTCCTTCTCCACCTCCTTCTCCTTCTCCTTCTCCTTCTTTTCTCCATCTCCTTCTCCTTTTTCTTCTCCTTCTGCATCTCCATCTGCTTCTCCTTCTCCTTCTACTTCTTGACGTAGCAACAAGCGTGGTAGACGAGGAAAACACCGTTGCCTCTGTTAAGAACTCCTTGAATCCACAAGAAAGAGAGAAAATTCACTAAAGTAGAACTTTATTGAGAATAAAAGTTGTTCTCCCGTCCATAGGGCTCAAGGCCTATTTATACAAATACCAGAAGTCCAATTTGAGTAAGTTTCTAGCTTCCCAAGTCCTAAACTGAATACAACTCAGCTTGAACCCATTAATTGGGTTGATAGAAGTTCTAAATAAGTTAACCTACGAAAATAAAATCCTAAATAAGGATTCATCCTTCCTAAGTCCTAAACTGAATAGGATTCAGCCCAAACTTAGTCTTGGGTTAGTGGGAATCCGAAAATAAGACCTAAGACATCATAATGAGAGAATTTAAACATAGAAAGGTACTAAGTAAGTCAAATCCTAAGTTAATAAAGGAGTGAATCAAATCATTGTCATGACCCCTGGTCTTCTGAATTATTCAGCTCCTTTTGATATTTCTGAATTCCTTTTTGAGCGCTCCTATCTCGTGTCCCCTTCTTGTAAAGAACTGTCCTCGAGTTATTTTATCGTAACTTGCAGTCTCAGGTGCATGGTAGTCAAACAAATCTTGAATATTAAAAGTGTTTGAGATTCCCAAATCCTTCGAGAGGTCGATGACATAGGCATTGTTGTTTATCTTTCTTAGTATCTTCAGTGGCCCAATTTTCTTCTGTTTCAGTTTGTTGTAAGTTCCAGTTGGAAACCGTTCCTTCCTCAAGTGCACCATCACCAGATCTCCTTCTTGAAACTCTTTTGGAGGCTTATGAATGTCTTCTTTAATTTTGTATTTGCCATTGGATTCTTCTAATTTCTTCTTTACCTCAGTATGCACTTCAATAATTCTCTCCACCATATTGTCTGCAGCTATGCTTGTTCCTGGCAATTTGGGCAACACCACCAAATCCAGCGGGTGCTTTGGGGTTCTTCCATTGATAATTTCAAATGACGATTTTCCGGTGGACCTGTTCTTCATGTTGTTGAAAGCAAATTCAGCTTGTGCGAGTGCATAGTGCCACTGCTTTGGTTTGTCTCTTGCAAGACACCGAATGATGTTTACAAGTGTTCGATTCACCACTTCAGTTTGTCCATCTGTTTGTGGATGATAGGCACTGCTAAATTGTAGAGACGTATCAAATCGCCTCCATAATGTCTTCCAAAAGTGACTTAGAAATTTTTTGTCACGATCAGAAGTGATAGTCTTTGGCACTCCATGTAGCCTTACAATCTCTTGAAAGAATAGATTAGCCACCCTTGTTGCATCTGCTATCTTCTTACATGGAATGAAGTGTGCCATCTTGGAAAATCTATCGACAACAACAAATACTGAATCTAAGCCTCGTTGAGTCCTGGGGAGGCCCAAAACAAAATCCATCGATAGATCCTCCCATGGGTCATTTGGCACAGACAATGGGGTATAAAGGCCAGTATTTTGAGAGCTTCCTTTGGTTGTTTGGCATACATAGCACCTTTGTACAAAACGATCGACATTCCTCTTAAGTTGTGGCCAGTAGTAGCGCTCTTCAACTAGTGCAATGCTCTTGTCACGCCCAAGATGCCCTGCTAGGCCACTGCTATGCAACTCTTTCACCACCTTTTCTCTTAAGGAGCACCTTGGAATGCAAAGACGAGAACCCTCAAAAGAGAAAGCCTTCATGGAGATATAAATCACTTCTTTGTCCTGCTTGGTACTTTCTAAACTCCTCTTTAAAATCTTCATCTTCAGTATACAATTCCTTCAAATAATCAAACCCTTCAACTTCGTTGCTTATAGTTACCATCAAGGCTACTCTACAGCTCAAAGCATCTGCCACCTTATTTTTTGTCCAGATTTGTGTTTTAAAACATAGGTGTATTGCTGTAAGAATGACGACCATCGACCATGCATGCGATTCAAGTCCTTCTGGCTATCAATGAATTTCAAAACTTGGTGGTCAGTATATAGAATGAACTCTCGTTGAATTAGATAGTGTTTCCAATGACGAACTGCTTGTACAACCACATAAAATTCTAGCTCATATGTTGACCACTTCTTTCGAGCTTCGCTCAACTTTTTGCTATAGAAAGCTACTGGTCTTCCTTCCTGAGATAGAACGGCTCCAATGCCTATGTACGAAGCATCACAGTCTACCTCGAATAACTTCTCGAAGCTGGGCAATGCCAAAACAGGTGCAGTAGATAACTTCTCCTTGATTAATTCGAAGCATCTATTAGCTTCTTGAGTCCAGGAGAACTTGCATTGCTTTAAAAATTCAATTATTGGTGCCATAATGGAACTAAAGTTTTTGACAAACCTCCGATAGAATGTTGCCAGACCATGGAAGCTTCTAACTTCTGATACACTTCTGGGTATCGGCCATTCCTTAATAGCTTTTACCTTTTCTTCATCAACATGAATGCCTTTCGCACTTACAATAAAACCCAAGAACACCAAGTGGTCAGTCATAAAATGGCATTTCTTTGAGTTGATGTACAACTTCTCCTTCTTCAGCACAGTAAGTACTTCTGTTAGATGCCTTTTATGTTCTTCTTCATTATGACCGTACACCAGGATATCATCAAAGTAAACAACAACAAAATGAACAATGAAAGGTTTGAGTACCTGATTCATCAATCGCATGAAGGTACTTGGTGCATTTGAGAGTCCAAAAGGCATAACAAGCCACTCGTAAAGTCCTTCTTTTATTTTGAAAGCAGTTTTCCATTCATCACCGGGTCTAATTCTGATTTGATGGTATCCACTCCTCAAATCTATCTTAGAGAACATCTTTGTCCCTTCTAACAAGTCCTCTAAGCGAGGAATTGGAAATCTATACTTTACCGTGATTCGGTTGATAGCTCGACTATCTACACACATCCGCCAACTTTCATCTTTCTTAGGTGTCAATAAGGCTGGAACTGCACATGGGCTCATGCTGACTCTGACCATTCCTTTTCTGATCAACTCTTCAACCTTGTCTTGAAAAATTTGTGACTCTTTTGGACTCATTCTGTAGTGGGGCAGATTTGGTAAACTTGCTCCAGGAACAAGGTCAATGTGGTGCTGAATATCTCTCATTGGGGGTAGTTCATCAGGAAGATCATCCGGCATGATTTCCTTGAATTCATCTAGGAAAGGTTGCAAGCCTTTAGGAGCTTCAGTGGGCATTGTCTCCATTCCTTTCTCAATCACAACAAATATTTGAGATGTCTCTCTAGCCTCATTTATAAAATTTTGCACAATCAGGAAGGAATGACCCTCCTCTTGTAAACTTTTGGGTCGACGCTCTTCGCCAATGGGGGTAAGGATAATTTTCTTTCCATTTTTGAAGAAGATGTAGCGATTGTCTCGCCCACGATGTGTAGAATCTCTATCAAATTGCCAAGGTCTGCCAAGAAGAATATGACATGCATTCATTTCCACAACATCACAGGTTACCTCATCCTTGTAGAATTTTCCAATGGAAAAATAAATTTGACACCGTTCAGTTACCTTGGTTTCACCAACCTTTTTAATCCAGCCGATCTTGTTGGGAGAGGGATGTGATTCTGTTTTCAATTGAAGCTTGTCAACCATAGTCTTGGAGATGATGTTTTCACTGCTTCCCCCATCAATAATCATGTCACAAATATTGCCATTTACTGTACATCGAGTGCGGAAGATATTGTGACGTTGTAGGTTTTCCTCTTGCTTTGGGATGTACATCAGATTTTGAACTACTAAAGATGACCTTTCACCATCAGGCTCCTCGAATATTCCATCTTCATAGTTTTCTTGATCACAAGCAAGGTCATCATCTTTTGAGTTATGTAAATTGTCAGCCACAAAATTATCTACAATAGCCAAGTTCACAGGTTGTCTTGTTGGACAAATATTAGAACGATGTCCAAGTTTTCCACAGCGATAGCACTTTAGATCAGGATTTGAACTTGGGTTCTTTGCTGATGTGGGGTTTTCTGATGGCCTTGTAGGTCTAGCTTCAAAACTCATTTGTGTGGGAGGTCGAGGAGGTTGTGTAGCTACACCTCTATTAGGAATAGATTGTGCTCCTTTTGAATTCTCACCAATGGTTCTCCCCACCTGATTTCTGATGACAGGTCACTCCAATTGGGACTCCACATGAGTTGCACTCCTCACAGCCTCATTAACCGTCCAAATTGGTTAGAAAGAAATCCTATCTTGAATGGTTGTGCGTAGCCCACCGATGAATCTTGCCACTTGATGAGATTTAGTCTCTATTAGATTATTACGTGCTGATAGGTGATAGAACTCCTCAGCATATGCCTTCACACTGCGATTACCCTGTCAATAATTTTGATATTGCTGAAAGAGTACCTGGTCATAATCTATGGGAAGGAATTGCTTTTCGAGAAGAGCCTTCATCTGTGGCCATGCTCGAATTGGAGCTTTATTTTGGCGTGTCCTTTCCAACTGGATGCGTTCCCACCCTGCTGATGCACCCCCCTTGAGTCGGTAAGCAACAAGCTTCACTTTCTTCGAATCTGGAATCTTGAATAGGCCAATACATCGTTTTTCACAGTATAATTAGGAGATCCAGTTACAAGTTGAATTTCAAACTCCAATTGGATCCATCAAGCCATTCGTTACAGCTACAGCCAAAGGCCATATCTCCTAAAAGGATATTGATCCAATTCAGCAAAATAATATTCCGTTGAAAGCGGCGATCGATTCCTACAAGTTCTTATTTACTATTTTGGATAACTCGGACTTTATATTGATAAAAATTAGGATTTATTTATCAGTCCGAGTCAATAACAGTCCTAGCCCAATAAGGAATAGGATTTATATATCTTTATTTAAGATATGTTAAGTAAAATTCTTAGTAGAGTCTAAGTCCTATTTTTAGTCTACACCAAGTAGGACTCTAAGTTTATTAGAGGGCTATATATACAGCCCAAGGTTGTAACAAAAGGGAGAAGACTTTTCTATCAATAATATTCTCTTATTTTGGGTTTGTTCTCTTCTATCTTCCTTGTGGATTCAAGGATTATCATGGCGAGAAGACGGTGATCTTCTTCCCATCCCTCATGCCCCCTTCGGCTGCATCAAGCAGATCTATCATTGTGAGAAGACACTGATCTTCTGCCTATTCCTCGTGCCTTCCTCCCGTTGCATCAAGTGAAGACGGTGATCTTCTCCCTATCTCTCGTGCCCTCTCCCTCTGCATCAAGAGAAGACGGTGATCTTCCTCCTACCCCTCGTGCCCCCCCTTCTCCCGCTGCATCAAGTGGTATCAGAGCGACGTTGTTCCTGAGCTCAACTCCATTGATTGTAGTTTGTGGCGACAACTCCATAGACAGTGATCTAGAAGATTATCAAATTCAAGATTTGATTAAACAAAATTTTCTTGCTTCTATCACTATGAAGTATGAAGCTTTGAAACAGATTGAAATGAAGAACCAAGTTCATCAATTGATCATCGAAGAGGCTCGTGGTCTGATGTCTTGGAGATCAACATATGAAGCTATTCGGGAAAACCAAAACCATGGTGAGATGAATATTCCATACTTTCATGGCTATGAGAATTTATTTATTTGGATCGATAAAGTTGAGAAATTCTTTAAGTTTATGGAGATTCCTAAAGAGAAGAAGGTGAAAATTATTGAATACAAGCTTGATGGTTATGCTTCATCTTGGTGGGAGCAAATTCAAGTCCAAAGAACACATGAAGGCAAACCAAAAATTCGCTTATGGCCAAAGATGCTTAAACTATTCAACATAAAGTTCTCAAAAGGGGATCAAAATCAGGTAAAACAGTTCTCTCATCCAAAGGCTTCTGGCATTGAAATCAATGGAGACAACCATGAGGTATTAATTCCACATCTTAGTAACTTTCCTCTAGTATTGAATTATCAAGTCAAAGAAGAGGTTGTGGATCGTGTGGAAGACAAACAAACTAGTGAAGAATTTATTGAGAGCCCCAAAGATTCCTTCTTTGATGAATTAGAAGATCATACAAAAGTAGCTTTGGATGTTACAGAAAATTTTCAAGAGACTATCTACGAGAATTCATATGAATCAGTTGACAATCTTGAAGGCTGCAAGAAAGAGTTTTCTACTTGTGAAAATATTGACTGTGCTACTCAAGATTGTTCTTTGAAGTCATCAAAAGTCAACTCTCTTGAACAACTAGAGAAAATTTCTACAGGAGTTATCACTATGCAAGATTCAAAACTTGCAATGACATATTCAAATTATTATCGTAATTGTCAGCAAAATTGCGAAGAATACTTTCATTGCATGAGAACAAATCATAAGTTGGTGTGTACAAAAAATTTATTTCAAATAAGGTCAAAAGGAATCCTGCAAAAGTTCAAGTGGTTGTGTCGAAGGAAAATAGGAAATCAAAGTGCTGAAGATGTTACTCGAAGAAATCATATTGGCTTACATCATCAAGTTTTATGTTGGAAAGAGTTCAAGAGGAGCACACAACTGCACCAATGGAGACTCCAATCTTTGACTTGAGGACAAGTCTTTTACAAGTGGAGGGGTCTGATGTAGGACAACTACATTTTTTTTCACAGTAAAATTAGAGATCTAGTCCAAGTTGAATTTCAACTTCAATTAGGATCCATCAAGATTCGTACAGCTACAGTCCAAAGGCCATATCTCCTAGATAATTGATCCAAATTCAGCAAATAACTATCCGTTGGAAAAGCTGAGATCCGATTCCTACAAGTCTCTTATTTACTATTTTGGATACTCGGACTTTATATTGATAAAATTAGGATTTATTTATCAGTCCAGTCAATAACAGTCCTAGCCCAATAAGGAAAGGATAGGATTTATATATCTTTATTTAAGATATGTTAAGTAAAATAATTCTTAGTAGAGTCTAAGTCCTATTTTTAGTCTACACCAAGTAGGACTCTAAGTTTATTAGAGGGCTATATATACAGCCCAAGGTTGTAACAAAAGGGAGAAGACTTTTCTATCAATAATATTCTCTTATTTTGGGTTTGTTCTCTTTCTATCTTCCTTGTGGATTCAAGGATTATCATGGCGAGAAGACGGTGATCTTCTTCCCATCCCTCATGCCCCCTTCGGCTGCATCAAGCAGATCTATCATTGTGAGAAGACACTGATCTTCTGCCTATTCCTCGTGCCTTCCTCCCGTTGCATCAAGTGAAGATGGTGATCTTCTCCCTATCTCTCGTGCCCTCTCCCTCTGCATCAAGAGAAGACGGTGATCTTCCTCCTACCCCTCGTGCCCCCCCTTCTCCCGCTGCATCAAATCTCCATGTAGTCAAAGAATTGTTCCACTTCAGCGAGCCAATCGAGAAAATCTTCGATCTGAAGTTGGCCATTGAAAGATGGGAGATCAATCTTCAAGCGAAAATCATGACGTCTATCATGCTCAGAAATTGGTCGATGAAGGATGTCTTCAACTTCTTTGTCTCTGGAATTTTCAAGGATTTGTAAACCCTTTGGATTCACTTGCGGAGCCTTTCCTCGACCAATTGGATCGTGAGTCAATTCATCGATCCGTCGACGTGGTTAATTCAGGCCTTCAAGTTGATCCATCCTCAGCATCAACCTTGCAAGTGAGTTTTGGATTATCCCCATGGTCGAATCAAAATACTCACGGCTGATGTGATTACCCATAGGAGCATCATCCCTAGGGTTGCTGCTGGTTGCATCGACATTAGACATTAAGCAAGGAGAGCCTCGCTCTGATACCACTTGACGTAGCAACAAGCGTGGTAGACGAGGAAAACACCGTTTCCTCTATTAAGAACTATAAGGAAGATAGAAAATTCACTAAAGTAGAACTTTATTGAGAATAAAAGTTGTTTTTCCCATCCATAGGGCTCAAGGCCTATTTATACAAATACCAGAAGTCCAATTTGAGTAAGTTTCTAGCTTCCCAAGTCCTAAACTGAATACAACTTAGCTTGAACCCATTAATTGGGTTGATAGAAGTTCTAAATAAGTTAACCTACGAAAATAAAATCCTAAATAAGGATTCATCCTTCCCAAGTCCTAAACTAAATAGGATTCAGCCCAAAATTAGTCTTGGGTTAGTGGAATCCGAAAATAAGACCTAAGACATCATAATGAAGAGAATTTAAATATAGAAAGGTACTAAGTAAGGTAAATCCTAAGTTTAAATAAAGGAGTGAATCAAATCATTTGTTATGGCCCCTTGACTTCTGAATTAGCTCCTTTTGATATTTCTGAACTTCCTTTGAGCGTCCTACATCAGTATATGAGTGGGAACAGTCTTAGCAGTTGCTTTCTCAAATTCTCTGAAATCTCAACACAGGTAACACCAGCTCTCTCCTCAAATCAACACAACTCCCTCTCACAGCTAAACTTCTGCAAACATCCATGCTGTCACCTACCATGATTCCTTCCAAGTGCCTGGCATTGGCTAATAATCGTAATGCCGAAAGCAGTGGCTAGTCTCTGTCCCTAGATTCACTGATTTATGGATTAGCATCTCAAAGTCCATTGATAGGCATAAAGAAATCTTCTTGGTAGCAATCAACAAACCAATAGAACAAAGGTTAGTTAGCCCTGCAGCTGGTCCACAAGCAAGGGTTTGGGGTCCATTACTGTCTGGCTTCTGAGAGCTAGTAGAACATGTTCATCTTTAGGATTGATATAGAAAGAGAAATTACCGGAAATTCCAGCATTGAGATCTTTAGATAAGAAAGAAGAAGAAGAGATAAAGCACCTATGATCAAAATCATCTTTTGAAGAATAATAAATTAGCTAATGGGGGTCAAACCTTCCTTGGGGCTGAGGATTATGTTAACATCATTCCCTAAAAATGAGGGTGGAGACCCGGACCTTCACGATCAAGCTTATTATTGTAAACAATGTGAATAGGAACCAGCTAAAATTCCTTCTATAAAATTTAACTGACTTTGAATCTTAAGTTCAGCTTTATCTACTCTACCAACAGGCAATGTATAGGATCAGAATATCAGGAAGTGAAACCAAATGAAATTGGAGAATATTCAATAGTTTTATATTGCCTGGTGTTTCACCTTTTGAAAGTACTTCTCTACTTGAAAGGAAAGCCAGTATCATTATCATCATCATGAATATAAAAGCAAGGATTCATTGGAAATCTAAAGGCACTTTAGTGTTCTTCATATCTCGTATTTCTTCACCCCTCCCTAATATTTTTCTTCTTTTTCAGATCCCTTTTCCCTTTCTCTATCAATTTATGAAATAATGAATGCATGATTCTCCTTTTTCTGCCACTCCTCCAAAGACTCAGCACCTCTAAGAAAACTGGTATGAAACAGATGCCCTTAGAGATCCTATGGCAATCGATATGAGTTCCTTACATACCACTCCCTTGCAGTTTCTTCGTATGACTCGACCCTTTTTATTCATGCTTTCTTTTATCCTATGTCAACTTCAATGGTACCAAATGCATGTATTCATCAAAATTTGTTCCTCTTTCCTAGTCCTCCTATATAACTAGCACTTAATTTTTCATGTTCCCATTTCAAAATCAAGCAAAGAACAATTACAGCCAACAAAGTCAAAGATTCTGCTGTTAATTGTCAAAGACGAGCATTGTTGTTTTTGCCTTATTTGTCCTGCATTAAAATTTTTACCATAATTCTGTTACAAAAATCTAGGGTGTGTTAATCTTAAACTAGGGCTTATTATTAATGAAGAAGAAGAAAAAAGAGAGAAATTTTCATTATGAGAGACAACAGGCTTTTTGCAACCCGTTTATTCCTTTGTTGGCCATTCTTTTCTAAGTTGGTTTTGGCCTTTATTAGACTGTGATGATCCTTGGATTTACTTGAGTATTTAGGGGATATTTTAGTGCATTCATACTTGAGATTAACCTAAATTTCATGTGGGTATTCTTAGCCTTAACTTTTCTATTTTCTTGAGCTTTGAATCTTCTGTTATTTTCTCAACACCCACAGCACCCCGCCCCTTCCAAATTAGTGCATATATATCTATCATGCCCAGCTTGTAAATATTTCTATTAAGTACTCGCTTTTTAGGGCTTTAGTGAATATATCAACTAATTATTCCTTTGATGGTGTGTACTACAAATTAATCTGTGTATTCAACACCTTTTCTCTGAAAAAATAGAGGTCAAGTTCTATGTGCTTGATTCTCCCATGGAACACAAAGTTATTTGAGATGTGTCGAGTTGATTGGTTGTCACAATAAATTTATGTGGCCTCTTTTCTAGGATATTCTATCTCTTGTAGGAATGATTGCAGCTATATAAGACTTCACATGTTTCCATTGCTACTGACCCGTATTATATACTTCTGTATTGTATCTTTTTGCTATACTTTTCTTTTTGCTCTTCCAAGTGATCAAATTACCTCTAATAAATATGCAATATCCTGATATTGATCTCCTATCAAAAATTGATATTACCCAATCAGCATCTATGTAATATTTGGATGTTTAAATCTCCATATTTGCTTTAACATAGTTCCAGTCCAGATGCCTTCTTTAGTTACCTTAAGATCTTGTATACTGCTTCCATGCCAGACTTTTTTGGGGATTGCATGAATTGATGTACATTACTTTCTCAAAATATCAAGTCTTGTGATAGTTAAATAAATAAGTTTTTCCACTATCCTTTTGTATTATTTTTGGTCATTGATTACCTGTGTCTACATTTGAATCTATGGGTGTCTTTGAAATTTTGCTTTCCAGTGTGTCTATTTCAGTTAACAAATTCAATGTATACTTCCTCTAAAATAATACCAAACCCTTTGTTACATACCACTCCCTTGCAGTTTCTTCGTATGACTCCACCCTTTTTATTCATGCTTTCTTTTATCCTATGTCAACTTCAATGGTACCAAATGCATGTATTCATCAAAATTTGTTCCTCTTTCCTAGTCCTCCTATATAACTAGCACTTAATTTTTCATGTTCCCATTTCAAAATCAAGCAAAGAACAATTATAGCCTACAAAGTCAAAGATTCTGCTGTTAATTATCAAAGATGAGCATTGTTGTTTTTGCCTTATTTGTCCTGCATTAAAATTTTTACCATAATTCCATTACAAAAATCTAGGGTGTGTTAATCTTAAACTAGGGCTTATTATTAATGAAAAAGAAGAACAAAGAGAGAGAAATTTTCATTATGAGAGACAACAGGCTTACAGTCTGATATAAACCCTAATATCTCATCTTTAAATAGATGGGAGTTCTAATACAAGTCATAATTATAATCTTTTTGCAACCCATTTATTTCTTTGTTGGCCATTCGTTTCTAAGTTGGTTTTGGCTTTTATTAGACTGTGATGATCCCCGGATTTACTTGAGTATTTAGGTGATATTTTAGTACAATCATACTTGAGATTAACCTAAATTTCATGTGGGTATTCTTAGCCTTCACTTTTCAATTTTCTTGAGATTTGAATCTTCTGTTATTTTCTCAACACCCACTACCCTCCGCCCCTTCCAACTTAGTGCATATATATCTATCATGCCCAGCTTGTAAATATTTCTATTAAGTACTCTCTTTTTAGGGCTTTAGTGAACATATCAACTAATTATTCCTTTGATGGTGTGTACTACAAATTAATCTATTTATTGGACACCTTTTCACTGAAAAAATGGAGGTCAAGTTCTATGTGCTTGATTCTCCCATAGAACACAAGAGTTATTTGAGATGTGTAGAGTTGATTGGTTGTCACAATAAATTTCTGTGGCCTCTTTTCTAGGATATTCTATCTCTTGTAGGAATGATTGCAGCTATATAAGACTTCACATGTTTCCATTGCTATTGACCCGTATTATATACTTCTGTATTGGATCTTTTTGCTAAACTTTGCTTTTTACTCTTCCAAGTGATCAAATTACCTCTAATTAATATGCAATATCCTGATATTGATCTCCTATCAAAAATTGATCTTACCCAATCAGCATCTGTGTAATATTGGATATATAAATCTCCATATTTGCTGTAACATAGTTCCAGTCCAGATGCCTTCTTTAGTTACCTTAAGATCTTATATACTACTTCCATGCGAGACTTTTTTGGGGATTGCATGAATTGATGTACATTACTTTCTCAGAATATCAAGTTAAATAAATAAGTTTTTCCACTATCCTTTTGTACTATTTTTGGTCATTGACTTCAGTACCTGTGTCTATATTTGAATCTATGGGTGTCTTTAAAATTTTGCTTTCCATATGTTGTTTTGATGTAAGGCTTCCATTTCTACTTTCATTGTTTGCCTCCAATTTGAATTACTCAGTGCTTCTATTACTATTTTGGGTGTAACAATGGAGGAGTTGGACAGTGCAAAGCATTTAAAGTTTGGGGACAATTTCTCATATGATACAAACAGACTAATAGGATATTAAGCTTATGTTCTTTTTTCTCTCAGTGGTATATAGGGAGGCAATATTTAGTTTGAGTAGAGGGTGTACCTGAGCTCTCAGTGGCCTGTTCTTGTGTCTGTGTCTGTTCTAGACCCTTTGAGGTTATAATTGGTGAATTGGTTTGTTGATCAAATCCAAACTTTTATCTCCGGTGGTAGATAATTCCAAACCTATTGTCATCTCCTTTCTTATACATTACAGATGAAGGATCGTCAACTGGTAGAGGCAAAACAAGTTGGGTTAGGGTTCAACGTTGTTTTGAGGATTAAGTCATTACTGTTTGTGTTATTTTTAATGAAGTGGAGTACATTTTCAAGAAAGATTACATCCATGGCTATATATTTTATGTGGTTCTTTGGATCATAGCACTTATAACCCTTACATGTTCTACAATACCTTAGGAATACACATTTAATTATTTTAGGTTGGAGTTTGTCTCTATTTGTGTCTTGAACAAAACAGATACATCCAAATACTTTGAGATTCATGTGAAATGTCTCATTGTTAGGGCATAGGACCGGTAAAGGACTCTTATTTTGAAATAGTTCGGAAGGAGCTTTGTTGATTAAATAGCAAGTTGTTTGAACTACATCCCCCCAAAAGCTATATGGCAAGTTTTGCTGGATCAAAGTGGATTTAGCAACATCTGAAAGGTATCTATTTTTTTTTTAGCCACACGATTTTCTTGTAGTGTTGCAAGACATTAAGCTTCAAAATAATTCTACTGTCTTGGAGATATTCTTGGAACTCTCTTGAGGTGTATTCTTCTCCATTATCAATTCTGAAAGTTTTAATAGATGCATTATACTGATTCTATACTTCTTTGTGAAACAATTTGAATATATGAGTGACATTAGATTTGTTTTTCATTAGGTACATCATCCATCAATAAAACTTATAAAGTACTTGTATCCATCTAAAGAACTATTTCTGGATGTCCATACATTACTGTGGACCAAAAAAAGAATGACTGTAAACTTTTCTCATTAACTCTAAAAGTGTATGTACTTCTGTGATACTTGACAAACTCACAGGTTTTACAAAAAGACTTTAAATAAAAGCTAAGCTTATGGAACAAAATTTTCAGCTTAAAAAAGGATAAATGACCTACTCTATAATATTTAGAGTATCATTTCTTGCTAGCTTACATAGACTTAAGATTTCTTTCCACCAGATTCCAGAAGGTATAGACCTCCATCTTCAATCCCTCTAATTGTTTTCCTTGCTTGAAGGTCCTGAAAAATACAATGAGATATTGATACCTTACATAGACTTGAGGGCTTTTGTGAGCTGGCTTACTAAGAATAAATTACAAGCAAACTTGTCAACTAAGAGAGCAGGGATGAAATTCAGTGTTTCAACTTACATACTACATCTAAAACATGTTCTCCATTCCAAGATTACAAGCTTTGATTGTACTAGATTTGACAATGAATGAGAACAGTCTAGGATTGTCAGTTATATAAATTTGTTGCTCTTGAGTCAATAATCCATGGCTTGCTATGAGCTTGATTTACCTGCTCCTGCTGCAGTTAAGGCAAATAGAGCTTTTCTAGTTTAGATGACATTGTCATACTCCTATTTACTGAGTTTTAATCTCGTTGTCTTTGGGATTGGGGCCTGGTCTGATATATTAAGGGCCTCATTGTACTCCTGATAGGAATTGGATGCTTGTGAGATGTGTGCAGTGAAGATTTTCCATACAGAATCCAACACTTGTGCATTGTGTGATTAGTCCTTTTACCATGAGTGTACTTAAGGTTGGTTCTATCTTATCCTCGTCCTCGTCCTCTTCCTGACTGTTCTCCTAGTGGAATGAATGCTCCTCTTCCAAGGCTTTTACTGCCATTATTAACTTGGTTTTGCTTCTCAATGCTTATTGTTGAAAGCTGGTACATGTCTGGTTTGTTCGAGTGGCACTTCATATTTGCAAAGTTCTCTTCTGGAATTTCACCAGCTTGTTTAGTTTTGACCATGACTTCTGTAATTTTAAGGGTTCTTGAAATATTATCTCTATCTGAATAGAGTCTTGTACCTTCTTGCTGTATCTGTTTTGTTGTATCACATGCTATTCTAGAGTGTGGTCATTAACCATCTTCTCTGAACCAGTCTTCTGTTGGCTTCTCTGATGGGTCTCCTTTAATGTACAATCTCTTTTCTCCTGCTCTGAAAAAGACATATAGTTTTGACCCATTGGAAGTAATTTATGTATTCTACCAAACATATTGATGTCATCTGAAGTCCCAGGTTATCTCCAAGGATCATTGATGCCTTGTATTCTCTAATGCTTGTCATGATGTTTGTGGGTTTCAGGCTCTATTGGTTTTGAGAATAATCTGGTTCCCAAAACTATGATACTACGTTACAAAATTCAAGGGTTTGCTAACCTTGAACTAGGGTTTACTCTCCATGCAGAAAAAAAGAGAGAGAGATTCTTATTATTTTGAGAGAAAATAGGCTTACAGTCTGACATAAACTGCAGTATCCTCATCTTTAAATAGATGGGAGTTCTAATATAATTCATACTTGAACTCTTTTTGCAGCCCATTTATTTCTTTTGTCGGCTATTTTTTTTCAAGTTGATTTTAGCTTTACTAGGTGATTTCTATATTTACTCAAGTATTTGGAGAGTACTTTAGTGCAACCATATTTGAAATGAACCTAAATTCCACATGAGTATTCTGAGCCTTAACTTTTCTATTTTTTTGAGCTTTGAATCTTCTGTTATTTTCTCAACAAACTACATATTAGACGCATACATTTAGGAAGGAAAGGAAATTAAAAATAGATTAGTGAAAGCACTCAAGCCAATCAAAGGAAATTAATTTTTCCTGATGGGACAATTTGCAGCACAAACTGTAGTAAAGTTATTGAAGAATGTTGGATGATTTAAATATTAAATGTTAATGGTTCACCATGGAAAAAGATAGATTGACACATTGTTAGCAGTTTTTATGAGGTGGGTTTACCATTACTATTGCAGAATAATGCTTCCATTCCCTAGTTCACAGCAACAAGACACAAAAGGATAACATCATTTCGTTGGAACAAGTTACAGGCAGTAGTTGCAGACTAATGAGCTCAAGGAACAACAGAACAACACATAGTTAAATCAAACAGATATAAGGTCACATAATGTAAATCCCTGGCAAAAGCAGAATGCTATCAAATGAGGTGAAACACAACACCAAAAGAGTTATAAGGCTCTGAGTACTATACTCATGAAATGTTTTTGCATCATCCTGAAAGAAAGATGACAAGTTTATCAGTTTGCAAGAAAATAATTATCTAAAGAAACAAGTACTACAAGCGGAGATATCATAGGCTGATGATAATTAAGGAAACCTGGGTATTGAAGGATATAGTTATGAGATCATTGTATTCCATGTCCTTGGTACAGTAAAACTGCAATAACAAAAAGAGTACAGATGACAAGTGGATTTTGGTGATAATTCAATACTGACAAAAAATGGATGTGATTTTGCTAAACATAAGCTGGCATTGATGGATGCATTCACTAGCATTCACAAAGTTCCCATATGTTCCAGGAGGACGAGGACATTCAATATCAGGATTAGCATCTGAATCAGGGCATCCACTGCATTTCCTAAGAAGTGGTAGACCAAAGGAGATAATTGATGTTACCAATGACACTATGCATGCCTCCAAAATATGCAATAAGAGAGGATAAGACATTAGAGCAGCAAAACCAGTATTCAGGGTATCAACGAACCTGGCATATTATATTTGAAAAGCATACTTTGACTCTCCTTTTATGCAGATATTTCTGATGCCATGAAGTCACGTAAAGAGTAAGTTGATTAAACAAGGCTCCTGAAAATATCAAAGATAACAAAAAGCAATAATTATAAAAAGAAATTGACAGAATATTGGTGATAAAAATAAAACTTCAGGGGTCACATGATACCAAGAAGGCTGCCAATAACACCAATTATGGCCTTGGGCAATAATTCCTGGAATGAAGAGTCCTCCTAATGACTTTATCAAACACAATAGTAATTCTAGATACAATACTTGTTGGACAATGAAAACAATGTTTAAAACCAAAATCTCTAGTATTCACACCCTGATATGTCCCAAATTATGAATCCACCAGAGCCAAAATGCCCGCACTTCCCACTCTTGCATCAACCCATTGCAGCACGTACCACAATAGCCACAATGGCAGAAGTAAAAAAATACTCTCCACATAAGATGGCTTCTCCACCTTGAATTAGGCAAAGAAAAAACAAGTTAGCAACTTATATACATAATCATCAGAAGTCAAAGTGAAAAAAACAGCTTGTGTCTATCATTCTGAGAAGGTACAAGAAGGAATATCGGATGACATAAACTAATTAAATGGACTAGCATTTCACCTAATCTTTAATTTCTTAAGAAAAAAATAAACCTAATAAGCTTAGCAACAAAAGGACTTCCAAATTATGCAGCAAGATGTACTTTGATACCATCAGGAAGTAAAAAAGCAGAGATAGTTTTTCTAACCAAGATATGACTTCTTCAAGAGAAAATAGTACACCCCCAACAGGAGCTCTAAAAGCGGCAGAAACCCCAGCAGCACATCCGCACGTGACCTTTTAAATATTGGAGAGGGTGATGTAGGATGCTCAAAGGAAGTTCAGAAATATCAAAAGGAGCTAATTCAGAAGTCAAGGGGCCATGACAAATGATTTGATTCACTCCTTTATTTAAACTTAGGATTTACCTTATTTAGTACATTTCTATGTTTAAATTCTCTTCATTATGATGTCTTAGGTCTTATTTTCGGATTTCACTAATCCAAGACTAATTTTGGGCTGAATCCTATTCAATTTAGGACTTGGGAAGGATGAATCCTTATTTAGGATTTTATTTTCGTAGGTTAACTTATTTAGAACTTCTATCAACCCAATTAATGGGTTCAAGCTGAGTTGTATTCAGTTTAGGACTTGGGAAGCTACAAACTTACTCAAATTGGACCTCTGGTATTTGTATAAATAGGCCTTGAGCCCTATGGACGGGGGAACAACTTTTATTCTCAATAAAGTTCTACTTTAGTGAATTTTCTCTCTTCCTTGTGGATTCCAGGAGTTCTTAACAGAGGCAATGGTGTTTACCTCGTCTACCACGCTTGTTGCTACGTCAAGTGGTATCAGACCGAGGCTCTCCTTGCTTAATGTCTAACGATGACGCAACCAGCAGCAACCCTAGGGATGGTTCTCCTATGGGTAATCAGATCAGCCGTGAGTATTTTGATTCGACCATGGAGGCAATCCAAAACTCACTTGCAAGGTTGATGTTGAGGATGGATCAACTTGAAGGCCTGAATCAACCACGTCGACGGATCGATGAAGTGACTCGCGATCCAATTGGTCGAGGAAAGGCTCCACAAGTGAATCCAAAGGGTTTACAAATCCTTGAAAATTCCAGCGATGAAGAAGTTGAAGACATCCTTCACCGACCAGTTTCTGAGCATGATAGACGTCATGATTTTCGCTTGAAGATTGATCTCCCATCTTTCAATGGCCAACTTCAGATCGAAGATTTTCTCGATTGGCTCGCTGAAGTGGAACGGTTCTTTGACTATATGGAGATTCCAGATTCGAAGAAACTGAAGCTTGTTGCTTACCAACTAAATGGGGGTGCATCAGCATGGTGGGAACGCATCCAGTTGGAAAGGACACGCCAAAATAAAGCTCCAATTCGAGCATGGCCACGGATGAAGGCTCTTCTCAAAAAGCAATTCCTTCCCATAGATTATGACCAGGTACTCTTTCAGCAATATCAAAATTGTCGACAAGGTAATCGCAGTGTGAAGGCATATGCTGAGGAGTTCTATCACCTATCAGCACGTAATAATCTAATAGAGACTGAATCTCATCAAGTGGCAAGATTCATCAGTGGGCTATGTACAACCATCCAAGATAGGATTTCTTTGCAACCTATTTGGACGGTTAATGAGGCTGTGAGGAGTGCAACTCGTGTGGAGTCCCAATTAGAGCGACCTGTCATCAGAAATCTGGTGGGGAGAACCATTGGTGAGAATTCAAAAGAAGCACAATCTATTCCTAATAGAGGTGTAGCTACACAACCTCCTCGACCTCCCACACAAATGAGTCTTGAAGCTATTCGGGGAAGCGCCGGAGTTTCGGTCGAAACCAGTGTAGGCAATAAGAAATAAGGAGAAGATATGGAAAGAAAACTCTCAGATTCTTATTACCAGAAATGTAGGATCGAAACAAGCTCTCTATATCTCTAAGCTCTGCATATCACTCTGTATATTTTTGCTGCTGAACCCCTTCTTTTATAGAGGGAGCTCATGCTACAATAGGCTTCTCGTGATGCTACAGTGTACAATGCTCGTGATGCTACAGTGTATAGTGTACAGTACAGTGCTGAGCTAAGCGCTTACGTCATGCTACAGTAGTCTCATGATGCTAAGGTATAGTGTACAGTACAGCGCTGAGCGAAGTGCTTACGTCATGATATAGTGCTATAGTTCATCTTTACAGCTAAGTAGTATGCCCACAGGTTGTCCTTCTGCCACCACATGGGTTCGACCATTCTGTATTAAAGTCGTAATGCACGCATGTGATGCTACAGGAGACAACTCAGGGACTACTACTGGTCACCGGTTCTCCCACCACACTTCCGAAGGCGGGTTGATAGTGGAAGGTTGTTGGTGCGGGAGATAGTGTCTTGGAGTAGGCGGGTAGCAGTCTGGAGCTGCTGGTCTTTGTTGGGCTAGGCCGCCTCTAGTGGGCTGAAGCGATCTACTCTCCACCATGCTTCGGGGTTGAGGGGCCGCCACTTATGGTCATGGGCCTAATGAGTATCAAGAGGGTTAGTGGCAGAGTTGTTGGGCCTCGTCCTTTCTTGTAGCACTAGCTCTGGATTGCCTTGCTGGGGGCTAGTGCTTGTAGTACTAGCTCTGGATGTCGCGGCTTGCTCCCAAGCTGTTGTGAGTAGAGCTCACTTCTGCCCGTACTGTCGCTGGCTGGCCCTGGGCCTCCATGTGCGGAGCGTGAAGTTGATTGAGGGCTGAGATGGCCGCCGCTGCTGTTGTGGGCCTAACGTTTGCTTTTGCCGGGCCTCATTATGCCTAGGTCAAGTAAGGCCTGCATATGTTTTTTGAAAGAATCATGTAATTGTGGTGTAACATGCTTAAGAGGCTTATCTACCACCGTAAAATTGGGATTTTTGATGTCCAGTCGGTAGACAATCTGGTTCTTGGCCCAGTGCTTCAATGGTTCTTCTCCGATGTAGCCAGCGTCCTTTGACCTTTTAATCAAAGGGCCGAACTTCTGCAGGAATGTCCCTCTGCTTCATTCTTCATTATAATACACTGACTCTTTAATGTCAATGTATTCATCTTCTTCTAACCCTAATTCTTCCAAGGAGGCATGAACAGAGGCAGTTGGGGTAGTGCTAATAACTATAAGATTCTTATAGAAAGTAACCACATTACCTTCTATTCTTACCCCATCCTGCATGGCTTTAATGAAATTGCATCTGATGATCATCTGGATGCCATCTCCTAGTTCCATTTTGAAGCTGTACGTGTAGGGGATTCTGAAGACATTTTCCCCTATGTACATGCGTCCTCCCTTAATCTTTTTCCGAGCCACCTGCCTTGAGTTGATGCCGCTGAAATGGACTTCAAAACTATTTTGCTCTAGTGCTTTCACAGGTGTTGATCCTTCATCGATACAACACGTTGTGGCTCCAGTGTCCAGGATTGCCCGAACCTTGAATTTTGGGATTCCTGTAATTTCCAGTTCCACGGTCATGTTATATAACATATTTTTTATTAGTCGTGGACCTGAGCTCTGCTTTGGTTCTACAGTAGCAGTCTTTCTTACATACTCCTGATAGAGGACATTAGTTAGCTCCTCCTCACGGCTTTCTGGTTCTTCAGCAATTTCCTTGCCTTTGTCTATCCTTTGGAAGTCTTTCGCAAGGTCCTTTTCTAGTTCCGCCTCCTGCAGTCTTTCCTTGTAATAGCTGATTTCTTTCTGCAGCCTTTCGATCTCCCCTTCACACCATGCGATGTAATATCGCTATTCTTGGATTAGCTTTTGTGGGAAGAATGGGGCCGGTGCTGCAGGTGCTACTGGGACTTCTTCCTTGAAGTAGTGCGGACCACATAAATTGCAGGCTGTCACCAGGCACTCGAGGTAATGGATCCTTGCCCTTTGCATTATAGCCCTCTTGCAGCATACACAGTTTTCATCTTGGGGCTGCACAAAAGCGTTATGCTGCCATTTATGAAGGCAGTTTAACTGGTGCTCAGGAAGCCTTACCTGTGGTCTATATCCACCATGTATTTCCCCAAGCATATAAATACGCTCTCCTTGTACGAGCATCTGGATGGACTTTTCAAGTTCTTCTTATCATCCTCTCCCTCAGAGACGCTGAAGATAGCATCGCTCTGATCATCATGAGCACCATCTATAAAAGGAGGGGTTCAGCAGCATTATGAAAATATATACAGAGAGATATGTAGAGCTTAGAGATATAGAGAGCTTGTTTCGATCCTACATTTATGGTAATAAGAATCTGAGAGTTTTCTTTCCATATCTTCTCCTTATTTCTTATTGCCTACACTGGTTTCGACCGAATTCCCGGCGCTTCCCCGAATGGTATCAGAGCATTCGGGGAAGCGCCAGGAATTCGGTCGAAACCAGTGTAGGCAATAAGAAATAAGGAGAAGATATGGAAAGAAAACTCTCAGATTCTTATTACCAAAAGTGTAGGATCGAAACAAGCTCTCTATATCTCTAAGCTCTACATATCTCTCTGTATATATTTTCATAATGCTGCTGAACCCCTCCTTTTATAGAGGGCGCTCATGCTACAGTAGGCTGCTCGTGATGCTACAGTGTACAGTACAGCGCTGAGCTAAGCGCTTACGTCATGCTACAGTAGTCTCGTGATGCTACAGGTACAATGTACAGTACAACACTGAGCTAAGCGCTTACGTCATGCTACAGTGCTATAGTTTATCTTTACAGCTAAGTAGTATGCCCACAGGTTGTCCTTCTGCCACCACATGGGTACGACCATTCTGTATTAAAGTCGTAACGCACGCATGTGATGCTACAGGAGATAACTCAGGGACTGCTACTGGTCACCGGTTCTCCCACCATGCTTCCGAAGGCAGGTTGATAGTGGAAGATTGTTGGTGCGAGAGATAGCATCTTGGACTAGGTGGGGAGCAATCTGGAGCTGTTGGTCGATCTGGGCAAGAGCAGGAGACCATGTTGCCCAGAAATGATCCTGCTTGCTCAGTCTTTGGCACTCGGCCAGCTTGATTGAGTGGAGCGTGCAAAGTTGATTGAGGGCTGAGATGGCCGCTGCTGCTGTTGTGGGCCTGGTGTTGTCGCCCACTGGGATTTCAGGGAACTGTGTAACTGCATCAACACTTGGGATAGCTATTATTGTGCTGATGTGCTTGGGGCCGCCTGTACCTCCTGTGTTGCTGTGGCCGCAAGTTCCAGGGCACTGAGTCCTTCTGTCGCTGGCCATCCTGCATAGACTAAGTAAGAAATTAAGCGGGACAAGGCATCAACAAGCTGATTATCCTTTCCCTCAATGTGTTCAAAGTGAACGGGAATGCCAATTCCCATTATATAGTCCGTAAAGGCTAGCCACCGTACTCTCGAAGGTTTGTTGTCAGGAGTCTTGTTGAAGAAGCTAATAATCGCCTGACAATCCGTACGGATGGTTAGTTCCTTTTTATCCAGGTAATAGATCTTCAGTGCCTCCAGGGTTCTTATGATAGCATGTAGCTCAGCGTCAATCGTGGACTTAGGTGGATTGAACCTTCCGCTGGCATAGGCACAGACTTTCGCTGAGGATCGAGGGTCGTGCTTCTGCTTCTTCCATTTGTAGACGCCTCCCCATCCTTCCATACAACCATCCATTTCCAAGAGAACATAGCTTCTTTCTGGGGGAATCTCCAAGTCTGGCAACTCTTGTACTTGCCTTTTAATATGTCTGACAAGGTCCCAATCTTGTGCATTCCATCTCCGTTCCCCAGCAGGACTTGTCTTTGCATATAAGGGGGCTAGCAATTTTCCCAAGTTGGGAATGTAGTTCCTGGCGTAGTTAAGAATTCCTAGCCACGACCTTAACCCCTTCAAGGTTGTTAATTCTTGTTCCTTGCATTCTGAGATCTTCCTCACGATATGGGGCTGTAATTTCACCCTTTGATTGCCAATTATTGCACCGAGAAATTCCACCTCTGAGACTGCTATCTTCATCTTTGTTGGGCTAAGGATGAACCCATTTTCCTCACAAATTTGTAGCATAATCCGGAGGTGTTCTGCATGCTCCTGCTCATTCTGGGAGAAAACTAAGATATCATCAATGTAAACGGTGATAAAGTTTTTAGTACCTCTAAAACAGATGTCCATTTTCCACTGGAATATAGCAGGTACATTCTTCAGGCCGAATGGCATGATCAACCATTCATATAGACCATCGGGGACCCAGAAGGCTGTCCACTCAATAGAGTCTAGATGCATGGCTACTTGGTGGAATCCACTCTTAAGATCAAACTTAGAGTAGATTTTGCTTCCGCATAACCTTTTTAGAATCGTGTTGATGCCGAGAAGGCTGTACTGATCCTTATTGGTCATGTCATTAAGCCTTCGGTAGTTGAATACCATTCTCTCCTTCCCCTTGATTTCCCTCCCAGTTACTGGGTCGATGCTAGTACCGGAGTTCACGATGATTGCTGTGGTCCAGTGTTTGCTTTTGCTGGGCCTTATTAAGCCTAGGTCAAGTAGGGCCTGCACATGTTTTTTGAAAGAATCATGTAATTGTGGTGTAACATGCTTAAGAGGCTTATCTGCCACCGTAAAATCGGGATTTTTGATGTCCAGTCGGCAGACAATCTAGTTCTTGGCCCAGTGCTTCACTGGTTCTTCTCCGATGTAGCCGGCATCCTTCCACCTTTTAATCAAAGGGCCGAACTTCTGCAGGAATGTCCCTCTACTTCATTCTTCATTATAATACATTGACTCTTTAATATCAATGTATTCATCTTCTTCTAACCCTAATTCTTCCAAAGAGGCATGAACAGAGGCAGTTGGGGTAGTGCTAATAACTGTAAGATTCTTATAGAAAGTAACCACGTTACCTTCTATTCTTACCCCACCCTGCATGGCTTTAATGAAATTGCATCTGATGATCATCTGGATGTCAAATCCTAGTTCCATTTTGAAGCTATACGTGTAGGGGATTCTGAAGACATTTTCCCCTATGTACATGCGTCCTCCCTTAAGCTTTTTCCGAGCCACCTGCCTTGAGTTGATGCCGCTGAAATGAACTTCAAAACTGTTTTGCTCTAGCGCTTCCGCAGGTGTTGATCCTTCATCAATATAGCACGTTGTGGCTCCAGTGTCCAGGATTGCCCGAACCTTGAATTTTGGGATTCCTGTAATTTCCAGTTCCACGGTCATGTTATATAACATATTTTTTACTAGTCGTGGACCTGAGCTCTGCTTTGGTTCTACAGTAGCAGTCTTTCTTACATACTCCTGATAGAGGACATTAGTTAGCTCCTCCTCATGGCTTTCTGGTTCTTCAGCAATTTCCTTGCCTTTGTCTATCCTTTGGAAGTCTTTCGCAAGGTCCTTTTCTAGTTTCGCCTCCTGCAGTCTTTCCTTGTAATAGCTGACTTCTTTTTGCAGCCTTTCGATCTCCCCTTCACACCATGTGATGTAATATCACTGTTCCTGGATTAGCTTTTGTGGGAAGAATGGGGCCGATGCTGTAGGTGCTACTGGGACTTCTTTCTTGAAGTAGTGTGGACCACATAAATTGCAGGCTATCACCTGGCACTCGGGGCAATGGATCCTTGCCCTTTGCATTGTGGCCCTCTTGCAGCATACACAGTTTTCATCTTGGGGCTGCACAAAAGTGTTATGCTGCCATTTATGAAGGCAGTTTAACTGGTGCTCAGGAAGCCTTATCTGTGGTCTATATCCACCATGTATTTCCCCAAGCATATGAATGCGCTCTTCTTGTACGAGCATCTGGATGGACTTTTGGAGTTCTTCATTATCATCCTCTCCCTCAGAGACATTGAAGATAGCGTCGCTCTGATCATCACCTTCTTGGACAGATAGGACATTACAGTCCTCAGGAATCTCCAGTTGCTCGAAGATGGCGACTCTCTTCACATTCCGCCGATCGTTAGGGCATTCTCTTGCGAAATGTCCTTCTTGGCCGCAGAGGTAACATTTGCACCTACTTCTCCTTATCAGGTGCTTCCTCTTCTCTACACATATATGGGAATCATGTGGTTTTCCCCTATACGTTTTTGACCGTCGAAGGCCCATCTTCTGCTCCTTGTTCTTGTAGTAGCCTGGAATTGGGATCTTGCTGCAGAATGATAAATTCTTCAAGGCTCGCTTGAAAGTAGCATCTTTGCACTCCTCCTCCAGGTACCTGTAAGCAAACAAGATTTGAGGCATTACCCCAATAATTACCCCAGGGTATTTTTCCTCGAAGGCCGCTTTAATTCTTCTGCCTAGTTCTCCGGGCATCTTCATCCAGAATTTTTCCGAGAGCTCTTCTCCCACGTAGAGTCTCCCCGTCTTTGCTGCTAGCCTCATGTAGTCATTCATGTATTGGATAATGTTTTTAACATTATCACATGACAGTCTTTCTAGATCTCTGTAGGCAACATCCTGGATCATGGTTGATCCCTGCGTTGGGTCTTCCAGGGTGAAGACTCTCCTCATCTGAGAAAGGATATTCTGAGTCCCTTCTCGTCCATCAGCAGAGTTGAGTATCGCTTGGTACTCCGCCTCGTAGTTCATGCGCCATTGGATCCACGTCAGCTTTTCAATTTCTCTGAGGAGATTTTCCATATACTCCATCTTGTCCCGCGGGTTAGTGAAGGCCTGACTCGCTACGTGGTTCCTGGTAATTGACTCCCATCGGCTGAAGGCATCGTCAAAGAGGCCGAGCTGCTCTGGGATAACAAAGAGAGCCCCTCCAGCTTGTTGGGCTGAGGGAAGGGTCCACATTTCATTGTTCATTCCGCCCTTGAACCTTGCCTTGGCTGCTGGTGCAGCGAATGTTGGTGCCGATGTTGAAGGCCCTAAATTTGTTGCAGGGGGGTAGTTTGGGGGACCCATGGCCGCATCATCAGGCGATCTATATGGGGATATGGCTGTAGTGATTGCGCTTGAATACAGCCTCTCCGAGAGCTTCTTCATGGTTGGGTATTCTAGCACTAGATCAGGTTCCTCCTGTTCTCCTTCTACGCCTGCTGCAATGATGTTAGAAACACAAGGAAGGCAGGGGTTACCTCCCTGAAGAGGAAGGGGGTCGATGAATTTCTCTTCATCATCCTTGTCAGGATATACATTCCATTTTGTAGCTTGGGACGGGTAGTCAAGCTCTCCTTCAGCGTACTCCTGATGTTGAAGTTGATCAAAGTAGCTTTCACCACTGGCTTCCTCCTCTTTGGTAGATTCATCCCAAATTGTTTGTAGTTGTTGGGATGGATAGTATAAATCACCAATTGAGTCGGTGATTGGTGACAGCCGAGAGAAATAGCTAAATTCTTCATCTTCCTCTTCTGTATCATCTATGAGGACTGCTATGGCATGGGCCAAGTCTTCCTCGTTAGGATATATGTCCCATTTTGTGGCTTGGGACGGGTAGTCAAGCTCTCCTTCAGCGTACTCCTGATGCTGAAGTTGATCAAAGTAGCTTTCACCACTGTCTTCCTCTTGCAAGACAGCCAGTGTGTGCTTAGAGCATAGTTCTTCTTCATTGCTTTGCACTTTATCCTCCCGCTGGCTGCAGTGAGACACCTCTGGTGTGGACTCACAATGGTGGAAGCTGAGGGCAATGCTTCCGTCATTTAGGTTTTGGCTGATGACCTCCGTCGGTTGCTTTGTGGTGCTGACCTGGGTTGGGTATTCATCCCATTCAATATCAGAATTAGGTACATGGGGCTTTCGTATAGCCAGATCTTCTGAGACTCTCTAGATGAACCCTTTTATTTCGTCTGCTGGCATGACCTTCCTCAGTATTTTATATTTAGGACTTCTCTTCCGAGCACGCTCACCTCTGGCTTCCTTGGACTGTACGAACAGGTCTGGGGACAAATGCTGTAGCTTTGTGGTATTCAAGATTGCTGGTGGGGAAGAGCCTTTCTCCCTCTTTTGGTTGTCGAATACTGGAGTAGCTACAGATGTTGTTGCTTGCTCCATTAGTGTTTCTTTTCTCCTTCTCTTCTTCAAGTGTTTTGAGGGGGCTGATTGTCTAGGTAAACTTACGTCAGGTCCCTTAGGGCAGACCTCAGATTTCTTACTTCCTTCTCTAGGCTTTGGTGCTGCTCTAGTAATTGCTTAAAATTTTCAAATGAACTCTAGATGATAGGCAAATTTTATCAAAAATTACAGCAAGGTTATGGGCTAGTTGATTTGTAGAAACTTTCTGGGTAGAAGCAAGATCAAGGTACTCCACGTTAGAGGTTCGGGAATGATCATACCATTCTTGTATGGATTTTTCCCATGCATCAGACATGAGAGCTAAATTTTAAAACCACCAGGACTGCTCTTGAGGGCAGTTCCAAACTAGATTAAACAGGGCAGTTCCACACCGGGTTAAGACATAAGCTAGGATCACACAGGTGTGCCCTTGGGCTTACAAACGGCCTCTCGCCTTGGCTACCAAGTTAGGACCTGTTCTTTTTCCTTATGCCCAGTCATTTACTCGGTACGCATAATACCAACAATTTAATTCTAGTTCGCATAATACCATCAAAGCAAAGTTCTAGCAGATTATAACCTTAGCTCAAATCCTAATGCATAGTAGTAAGCAAATGGTAATGATAAACCCTTACCTTAAAACCGTTGTACCCTGACCTTTGTGGGTTTTACTCCTCCATATCTTTTGCTAGCTCTGATACCATTCGGGGAAGCGCCGGGAATTCGGTCGAAACACAAGGTCATCAGGAAACACCACATCAGCAAAGAACCCAAGTTCAAATCCTGATCTAAAGTGCTATTTCTATGGAAAACTTGGACATTGTTCTAATGTTTGTCCAGCAAGACAACCTGTGAACTTGGCTATTGAAGATAATTTTGTTGCTGACAATTTACATGACTCAAAAGATGATGACCTAGCTTGTGATCAAGAAAACTATGAAGATGGAATATTCGATGAGCCTAATGGTGAAAGGTCATCTTTAGTAGTTCGGAATCTGATGTACATCCCAAAGCAAGAGGAAAACCTACAACGTCACAATATCTTCCGCACTCAATGTACAGTAAATGCAAGATCTGTGACACGATTATTGATGGGGGAAGTAGTAAAAACATCATCTCCAAGACTATGGTTGACAAGCTTCAATTGAAAATGGAATCACATCCCTCTCCCTACAAGATCGGCTGGATTAAAAAGGTTGGTGAAACCAAGGTAACTGAACGGTATCAAATTTATTTTTCCATTGGAAAATTCTACAAGGATGAGGTAACCTGTGATGTTGTGGAGATGGATGCATGTCATATTCTTCTTGGCAGACCTTGGCAATTTGATAGAGATTCTACACATCATGGGCGAGACAATTGCTACATCTTCTTCAAAGATGGAAAGAAAATTATCCTTACCCCCATTGGCGAAGAGCGTCGACCCAAAAGTTTACAAGAGGAGGGTCACTCCTTCCTGATTGTGCAAAATTTTATAAATGAGGCTAGAGAGACATCTCAAATATTTGTTGTGATTGAGAAAGGAATGGAGACAATGCCCACTGAAGCTCCAAAAGGCTTGCAACCCTTCCTAGATGAATTCAAGGAAATCATGCCGGATGATCTTCCTGATGAACTACCCCCAATGAGAGATATTCAGCACCACATTGACCTTGTTCTTGGAGCAAGTTTACCAAATCTGCCCCACTACAAAATGAGTCCAAAAGAGTCACAAATTTTACAAGACAAGGTTGAAGAGTTGATCAGAAAAGGAATGGTCAGAGTCAGCATGAGCCCATGTGCAGTTCCAGCCTTATTGACACCTAAGTAAGATGGAAGTTGGCGGATGTGTGTAGATAGTCGAGCTATCAACCGAATCACAGTAAAGTATAGATTCCCAATTCCTCGCTTAGAGGACATGTTGGACATGTTGGAAAGGTCAAAGGTGTTCTCCAAGATAGATTTGAGGAGTGGATACCATCAAATCAGAATTAGACCCGGTGATGAATGGAAAATTGCTTTCAAAACAAAAGAAGGACTTTATGAGTGGTTTGTTATGCCTTTTGGACTCTCAAATGCACCAAGTACCTTCATGCGATTGATGAATCAGGTACTCAAACCTTTCATTGGTCATTTTGTTATTATTTACTTTGATGATATCCTGGTGTACAGTCACAATGAAGAAGAACATAAAAGGCATCTAACAGAAGTACTTACTGTGCTGAAGAAGGAGAAGTTGTACATCAACTCAAAGAAATGCCATTTTATGACTGACCACTTGGTGTTCTTGGGTTTTATTGTAAGTGCGGAAGGCATTCATGTTGATGAAGAAAAGGTAAAAGCTATTAAGGAATGGCTGATACCCAGAAGTGTATCAGAAGTTAGAAGCTTCCATGGTCTGGCAACATTCTATCAGAGGTTTGTCAAAAACTTTAGTTCCATTATGGCACCAATAACTGAATGTTTAAAGTAACGCAAGTTCTCCTGGACTCAAGAAGCTAATAGATGCTTCGAATTAATCAAGGAGAAGTTATCTACTGCACCTGTTTTGGCATTGCCCAGCTTCGAGAAGTTATTCAAGGTAGACTGTGATGCTTCGTACATAGGCATTGGAGCTGTTCTATCTCAGGAAGGAAGACCAGTAGCTTTCTATAGCGAAAAGTTGAGCGAAGCTCGAAAGAAGTGGTCAACATATGAGCTGGAATTTTATGCGGTTGTACAAGTAGTTCGTCATTGGAAGCACTATCTAATTCAATGAGAGTTCATTCTATATACTGACTACCAAGCTTTGAAATTCATTGATAGCCAGAAGGACTTGAATCGCATGCATGGTCGATGGTCGTCATTCTTACAGCAATACACCTATGTTTTAAAACACAAATCTGGACAAAAAAAAAAAAGGTGGCAGATGCTTTGAGCCGCAGGGTAGCCTTGATGGTAACTATAAGCAACGAAGTTGAAGAATTTGATTATTTGAAGGAATTGTATGCTGAAGATGAAGATTTTAAAGAGGAGTTTAGAAAGTGCCAAGCTGGACAAAGAAGTGATTTATATCTCCATGAAGGCTTTCTCTTTAAGGGTTCTCATCTTTGCATTCTAAGGTGCTCCTTAAGAGAAAAGGTGGTGAAATAGTTGCATAGCAGTGGCCTAGCAGGACATCTTGGGCGTGACAAGAGCATTGCATTAGTTGAAGAGTGCTACTACTTGCCACAACTTAAGAGGGATGTCGGTTGTTTTGTACAAAGGTGTTATGTATGCCAAACAGCCAAAGGAAGCTCTCAAAACACTGGCCTTTATACCCCATTGCCTGTGCCAAATGCCCCATGGGAGGATCTATCGATGGATTTTGTTTTGGGCCCTCGCTAGGACTCAACGAGGCTTAGATTCAGTATTTGTTGTTGTCGACAGATTTTCCAAGATGGCACACTTCATTCCATGTAAGAAGACAGCAGATGCAACAAGGGTGGCTAATCTATTCTTGTAGGAGATTGTAAAGCTACATGGAGTGCCAAAGACTATCACTTCTAATCGTGACACAAAATTTCTAAGTCACTTTTGGAAGACATTGTGGAGGCAATTTGATACGTCTCTATAATTTAGCAGTGCTTATCATCCACAAACAGATGGACAAACTGAAGTGGTGAATCGAACACTTGTAAACATCATTCGGTGTCTTGCAAGAGACAAACCAAAGTAGTGGGATTATGCACTCGCACAAGCTGAATTTGCTTTCAATAACATGAAGAATAGGTCCACGGAAAAATTGCCATTTGAAATTGTCAATGGAAGAACCCCAAAGCACCAGCTGGATTTGGTGGTGTTGCCCAAATTGCCAGGAACAAGCATAGCTGCAGACAATATGGTGGAGAGAATTATTGAAGTGCATACTGAGGTAAAGAAAAAATTAGAAGGATCCAATGCCAAATACAAAATTAAAGCCGACATTCAAGAAGGAGATCTGGTGATGGTGCACTTGAGGAAGGAACAGTTTCCAGCTAGAACTTACAACAAAATGAAACAGAAGAAAATTGGGCCACTGAAGATACTAAGAAAGATAAACAGCAATGCCTATGTCATCGACCTCCCGAAGGATTTGAAAATCTCAAACACTTTTAATATTCAAGATTTGTTTGACTACCATGCACCTGAGGACTGCAAGTTACGACAAAATAACTCGAGGATGAGTTCTTTACAAGAAGGGGACACTGATGTAGGATGCTCAAAGGAAGTTCAAAAATATCAAAAGGAGCTAATTCAGAAGTCAAGGGGCCATGACAAATGATTTGATTCACTCCTTTATTTAAACTTAGGATTTACCTTACTTAGTACCTTTATATGTTTAAATTCTCTTCATTATGATGTCCTAGGTCTTATTTTCGGATTCCACTAACCCAAGACAAATTTTGGGCTGAATCCTATTCAGTTTAAGACTTGGGAAGGATGAATCCTTATTTAGGATTTTATTTTCATAGGTTAACTTATTTAGAACTTCTATCAACCCAATTAATGGGTTCAAGCTGAGTTGTATTCAGTTTAGGACTTGGGAAGCTAGAAACTTATTCAAATTGGACTTCTGGTATTTGTATAAATAGGCCTTGAGCCCTATGGATGGGGGAACAACTTTTATTCTCAATAAAGTTCTACTTTAGTGAATTTTCTCTCTTCCTTGTGGATTCAATGAGTTCTTAACAGAGGCAACAGTGTTTTCCTCGTCTACCATGCTTGTTGCTACGTCAGAGGGTCAATAAAAACCAAGAGCAAGATCTGAGAATTATAAAATTTAGGCAGACTGGATTTGTCAATGTTGCATGGCAGACAAAATATGCTCAACATTAGGATTTGCATTCATAGAAAATAGGGCATTTGAAGGTAAAATGAGATCAAAAGAAAATGTATGGGCTTCGTTTGATAAACAATGAGATTGTTATGAGTCACTTCAATGTCTCCATAAGCATCAGGAGAAGGGAGAAACTTAAAAACCCCTCAAGTTAGATCTCACATATAGTTGAAAAGGTAGGAAAGTGCTCAGTGAAACTCTAGACTTGATTTTAACTAGATATTATTCAACACCAACTACAAAACATTGTCTTGAGAAGCCTGAAGGTATCTGATTCACATGGCCATGGCTCTAGATTGGATGACATCCTGTTTCAATAAGGTAAGGGTCGGACAGCTCTGATGTCAAGACCAGTTACTTGATTGGGCCAGATAGGTTGCATTTTGCAGGAAATAGTACTGTTTCTCTAGCTAAAGTTGAAAATCTTCTTCTCCTTCTCCTTCTTCTTCTGCTTCTGTTTCTCCTCTCCTTCTCTTTTCGCTTCTCCTTCTTCTTCTTCTTCTTCTTCTTCTTCTCCTCCTTCTCCTTTCCCCTCTTCTTCTGCATTTGCTTCTGCTTCTACTTTTGCTTCGACTTCTTCTTCTTCTGTTTATTATTATTATTATTATTATTATTATTATTATTATTACTATTATTATTATTATTATTATTATTAGTATTATTATTATTATTATTATTATTATTATTATTATTATTACTATTATTATTATTATTACTATTATTATTATTAGTCTTCTTCTTCTTCTTCTTCTTCTTATTTTTCTTCTTCTTCTTCTTCTTCATCTTCTGCTTCTTTTTCTCCTTCTTCTTCCCCTTCTTCTTCACCTACACCTTCTCCTTCTGCTTCTTCTCCTTCTTCTTCTTCTTCTGCTTCTCCTTCTCCTTGTCCTTTAGCTCCTCCTTATCCTTTTGCATCTCCCTCTTCTTCTTCTTTTCCTTCTCCTTCTCCTGCTCATTCTTCTCCTCCTCCTCCTCTTCCTCATCCTCCACCTCTTCCTGCTTCTCCTTCTACTTCTTCTTCTTCTACTTCTTCTTCTTCTTCTTCTTCTTCTTCTTCTTCTTCTTCTTCTTCTTCTTCTTCTTCTTCTTCTTCTTCTTCTATTTCTCCTTCATCTTCACCTACTCCTCCTGCTTCTCCTTCTCCTTCTCCTCCTTCTTCGGCTTCTTCTACTCATTCCTCGGCTTCTTCTTCTTCTCCTTCTTCTTCTTCCTCTTATGCTTCTCCCTCTTCTTCTCCTTCTGCTTCTACTTCTCCTTCTCTTTGTGCAACTCCTTATCCTTCTCCTTCTCCTTCTCCCTCTCCTTCTCCTCCATCTTCTTCTCCTTGTCTTTTTGCATGCTCCTCCTCCTC
>RXID01001186.1:0-80000 GCA_005019695.1 Trichopus zeylanicus subsp. travancoricus | reverse complement strand
GGGGACATCGTTTAGCCTCATGAAAGCTGAGGGTTAGGGCTTAATAAGCCAGATGAGAAATGGCAGTCAAAAGTGGAGTATAACCTGAGAGTGTGCGCCTACAGTGCAATAAGACACCACCTTGTTGTGCCAGCAGCCAACTCCAACATGCAAAGGGTCCATAATCTATACTGAGTATGAGCCGTAACTTCCTATAGGGGAGAAGAATACAAGAATAAGGACATCATAAATAAAGAACTTTGGCTGGTATATGAGTGGGAACAGTCTTAGCAGTTGCTTTCTCAAATTCTCTGAAATCTCAACACAGGTAACACCAACTCTCTCCTCAAATCAACACAACTCCCTCTCACAGCTAAACTTCTGCAGACATCCATGCTGTCACCTACCATGATTCCTTCCAAGTGCCTGACATTGGCTAATAATCTCAATGCCGAAAGCAGTGGCTAGTCTCTGTCCCTGGATTCACTGATTTATGGATTAGCATCTCAAAGTCCTTTGATAGGCATAAAGAAATCGTCTTGGTAGCAATCACCAAACCAATAGAACAAAGGTTAGTTAGCCCTGTAGCTGGTCCACAAGCAAGGGTTTGGGGTCCATTACTGTCTGGCTTCTGAGAGCTAGTAGAACATGTTCATCTTTAGGACTGATATAGAAAGAGAAATTACCGGGAATTCCAGCATTGAGATCCTTAGATAAGAAAGAAGAAGAAGAGATAAAGCACCTATGTAAATTTATCAAAATCATCTTTCGAAGAATAATAAATTAGCTAACGGGGGTCAAACCTTCCTTGGGGCTGAGGATTATGTTAACATCATTCCTTAAAAATGAGGATGGAGACCCGGACATTCACGATCAAGCTTATTATTGTAAAGAATTTGAATAGGAACCAGCTAAAATATGCCTACTGTAAAATTTAACTGACTTTGAATCTTAAGTTCAGCTTTATCTACTCTACCAACAGGCAGTGTATAGGATCAGAATATCAGGAACTGAAACCAAATGAGATTGGAGAATATTCAATAGTCTTATATTACCTGGTGTTTCACCTTTTGAAAGTACTTCTCTACTTGAAAGCAAAGCCAGTATCATTATCATCATCATGAATATAAAAGCAAGGGTTCATTGAAAATCTAAAGGCACTTTAGTGTTCTTCATATCTCGTATTTCTTCACCCCTCCCTAATATTTTTCTTCTTTTTCAGATCCCTTTTCCCTTTCTCTGTCAATTTATGAAATAATGAATGCATGATTCTCTTTTTTCTGCCACTCCACCAAAGACTCAGCACCTCTAAGAAAACTGGTATGAAACAGATGCCCTTAGAGATCCTATGGCAATCGATATGAGTTCCTTACATACCACTCCCTTGCAGTTTCTTCATATGACTCCACCCTTTTTATTCATGTATTCTTTTATCCTATGTCAACTTCAATGGTACCAAATGCATGTATTCATCAAAATTTGTTCCTCTTTCCTAGTCCTCCTATATAACTTGCACTTGATTTTTCATGTTCCCATTTCAAAATCAAGCAAAGAACAATTACAGCCTACAAAGTCAAAGATTCTGCTGTTAATTGTCAAAGACGAGCATTACTGTTTTTGCCTTATTTGTCCTGCATTAAAATTTTTACCATAATTCCATTACAAAAATCTAGGGTGTGTTAATCTTAAACTAGGGCTTATTATTAATGAAGAAGCAGAACAAAGAGAGAGAAATTTTCATTATGAGAGACAACAGGCTTATAGTCTGATATCATCTTTAAATAGATGGGAGCTCTAATACAAGTCATAATTGTAATCTTTTGCAACTCGTTTATTCCTTTGTTGGCCATTCTTTTCTAAGTTGGTTTTGGCTTTTATTAGACTGTGATGATCCCCGGATTTACTTGAGTACTTAGGTGATATTTTAGTGCAATCATACTTGAGATTAACCTAAATTTCATGTGGGTATCCTTAGCCTTCACTTTTCTGTTTTCTTGAGCTTTGAATCTTCTGTTATTTTCTCAACACCCACTGCACCCCGCCCCTTCCAAATTAGTGCATATATATCTATCATGCCCAGCTTGTAAATATTTCTATTAAGTACTCTCTTTTTAGGGCTTTAGTGAATATATCAACTAATTATTCCTTTGATGGTGTGTACTACAAATTAATCTCTTTATTCCACACCTTTTCTCTGAAAAAATTGAGGTCAAGTTCTATGTGCTTGATTCTCCCATGGAACACAAAGTTATTTGAGATGTGTAGAGTTGATTGGTTGTCACAATAAATTTCTGTGGCCTCTTTTCTAGGATATTCTATCTCTTGTAGGAATGATTGCAGCTATATAAGACTTCACATGTTTCCATTGCTATTGACCCGTATTATATACTTCTGTATTGGATCTTTTTGCTAAACTTTGCTTTTTACTCTTCCAAGTGATCAAATTACCTCTAATTAATATGCAATATCCTGATATTGATCTCCTATCAAAAATTGATCTTACCCAATCAGCATCTGTGTAATATTGGATGTATAAATCTCCATATTTGCTGTAACATAGTTCCAGTCCAAATGCCTTCTTTAGTTACCTTAAGATCTTGTATACTGCTTCCATGCGAGACCTTTTTGGGGATTGCATGAATTGATGTACATTGCTTTCTCAGAATATCAAGTCTTGTGATAGTTAAATAAATAAGTTTTTCCACTATCCTTTTGTACTATTTTTGGTCATTGACTTCAGTAGCTGTGTCTATATTTGAATCTATGGGTGTCTTTGAAATTTTGCTTTCCAGTGTGTCTATTTCAGTTAACAAATTCAATGTATACTTCCTCTAAAATACTATCAAAACCCTTTGTTAAATGAGCCGCTTCTATTTGCAAGAAATATTGCTGCTTGTCCAAGTCCTTCATCTCATATTAAGTTTTCAGAAACTCTTTGAGATCCTTGATTCCTTCACCGTCATCTCCAGTTACTAAATATACAAACCAGCAAAATAATTCTCTTTCCTGACTTTTTTTTTAATAAATACTGAATAATCAGATTGACTTCTTTGAAATCCATATTCTTCCAATGTTGTATTGAACCTCTCAAACCAGGCCCCAGGGGACTGTTTGAGACCATACAAAGATCTTCTCAGTTTATAGAACATCTGCTCTCTTTCAGAGTTGAGGTCCCCATGAAAAAAAAATATTCCTTACATTCATTTGTGAGAGGTTTCAGTTCGAGTTAATTGCCAAAGACAGGATTACACTTACTGAGTTTAGCTTTACGATTGGTAAAAAGTATCAAAATAATATACTCTATAAGTCTGAGTAAACCCTTTTACTACCAGTCTGGATTTGTATCTCTCAATTCTCCCGATTAGTTTATATTTAATAGTATATATCCACTTGTATCCTACTCCCATTTGGTAGTGGTACTATTTCCCATATGTTGTTTTGATGTAAGGCTTCCATTTCTACTTTCATTGTTTGCCTCCAATTTGAATTACTCAGTGCTTCTATTACTATTTTGGGTGTAACAATGGAGGAGTTGGACAGTGCAAAGCATTTAAAGTTTGGGGACAATTTCTCATATGATACAAACTGACTAATAGGATATTAAGCTTATGTTCTTATTTTTTTTTTCAGTGCTATATAGGGAGGCAATATTCAGTTTGAGGAGAGGGTGTACCTGAGCTCTCAGTGGCCTGTTCTTTGTGTCTGTGTCTGTTCTAGACCTTTTGAGGTGATAATTGGTGGATTGGTTTGTTGATCAAATCCAAACTTTTATCTCCGGTGGTTGATAATTCCAAACCTATTGTCATCTCCTTTCTTATACATTACTGATGAAGGATCATCAACTGGTAGAGGCAAAACAAGTTGGGTTAGGGTTCAACATTGTTTTGAGGATCAAGTCATTACTGTTTGTGTTATTTTTAATGAAGTGGAGTACATTTTCAAGAAATATTACATCCATGGCTATATATATTTTGTGGTTCTTTGGATCATAACACTTATAACCCTTACATGTTCTACAATACCTTAGGACTACACATTGAATTGTTTTATGTTGGAGTTTGTCTCTATTTGGTCTTAAGTCTTGAACAAAACAGATACATCCAAATACTTTGAGATTCATGTGAAATATCTCATTGTTAGGGCATAGGACTTGTAAAGGACTCTTATTTTGAAATAGTTCGGAAGGAGCTTTGTTGATTAAATAGCAAGTTGTTTGAACTACATCCCCCCAAAAGCTATATGGCAAGTTTTGCTGGATCAAAGTGGATTTAGCAACATCTGAAAGGTATCTGTTTTTTTTTAGCCACACCATTTTGTTGTAGTGTGCAAGACATTAAGCTTCAAAATAATTCTACTGTCTTGAGATATTCTTGGAACTCTCTTGAGGTGTATTCTTCTCCATTATCAATTCTGAAAGTTTTAATAGATGCATTATACTGATTCTATACTTCTTTGTGAAACAATTTGAATATATGAGTGACATTAGATTTGTTTTTCATTAGGTACATCATCCATCAATAAAACTTATAAAGTACTTGTATCCATCTAAAGAACTATTTCTGGATGTCCATACATTACTGTGGACCAAAAAAAGAATGACTTTTACTTTTCTCATTAACTCAAAGTGTATGGTATGTACTTTTGCGATACTTGACAAACTCACAGGTTTTACAAAAAGACTTTAAATAAAAGCTAAGCTTATGGAACATAATTTTCATCTTAGAAAAGGATAAATGACCTACTCTATAATATTAAGAGTATCTTTTCTTGCTAGCTTACATAGACTTGAGATTTCTTTCCACCAGATTCCAGAAGGTATAAGCCTCCATCTTCAATCCCTCTAATTGTTTTTCTTGCTTGAAGGTCCTGAAAAATACAATGAGATATTGATACCTTACATAGACTTGAGGGCTTTTGTGAGCTGGCTTACTAAGAGTAAATTACAAGCAAACTCATCAACTAAGAGCAGGGATGAAATTCAGTGTTTCAACTTACATACTACCTCTAAAACATGTTCTCCATTCCAAGATTACATGCTTTGATTGTACTAGATTTGGCAATGATGAGAACAGTCTAGGATTGTCAGTCATATAAATTTGTTGCTCTTGAGTCAATAATCCATGGCTTGCTATGAGCTTGATTTACCTGCTCCTGCTGCAGTTAAAGCAAATAGAGCTTTTCTAGTTTAGATGACATTGTCATACTCCTATTTACTCAGTTTTAATCTCGTTGTCTTTGGGATTGGGGCCTGTTCTGATATATTAAGGGCCTCATTGTACTCCTGATAGGAATTGGATGCTTGTGAGATGTGTGCAGTGAAGATTTTCCATACAGAATCCAACACTTGTACATTGTGTAATTAGTCCTTTTACAATGAGTGTACTTAAGGTTGGTTCTATCTCGTCCTCATCCTCATCCTCTTCCTGATTGTTCTCCTAGTGGAATGAATTCTCCTCTTCCAAAGCTTTTGCTACCATTAGTAACTTGGTTTTGCTTCTCAATGCTTGTTGTTGAAAGCTGGTACATGTCTAGTTCGTTCCAGTGTCACTTCATATTTGCAAAGTTCTCTTCTGGAATTTCACCAGCTTGTTTAGTTTTGACCATGACTTCTGTAATTTTAAGGGTTCTTGAAATATTATCTCTATCTGAATAGAGTCTTGTACCTTCTTGCTGTATCTGTTTTGTTGTATCACATGCTGTTCTAGAGCGTGGTCATTAACCATCTTCTCTGAACCAGTCTTCTGTTGGCTTCTCTGATGGGTCTCCTTTAATGTACAATCTCTTTTCTCCTGCTCTGAAAAAGACATACAGTTTTGACCTAGGGTTTGCTAATCTTGAACTAGGGTTTATTCTCCATGCAGAAAAAAAGAGAGAGAGATTCTTATTATTTTGAGAGAAAATAGGCTTACAGTCTGACATAAACTGCAGTATCCTCATCTTTAAATAGATGGGAGTTCTAATATAATTCATACTTGAACTCTTTTTGTAGCCCATTTATTTCTTTTGTCAGCTATTTTTTTTCAAGTTGATTTTGGCTTTATTAGGTGATTTCTATATTTACTCAATTATTTGGAGGGTACTTTAGTGCAACCATGTTTGAAATGAACCTAAATTCCATATGAGTATTCTGAGCCTTAACTTTTCTATTTTTTTGAACTTTGAATCTTCTGTTATTTTCTCAACAAACTGCATATTAGATTCATACATTTAGGAAGGAAAAGGAAATTAAAAATACATTAGTGAAAGCACTCAAGCCAATCAAAGGAAATTAATTTTTCCTGATGGGACAATTTGCAGCACAAACTGTAGTGAAGTTATTGAAGAATGTTGGATGATTTAAATATTAAATGTTAATGGTTCACCATGGAAGAAGATAGATTGACACATTGTTAGCAGTTTTTATGAGGTGGGTTTACCATTACTATTGCAAAATAATGCTTCCATTCCCTAGTTCACAACAACAGGACACAAAAGGATAACATCATTTCGTTGGAACAAGTTACAGGCAGTAGTTGCAGACTAATGAGTGCAAGGAACAACAGAACAACACACAGTTAAATCAAACAGATATAAGGTCACATAATGTAAATCCCAGGAAAAAGCAGAATGCCGTCAAATGAGGTGAAACACAACACCAAAAAAGTTATAAGGCTCTGAGTACTATACTCATGAAATGTTTTTGCATCATCCTGAAAAAAAGATGACAAGTTTATTAGTTTGCAAGAAAATAATTATCTAAAGAAACAAGTACTACAAGCGGAGATATCATAGGCTGATGATAATTAAGGAAACCTAGGTATTGAAGGATATAGTTACGAGATCATTGTATTCCATGTCCTTGGTACACTAAAACTGCAATAACAAAAAGAGTACAGATGACAGGTGGATTTTGGAGATAATTCAATACTGACAAAAAATGGATGTGATTATCCTAAACATAAGCTGGCATTGATGGATGCATTCACTAGCATTCACAAAGTTCCCATATGTTCCAGGAGGACGAGGACAATTCAATATCAAGATTAGCATCTGAATCAGGGCATCATCCGCTGCATTTCCTAAGAAGTGGTACCAATGACAGTATGCATGCCTCCAAAATCTGCAATAATTGAGGATAAGACATTAGAGCAGCAAAGCCAGTATTCAGAGTATCAACAAACCTGGCATATTATATTTGAAAAGCATACTTTGACACTCCTTTTATGCAAGATATTTCTGATGCCATGAAGTCACGTAAAGAGTAAGTTGATTAAACAAGGATCCTAAAAATATCAAAGATAACAAAAAGAAATAATTAAAAAAAGAAATTTACAGAATATTGGTGAGAAAAATAAAACTTCAAGGGTCACATTATACCAAGAAGGCTGCCAATAACACCAATTATGTCCTGGGGCAATAATTCCTGGAATGAATAGTCCTCCTAACGACTTTATCAAACACAATAGTAATTCTAGATACAATACTTGTTGGACAATGAAAACAATATTTAAAACCAAAATATCTAGTATTCACACCCTGATATGTCCCAAATTATGAATCCACCAAAGCCAAAATGCCCACACTTCCCACTCTTGCATCAACCCATGGCAGCACGTACCACAATAGCCACAACGGCAGAAGTAAAAAAATACTCTCCACATAAGATGGCTTCTCCCCTTGAATTAGACAAAGAAAAAACAAGTTAGCAACTTATATACATAATCATCAGAAGTCAAAGTAAAAAACAGCTTGTGGCTATCATTCTGAGAAGGTACAAGAAGGAATATCGGATGACGTAAACTAATTAAATGGACTAGCATTTCACCTAATCTTTAATTTCTTAAGAAAAAATAAACCTAATAAGCATAGCAACAAAAGGACTTCCAAATTATGCAGAAAGATGTACTTTGATACCATCATGAAGTAAAAAGTAGAGATAGTTTTTCGAACCAATATGTGACTTCTTCAAGAGAAAATAGTACACCCCCAACAGGAGCTGAAAGCAGCAGAAACCCCAGCAGCACATCCACACGTGACCTTTTAAATGTTGGAGAGAGTCAATAAAAACCAAGAGCAAGATCTGAGAATTATAAAATTTAGGCAGACTGGATTTGTCAATGTTGCATGGCAGACAAAATATACTCAACATTAGGCTTTGCATTCATAGTAGAATTATCCAAGATAAACACACAAAAATACAGAAAAAACAGTAAGAATGTAGATTATCACCTGGTGTCCACTAACAAATCCTCGTGTCACAATTTTTGACTGCAGTAGATTCAACATGGATGCTTCTTTTATTTATTTTTCTTTTTCATAAAAAAATATTATAATGAAGAAACATCAGTTCTTAGCTAAAATTCTGGGAAAATAGCTTTTTTCAGATTTGCAACATAAGTTCAACATTTTCAGCTGAAAGAACACTTTAGAACATTTCATGTGAGCAAGGTGCAATATCTCTTAAACAGAAGCAAGTCCAGCACCAACAAATTCACAAGAGGTTCGAATACTCACAAACGCGTGGGGGCTGTGTGCTCCGGTTTCTATGCTTGGGTTTCTACTCGGATTGTGCACTTCCAAGCTACTAGGGAGAAATGACAATAAGAAATAGGGAGAAGATATGGAAAACTCACGGATTCTTATTATCATTGCCAAGGATCAGCTCTCGACTGTGTCTTGGCTGGATACAAGTATGCTCTTATATAGAGGCGAAGAATGCCTCTTCAGGTCTGTAGGGGTTACATAGGGGTCACCCTACAGGAGCATCTAGTACTTATTCATGCTTATCACGATTACACATGCCACACCCTTTACAGCAGAGGCTAGCACTTAGGATATATTCGGTCTTATCACGATTACACACGCAATACCCTTTACAGCAGAGGTTAGCACTTAGGATATATTCGTGCTTATCATGATTACACATGCAATACCCTTTACAGCAGAGGCTAGCACTTAGGATATATTCGTGCTTATCACGAGGACTAAGTGGGAGAGGGGTCCACCACTTCCGCTTATAGGAAGAAACTGTTCATCCTTTGGGCCGAATCTTGAACAAGCTTGACGGCTGTGTCAAGCTGGGTGTCAAGTTGCTTGATGGCGGGGTACCACGTTCCCCAGAAATTATTGTTGGTGGCAAGTTGTTTGCATTCGGCTGTTTTGATACGGTGGATGTCCCTGAGTAGTTGGAGGGGTGCAAGAGCTTGGGCGATGATCTCCTCTTCCATTTTATGGATATCTTTCCTTATTTCATCATACATGTCAAGTGGCATGGGCAGGCAGCTTAAGAGGCGCACGAGCTGCTCGTATTGCTCACTGAGTTCTGGATGATTTGGAGGGCTTGCACCAGTTGGTGTTGGGCTCTGTGGTTGGGAAGCTCCTTGATTTCCCGTACTGCTAGTGCTACTAGTTCCAAGGTTTCCATCAGCTCCTTGCTGGGCCATCCTGAAAGCACTAAACAAGAGATTAGCCAGGAGAGAGCATCAGCAAGCTGATTATCCTTCCCTTCGATATGCTCGAAGTGCACATTGATCCCAGCTCCAGTGACGTAGTCTGTGAAGGCTATCCAGTGAACTCTTGATGGCTTATTACTAGCTGTTTTATTAAAGAAACTAATAATCGCCTCGCAATCAGTGCGGATAATGAGTTCTTTCTTGTCCAGATAATAGATCTTTAAGGCCTCCATCGTATTCATCACTGCATGGATCTCTGCATCAATTGTTGATTTTGGTGGATTAAATTTTCCACTAGCATATGCACAAATCCTTTCCGCAGTCCTTGGATCATATTGTTGTTGCTTCCATTTGCAGATTCCACCCCAGCCATCCATGCATCCATCTATTTCTAAGATCATAAAGTAGTGTTCAGGTGGAACTTCCAGATCGGGAAGATTTTGGACCATCTGTTTAAGCTGTTTGACTAGTGTCCAGTCCTACCGATTCATGCATTTATCTCCCGTAGGGCTTGTCTTGGCGTAGAGAGGACTGAGTAGTCGTCCCAGATTTGGGATATATGGCCTGGCGTAATTGAGAATACCAAGCCATGAGCGCATTCCTCTCTTTTCTGTGAGGGTCTCCTCTGGAAAATTAGCAATCCTTTTGATGATGTGTGGTTGCAGCTTGAGTTTGCAGTGTCCAATGATGGCACCAAGAAATTCAATTTCAGGGACTGCTATTTTCATCTTGGTAGGACTCAAGACTAAGCCATTGTCTTTGCAGATTTGCAACATAATTCTCAGATGCTTTACATGCTCCTCCTCGGTCTGGGAAAATACTAGAATATCATCAATATAAACTGCTAAGAAATCTTCAGTACCTTTGAAGCAGTTATCCATTTTTCTTTTGAACACAGCCGGAGCATTTTTCAGACCAAATCGCATAACAAGCCATTCAAAGAGTCCTTCCGGAACCCAGAAAGCCATCCATTCAATGGAGTCCGGGTGCATCGCTACCTGGTGAAAGCCACTTTTGAGATCAAATTTGGAATAGATCTGGCTATGGCTTACCCTTTTGAGGATGGTATTGATTCCCGGTAGGCTGTATTGGTCTTTGTTTGTCAGGTCATTGAGGCGCTTGTAGTTGAAAACCATGCGTTCTTTGCCTTTGACCTCCTTTCTAGTGTTTGGATCAATACTCGTCCTAGAGTTGACAATCATGGCTGTGGTCCGTTGTCGACTGTGACTAGGTCTGATGACCCCCAAGTTTAATAATAGCTTCGTATGTTTGTGAAAAGCCTGTTGCAGCTGTGGAGTGACATGCTTTAAGGGGCGATCCTCAATAGTAAAATCTGGATTTTTGATGTCCAGATAGCAGAGAATTTTATTCTTCACCCAGTGGTGGAGAGGGTTGTCACCAATGAAACCTACTTCTTTCAAGTGTTTGAGCAAAGGGGAGAACTTTTGCAAGAACGTCTCCCGACTTTCACCAACATTGTAGTAGATAGAGTCTTTGATATCAAGATATTCATCTTCTTCAAGGTTCAATTCCTCGATGGCTGCTACCAACGCTGCTGTAGGAGTAGTATTGATGATTGTGAGATTTTTGTAGAAGGTGACGATGTTACCTTCAATACGGACTCCTCCTTGCATGGCTTTGATAAAATTACAGCCGATAATCATCTGAATCCCATCACCAAGTTCCATTCTGAAACTGTAGGTATATGGGATTCTGAAGGTTTTGTCCCCAATATGCATTCGCCCACCCTTCAACCGCTTACTGGCAGTCTGCTTGGAGTTGATGCCACTAAAATGGATGATACAGTTATTTTGTTCCAGAGCCTCCTTTGGGATAGTACCTTCGTCAATACAACAGGTTGTCGCTCTGGTGTCTAGGATTGCTTTCACCTTAAATCTAGGGACAGAAGGGATGTCAAATTCAACATGCATATTATATAACATGTTCTTTACCAGTCGTGGACCGGTTGTTGGTTCTGTAGTTCCCTTAATAGTGACCTTCTGGATACTCTCTTGGAAGATCATTCCGGCTGTTTCCTCTTCTCCAGCTTCTTCTTCAGCTTTTTCAGCTCGGGTTTCCCCTTCTGCTTGGTCAGAGGGACCTTCCTCCCAGAGTGCTTTTCCTTTGAGGTCCTGATAGCCCTGAGATAGCTGCTTCTCAAGCTCAAGTTCTTCTACCTGCCTTTTGTAGAATGCTATTTCTTTCTTGAGTCTCTCGATTTCCCCATCGCACCAGGTGATGTAATACTGTTGCTCCTGGATGAGCCTTTGTGGGAAAAAGGGTGCCGGTGCTGCTGGAGCTACAGGGACTTCCTTCTTGAAGTAATGAGGCCCACAGAGATTGCAGGCCATGACTAAGTATTTTGGGCAATGAATTCGTGCCCGCTGTATCGAGTGTCATTTACAGCAAACGCATTTTTCATGCTGGGGCTGCACAAAGCTATTGAGTTGCCAATCATGTAAGCAAGTAAGTTGTGCATCCGGTAAGCATACCTGCGGCCTGTAGCCCCCATCAAATTCTCTGAGCATGTATAGTTGCTCTGTCTATACTAGTGTTTGAAGAGATCTCTGTATGTCCTCACAGTCTTCTCCTTCCGAGATGCTAAAAATAGCATCACTTTGTGCTTCTCCTTCCTGGACTGAGAGTAGGTCACAATCCTCCGGAACTTCCAGTTGTTCAAAGATTGCGACTCTCTTCACATTTCTTCGTTCACTAGGGCATTCCCTTGCAAAGTGCCCTTCCTGTCTGCATAAGTAACATTTGCAGCATTTGTTGCGGACCAAATGCTTTCTCTTTTCAATGTGGACATGGGTGTCATGGGGCTTTCCTTTGTATGTTGTTGATCTCCTGACGCCATATTTCTTTTCCTTCTTGTAGTAGCCTGGAATTGGAATTTGACTGTAGAAGGAAAGGTTCTTCAAGTCCCTTTTGAATGCAGCATCTTTGCATTCGTCTTCAAGGTACCTGTAAGCAAAGAGTATGTGTGGAATAACACCAACGACATTACCAGCATACTTCTGCTCGAAAGCCACCTTGATCCATCGTCCGAGATCTCCAGGCATTTTTAACCAGAATTTTTCAGATAGCTCCATACTGATATAGAGCCTTCCGGTTTTGGCGGCAAGCCTCATGTACTCGTTCATGTACTGGATAATGTTTTTCACATTATCACAGGAGAGTCGTTCCAGATCACGATAAGCCGTATCCTGGATTACTGTGGAACCTTGAACAGGGTCTTCTAACGTGAAGACTCGTTGCATCTGTGAGAGAATGTTTTGCGTTCCTTCTCTTCCATCTCCAGAATTCAGAAGGGCTTGATATTCCGCCCCATAGTGCATCAGCCACAGGATCCAGGTGAGCTTCTCCATTTCGCCTAATAGATTTTCCATATATTCCATCTTGTCTCTGGCGTCGGTAAAACCTTGAGCAGCCACATGGTTTCGTGTAATGGAAGACCACCGATCAAAAGCGTCATCAAAGAGACCCAATTGATCTGGGATAATGAACAGCGCTCTGCCTGTTTGCTGGGCAGAGGGGAGACTCCACATTTCATTATTATAACCTCCCTGAAAGCGTCCTCTTCATCCGCGAACATCCTGTCGGTCAAAAGAGGGCTGAATATTAGTGGCTGGTGGATAATTGGGAGGGGCCATTGCCGTATCCGTTGGTGGCCGATAGGGAGAAGTGACTGAGGTCGTGGCGCTGGAATACAGCTGTTCAGAAAGCTTTCGTATAGAAGGATAATCCAGCTCCTCTGTCTCAGCGTCCACTTCATAACCTGCAGCAATTAGATTAGACACCGGTGTAGCAGGACGTTGCTCGACCACAGGAGTGGTAGTTGGCGCTGGATCTGACATGGGTGGATCTGACACGGGAGTTTACAATTGCTGTGGCTTGGTTAAGGCGCGAGACGGAACATAAGGCGCCTCCTCCCCACCACCTTCTAGGGGAGGATCGTCCCAGGCAGGAGTGCTCATGGTGGGAAAGGGAGCATAGAAAGATGGCGGTGGATCATATCGGACATAATAGTCAAATTTGCCACTGGGTTGGCCCAGTGTATCCCAGATAGCCTCTGGAGGCGGAGGGTGCAGGGCCAAGGTAGGAACTGTTGTTGGGAGGCCAGTGGACATAGCCTCATCATCAAAAGGGTCCCACATAGGTGGCCGCCAGCAGGGGTACTCAGTCTCACCAGTAGCCGTAGTGATAGGCGAAAGCCGACTGAAGTAAGAATCCTCCTCATCATCAGTGTTGTCGGCAGTGTCAAGTGTAAAGGTTGCCAGAAGGTGCGTCAGCTCCTTCTCATCAGTCGAGAGCTGATCCTTGGCACTGATAATAAGAATCCGTGAGTTTTCCATATCTTCTCCCTATTTCTTATTGTCATTTCTCCCTAGTAGCTTGGAAGTGCACAATCCGAGTAGAAACCCAAGCAGAGAAACCCGCGCATTTTTGGTATCAGAGCTCAGTTCAAGATATGGAGGAGTAACTCTCTCAAGGTTGAGGGACTCTGAGGTAAGGTAAGGGTTCGAGCTTACCAATCTCTGTTAGTTCTTACCCAAAGTTAGACGTAAGGTTCTTGCCATAACTGCTTGAATGAGTCTCTCTGGTCTACTTCAAATAACATTTAAACTATTGGTGTGATGCGTGCTTCGGCTGGAAGTAAGAAAACGAACAGGTCCTAACTAGGCCGTGAAGGCGAGTGGCCGTTTGTAAGTCCTACGGCACACCTGTGTGCTCTTGCCAAAGCTTAAGGCCCGTCTGAAACACCATGTCTGTTTACTTGCATTTGAAATATACCATAGTACTTATTTGGTAGTTATGCTAACCCTCAATGTCTGACGCTTGGGAAAAGGCTATACAAGACTGGTATGATCATTCCCGAACTGTTGACCTTGAGTTCCTCAACCTTATTTCCACACCAAAAGTCTCCACAAATCAACTGGCTCAAAATCTTGCAGTCCTGTACGACAAAACTTGTTTAGCATCCAGGGTGTATTTAAAGCATTTTCGGCAACTACAAGAGCAGTTGCAGAGTTTAGAAAAAGAGGTCAGAAGCCTAAACACTGCACTTAAAGACTTAACAACCGTCTCGCTACACCATCACCCGTTTACAAAACAGCAAGTCCAGGAACTTGCTGTTGAAGCTGCTCAGCAAGCTGAAGCAGGCCAATCTGTACTCATAACACATCTAACAACTAAGGTTGATAAAATTGAACATTTACTCCAAAGAGGTGGTGAAAGACCCAAAGAAGCCAAAGGCCAATTGCGAGCCATTATTGCTATGACTTCTACTGCTACTACTACTACTACTACTTCTACTACTGTTATGACTGCTACTACTACACTTCTACTCTACTTCTCTTACTACTACTACTACTTCTACTATTATAACTACTACTACTACTATTGCAACTCATACTACTACTACTACTACAACTAGTGCGACTACTATGACCATTGCGACTACCATTGCTTCTACTGCTACTACTGCTACTCCAACTACTACTACTACTATTGTTACTACTCCTATTGCGACTACAATTACTGTCGCTACCAACACATATAGCACAACAACGACCACTAATACTACGACTGCTACTGCAACTTCTACAACAACAACAACAACAACAACTATTACTACTACTTTTATTACTACTGCTACTACTGATACTACTACAACTATAATCGCAAATGCTTCTGGTACTACTACCACTACTACTGCAACAACTGCGGCTACTACTGCAACTACAACTTTAGCAACAACTACTACTGCAACTACTACAACAACTATAACAACAACATCTACCACTACTATTACTACTATTCCTACTACTACTCCTCCTAGTACTACTGCTACTACTACTACTTCTCTTACAACTACTGCAATTGCTACTAGAGCTACTACAACTGCTACTACTACTACAATAAATGCTCCTAGTGTGACTACCATTACTACTGTTACTGTTTTTTTGCTATGAGTACTACTCCTACTACTGCTACCACTACTACCCCTTTTACTGCTGCGCTACTACTATTGCTATTAATGCTACTACTTCTACTACTATAGCAACAACAACTGCTATTATTGCCACTACTACAATAGCTACTCCAACTATGGGTCCTACTACTACTACTATGATAATAATAGCTATTGCAACCACTACTATAGCTACTAATATTATAGCAATGATTGCTAAATGGCTACTACAACAATTGCTACTGCCCAATACTGCTACCACCACTACTACTGCTACTACTACTAATATTACTACTACTACTATTACTACTACCCCTACTTCTACCATGACAAATTGCCTAACTACTAGTTCTGCTGCTACTAATGACACTATTGCTACTGCTACTACTACTTCTACTACGACTACTACTATTACTACTACTACTACTACTACTGCTACTACTACTACTACTACTACTACTACTACTGCTGCTGCTACTACTACTACTACTACTACTACTACTACTATAACTACTACTATGGCTATGACTGCTACTACTACTACTCCTACTACTGCTGTTGTTACAACAACAACAACAACTACTACTACTACAACAACTACTACTATTACCACTACTACTACTACAACCACTATTACTACTACTACTACTAGTACTACTACTACAGCTATGGCTATAGCTACTATTACGAATACTACTCCAACTGCTACTACTACTAATAGTACTACTTCTACAAGTACTCTTATTACCACTACTACTACTTCTCCTACAACTACAACTACTGCTACTACTACTACTACTCATACAATTGCTACTACTGCTACAGCTACTACTGTTACAATTACTGCTTGTGATAGTACTATGACTATAACTACTGCTACTACAGCTACTACTGCTACTACAACTAAGTCTATTGCGACTACTGGTACTATTACTACTACTGCTACTACTACTCCAACTACTTCTCCTTCTACTATTGCGCCTACTACTAGGACTTTAGTGACTACTACTGCTACTACTACTACAACTGCTATGACTAGCACAACTATTACTAATGCTACTACTACTGCTACTACTGCTACTGCTTCAACTATGATTACTACTATAACTACTACTACTCTTGCTACTAATACTACTACTACTACTACAGCTGCTGCTACTATATCTAATACTACTACAACTACTGCTACTCCTACTGCTACTACAACTACTACTACAACTACTACTACAACTACTACGACTACTATTGCTACTACTATTACTACTACTTCTAGTAATAGTGCTACTTCTACAACTACTTCAACTACTAGTGCTACTACTGTTGCTACTACTACTGCTATACTACTGCTACTACAACTGCTTCTATTGCTGCAACAACAGCGACTACTACTATTGTGGCTGCTACTATGTCTACTACTACAATTGCTACTACTACCCCTACTAATATTGCTAGTACCACTGCTACGACTACTGCTACTATAACTAGTTTTGCTACTACTATAACTTCTGCTACAACATCTGCCACTATTACTTTCGCTACTTTGATGAATACTACTGCTGCTACTACAACTTCTGCGACTACTAGTACTACTATTACTATCACTACTAATACTACTAGTAGTTCTAATACTTCTACTACTATTACTGCTACTACTACTACTATTGCTAATGCTACTACAACTACGACTTATACTACTACTCAAACTGCTACTATAGCTACTATGGCTACTACTACTACCAGTACTATGACGGTTACTATTGCTACAACTGCTACTACTTTTACGACTACTAGTACTACTAGTACTACTACTACAACTACTACAACTATTACTCATACTACAATGAAAATAACAACAACAACTACTACTAAAATGACAAATACTGCTACAACAGCTACTTCTAATAATACTCCTACTAATATCAATACTTCAACTACTAATACAACTACTACAACTAATACTACTAGTACAACTACTTCAGCTACTACTACTATTACTATTACAAATACGAATGCTACTACTACTAATTCAGCTATTAGTACAACTACTTCTACTAATACAATGGTTGCTACCACTACTATTGCTGCTACCGCTACAACTACTCCAACTATTACTATTTCTACAACAACTACTATTGCTGCTACTATACTGTTACTACTACTACCACTAATACTCCAACTACTATTACTACTGTACCTACTACGACTACTACTACTACTATTACAACAACAACAACAACAACTACTACTACTACTTCTAATACTACTAGTACAACTACTACAACTGCTGCTGCAACTACTATTACAACTACAATTACTGCTATGAATGCTATCGCGACTACTACTATGGATACGAGTGCTGCTGTACTACTACTATTGTTACTACTACTACTACTACATCAACTATTGCTACCAACACTAGTACTACTACTACTACTACCCCAACTAATGCTACTACTACTACGATTACTACTACTTCTGCTACTATTGCTACAACTACTTCTTCTGCTGCTACTACTGGTACTACTATTACAACAACTAGTACTATTGCTACTACTGCTACTACTCCCACTATTACTACTACAACAACTACTACTGTTGCTATTGCTACTGCTACAACTAGTACTACTACTATTATTGCTACTACAGCTACTATTGCTACTAATACTGCAACAATTATTATAGCTACGAGTTCTACTACTACTACTACTAATACTACAACTACTATAATGACCACCATGACTACTACTGCTACTACTATAACTACTTCTACTAGTTCTACTACTACTGCTAGCACAACCACTGCTACTAATACTACAACGGCTACTACAAAAACTGCTACAGCTACCAATCTACTTCTCCGCTTCCTCCTCCTCCTCCTACTACTTCTACTACTGCTGCTACTGCTACTACTACTACTACTACTACTAGTACTCTACTTCTCATACTACTACTACTACTACTACTACTCCTACTACTACAACTAATACTACTTCTACTACTATAATTGCTACTCATTCCACAACCACTACTAGAGCTACTACTACTAGTGTTACTGCTGCTTCTACAACTATTGCAGCTACCGCAGCTACTACTACTATTACAAATGTTGCGACTGCTACAACAACTACTATTGCCGCAACTGCTACTACTACTACTACCACCACTACTACTACTGTTACTATTACTATTGCTACTTCTACTAGCGCTGCTACTACTACTACTACAACTATTACTACTACTCCTACTACTACTACTGATGCTACTATTACAACTATTTCTGCTGCTACTACTACTGATACTTCCACTACTGCTACTACAGCTACTACTACTACTGCTACAACAACAACTACTACTGCTACTACTACTACTAACTACTACTATTGCACTGCTACTTTTGCTTCTATTACTACTCCAACGACTACTACTTCTACAACTGCTACTACTACTATGATTACTTTTGCTACTACTACTGCTACAACTACTACTTCAAGTACTAATACCACTACTACTGCTACTACTACCACTATTTCTACAGCTACTACTACTGCGGCTACTGCTACTACTGCTGCAAGTACTACTACTACTGCTGCTGCTGCCACTGATGCTACTACTACTGCTACTACAGCAGTGGCTACTAGCACTACTACCACTAGAACTACTCCTACTACCACTACTACTACTAACACTGCAACTACTACCATTGCTACTACTACCATTACTACAACTAGAACTGCTGCTACTACTACTACAACTACTACAACTACTACTTCCACTACCGCTACTATTGCTGTAACTACTATTGCTACTAATACTGCAACTACGGCTATTATTGCTACTACTACTACTACTTTTACTACTACTACTATTGCTAGTACTATCACTTTGAATACTACTACAAATACTGCTACTATCGTGGCTTCTACTACTACTGCTACTAATATTAGACCTATTACTACTACTACATCCACTAGTACTTCTATTACTATAGTTACTACTACTCTTGCTACTGCTACTACCACTACGACAGCTATTGCTAATGCTGCTACTACTCCTACAGCTACTACGACAATAATAATAACAACAATAACTACTACTATTACAACAACAACAACAACAACAACAACAACAACAACTACTACTACTACTACTTCTGCTACTACTAGTTTTGCTACTACTACTACTACTACTACAACCACCACCACCACTTCCACTTCAACCACTACTACTACTACTCCTAAAACTACTACTTCTACTACTAGTACTATTACCACTACTATCACTACTACTACTACTAATGCTACTACAACTAATACTACTATAACTCTTGAAACTGCATCTACTACTACTACTAGTACTGCTACCACTACTATCACTACTACTACTACTATTTCTACTATGGCTGCTACTGCTACTACTACTACTCTGACTACTACTAATCCAAATACTGCTACAACTGCTAATACTACTACTACTACTGCTACTGCTACTACAACTACTACTGCTACTACTACTACTACTACTACTACTACTACTACTACTACTACTACTATTACTACTATAGCTACTACTTCTACCAATGCTACTGCTGCTACAACAACTATAACTCTTTCTACTACTTCTACTAATACAACTATTATTACTACTATAACCATTACTACTACTAATATTGTTGTTGCTGCTACTACTACTATTATTGCTGCTGCTGCTATTGCTACTGCAACTACTGCTTCTCATACTACTATTTCTACTATTATAGCTACAGCTGCTACTATTGCTATAACAACTACTACTATGACTACTACTACTGCTACTGTTGTTATTGTTGCTACTAGTACTGCTACTACTGCTATTGCTATAGCTAAAACTACTACTCTTATTATAATAACTACTACAACTACCATTGCTAGTACTATTAGTTCTACAACTAATGCTATTAGGAGTTGGAGTGGGAGTTGGGATAGTAGTAGTCATAGTAACAGTAGAAGTAATAGCAGTGACACTAGTATTAGTAGTAATAATAGGAGGAGTAGTAGCAGTAGTAGTTATTGTTATAGTAGGAGGAGTAATAAAAGCGGCAGTAGTAGTAGTAGTAGCAATAGTAGTAGTAGTAGCAGTAGTAGTAGTAGTAGTAGTAGCAGCAACAGTAGTAGTAGCAGTAGTAGTTGTAGTAGTAGCAATAGCAGTGGTAGTAGTGGTAGCAATAACAGCAGCAGTAGTAGTAGTAGTAGTAGTAGTGGTAGTAGTCATAGTTATAGTAGCAGTAGTAGCAGTAGTTGCTGAAGTAGTCGTAAAAGTAGCTATTGTAGTATCAACAGTAGAACCAATAGTAGTCAAAGTAGTAGTAATAATAATAGCACCAGCAGTAGTAATAATAGCAGCAGTAGTAGCAGTAGTAGCTGTAGTAGTAGTAATAGTAGCTATAGCAGTGGATGTTGCAGTAGTAGTAATAGTAGTAGTTGTAGTATTTATAATAGTTGAATTAGTAGTGGGAGTAGTTATTGACAAAGTAGTAGTAGGAGGAGGAGGAGGAGGAGTAGTAGTAGTAGTAGTAGTATCAATAGCAATAGGAGTATGAGTAGTAGTTGATGTTGTTGTAGTAGTAGTAGTAGCAGTAGTTGTAAAAGTGGTAGTAGTGTTAGTAGTACTAGTAGTAGAAGAAGTAGTTGTTGTTGTTATAGTAGTAGTAGCAGTAGTATTAATAGTAATAGTAGTAATAGTAGTAGTAGTAGTAGTAGTAGCAGCAGCAGCAGCAGTAGTTGTTGTAATTATAGTAGCAGTAGCAATTGTAGTAGTAGTAGGAGTAGCAGCAGCAGCAATAGTAGTAGTAGTAGTAGAAATAGTAGTAGCAGTAGTAATAATAGTAGCGATAGTAGTAATTGGAGTTGTACTTGTAGGGGAGTTGTAGCAGTAGTAATAGCAGTAGTAGTAGTATGTTGTAGTTGTAATAGTTGTAGTAGTAGTAGTATTAGTAGTAGTTGAAGTAGTAGTAGAAGTAGGAGTAACAACAGTAGCAATAGCAGGAGTAGTAGCAGTAGCATTAGTCGTAGGAGTAGTAGTTGTAGAAGTCGTGGTAGTAGTTGTAGTAACATTAGCCATAGTTGTAGTAGTAGTAGTTGCTATAGTATATTAGTAGTATGGTATTTATAGCAGTTGTTGTAGCAATAGTAGTGGTTGCAATAGCTATAGTAGTGGCGGTAGAAGTCTTAGTAGTAGTAGTAGCAGTCATAGTTATTATTATCTTACTAGTAGTAGTAGTAAGAGAAATAGTAATAGGAGTAGCAGTAGGAGTAGTTATAGCTATAGTAGTAGAAGTGGTAGTTGTATTTGTAATACATGAAGTCATACTAGGAGTAGTTGTAAGGGGAGTAGCAGTAGGAGTGGGAGTAGTAGGAGCAGTGGCAGTGTTGTTGTTGTTGTAGTAGTAGTAGTAGTAGTAGTATTAGCAGTAGTAGTGGTAGTATTAGTAGTAGATGTAGTAGTAGCAATAGTAGTAGTATCAGTAGTAGTTATAACAGCCGTAGTAGGAGTAGCAGTAGTATTAGCAGTAGTAGTAATAGCAGTAGCATTAGCATTAGCATTTGCTGTAGAAATAGAAGCAAAAGTAGTAGCATTAGCTGTAGTAGCAGTGCAGCATTAGTAGAAGTAGTAGTAGTTGTATTAGTAGTATTAGTAGTAGTTGTATTAGTAGTAGTAGTTGCTATAGAAGTGGTAGCAGTTGTGGCAGCACTATTAGTAGGAGTTACGACAGTTGTAGTATTAATACCAATAGTATTAGTAGGAATAGTAGTAGGTATAGTAGTAGAAGTAATAATGGTAGTAGTTCTAGTAATAGTTATAGTAGTAGTAGTAATAGTAGTAGTAGAAATAGCAGTAGTAATAGTAGCAACAGTAGTAGCGATAGTTGTAGCAGCAGCAGTTGTAGTAATAGTAGAACTATTAGTAGGGGGAGGAGTAGCAGTAGTAAGAGCAGTAGTAGTGGTAAGTTGTAGTAGCAGTAGTAGTGGTAGTAGTAGTATTAGTTGAAGTTGAAGGAGTAGTGGGAGTAGAAGTAGTAGTAGTAGTAGCAGTAGCAGTAGTAGTAGTAATAGTAGCAATAGTAGTAGTAATAGCAGCAATAGTAGTAGTTGTTGTTGTTGTAGTAGTGTAGTAATAGTAGTATTAGTAGTAGTATTAGCAGTAGTAGCTGCTGTAGTAGTTGTAGCAATAGCAGCAGAAGTAGTAGTGGTAGTAGTTGTAGCAATAGTAGTTGTACTGATTGCAGCAGAAGTAGAAATAGTAGCAGTAGTTGTAATAGTCACATCAGTAGCAGTAGTAATTGTTGTAGCAAAAGTAGTAGTAGTAGTAGTAGTAGTAGTAGTAGTAGTAGTAGAAGTGGTTGTAGCTGTAGCAGTAGTAGTTGTAGTTAAAGGCTTATGGATAGTAGTAGTTCTAGTAGTATTACGAGTTGTAGCAGTAGTAGTAGCAGTAGAAGCAGCAGTAGTAGTTGTAGGAATAGTAGTAGGAGTAGTCGCGGCAGTTGCAGTACTGGTAGTAGTAGTAGAAGTAGTCGTAGGTGGAGAAGTAGTAGTAGTAGCAACAGTAGTACTAGTCGCAGGAGTCGCAGAAGGAGCAGTAGTAGTAGTAGTAATTGGAGGAGTAGTCGTAGCAGTAGTTGTAGTAGTTCTAGTAATACTAATAGGAGTCATAGTATAGTAGTGGAAGTAGTGGTAGTAGTAGTAGGAGCAGCAGCAACAGTAGTAGAGTAGTAGCAATAGCAGTAGTAGTATTGGTCATTGTAGTAGTTGTATTAATAGTTAGAGTTGTAGCAACAGTGGTAATAGTAGTAAAAGTGGTAGCAGTAGTTGTAGTGGTAGATGTAGTAGTAGTATTAGTTGTAGTAATAGTAGTGGTAGTAATAGTAGTAGTAGTAGTTGGTGTAGCAACAACAGTAGGAGTAATGGTAGTTATTATTGTAGTAGTATGAGTAGTCCTAGTAGTAGTTGTTGTAAAAGAAGTAGAAGGACAAGTTGTTGTATAGCAGTAGTAGAAGTGGTAGTTGTAGCATTAGTAGCAATTGTCGTCGTCGTCGTCGTAGTAGTAGTAGTAGTATTGGTTTTAGTAATAGGAGCAGCGGTAGTAGTAGTTGCAGTAGTTGTGGCAATAGTAGTAGCAATTGCAGTAGTGGCAGTAGTTGGAGTAGTAGCAGTAGTAGTAGCAATCATTTGAGAAGTAGTAGTAGTAGTAGAAGTAGTTGTAGTAGCAGGGGTAGTAGTAGCAGTAGTAAAAGTAGAAGCAGTACTTATAGTAGCAGTAGTAGTATTCATGGTAGTCGTAATAGCAGCAGCGATAATTGTAGTATTACTAGCAGCTATAGTAGCAGTAAGAGGAGTAATAGTACCAATAAGAATAGTAGTAGTTGTAGAAGTAGTTGGAGTGTGAGTAGTAGTAGTATTGGCAATAATAGTAGTAGTGGTCAAAGTAGTAGTAGCAGCATCGACAATCGTAGTAGTGGCTGTAGTTGTAGTAGCAGTAGTAGTTGTAGTTGTAGCACAAGTAGTAGTAGGAATAGTAGTAGCAGTAGTAGTACTATTATTATTATGAGTAGTAGTAGTAGCAGGAGTAGTAGTAGTAGTAGTTAGAGTGAGAGTAGCAGCATTAGTGGTAGTAGAAGGAGTAGTAGCAGAAGTAGTAGGATTAGTAACAATAGTAGCAATAGTAGTAGGAGGAGGAGTAGTAGTAGTTGTAGTAGTAGTTGTAGTAGTAAAAGTAGTAGCAACATAAGTAGCAGTTGTAGTAGCAGCAACAACAACAGTGGTAGTAGTAGTTATTCTTATTGTTGTACGAGTAGTACTAGGAGTAGTAGCTGCAATAGTAGTTATGGTAGTAGAAGTAGTAGTAGGAGTAGTAGTAGTAGCAATAGTAGAAGGAGGAGAAGTTGGAGTGCTAGTAGTAGCAATAGGATGAGTAGTTTTAGGAGTAGTCATAGTAGTAGCTGCAATAGTAGTAGTTGTAGTAGTAGTTGTTATTGTAGGAGTAGTAGTAGCAGTAGTAGTAGTGATAGTAGTAGTAGTAGCAGTTGTAGTAGTAGTGGTTGTAGTAGTAGTGGTAGTAGCAGCAATAGTAGTACTAGTAGTAGTTGTAGTATTGGTAGTAGTAGTAGTAGTCGTACTCGTAGGAGTAGCAGCTTGATAGCAGCAACAATAGTAGTTGTAGTTGTTGTTGTTGCAGAAGTATGAGTAGTCATTGTAGTTTTTGTTAAGAGAAGTAGTAGGACTAGTTGTAGTAGTAGTAGTAGCAGTATCACTTGTAACATTAGTAGCAGTAGTAGGAGGAGTAGTAGTTATAGTAGTGTAGTAGCAGTAGTATTATTAGTAGTATTAGCAGTAGTAGTTGTAGTAATAGCAGCCAATATAGTAGTAGTAGTTGCAGTAGTAGTTGGATTAGTAGCAGTAGCAATAGCAATAGCAGTGGTAGTATCAATGGTAGTAGTAGTAGAAGTGGTTGTAGTAGTTGCAAAAGTAGCAGTAATAGTAGTAGCAGTAGTAGGAGTGAAAGTTGCAGTACTAGTAGCCGCAATAGTATGAGTAGTTTTAGTAGTCGTAGTGGTGGCCGCAAGAGAAGTAGTTGTAGTAGTAGTACTACTACTGGTAGTATACTAGTAGTAGTTGTTGTAGGAGCAGTAGGATCTGTAGTTGTAGCAATTGTTGTAGGAGTAGCAGTAGCAGTAGTAATAGCAGTAGTAATAGTTGTAACAGTAGTAGTAGCAGTAGTAGCAGTAATACTTGTAGTAGTAGTGGCAGAAGCAGTAGTACTAGTAGTAGCAGTGGTAGTTGTAGGAGTAGTAGTTGGTGTAACAGCAACAATTATAGTAGTAGTTGTTGTTATTGTAGTAGTACAAGTAGTCATAGTAATAGTAGTTGTAAGAAAAGTAGTAGGACTAGTAGTAGTAGCAGCAGCAGCGGTATCACTTGTAGTAATATTTGTAGTAGTAGGAGTAGTAGTAGCTGTAGTAGTGTAGTAGCAGTTGTATTATTAGTAGTATTAGTAGTAGTAGCAGTCGTAGTTGGAGTAATAGCAACTAATGTGGTAGTTGTAGCAGCAGTTGTAGTAGTAGTAGTAGTGGTGGTAGTATGAGTAGTTGTAGGAGTAGTCATAGTGGTGGCCATAGTAGCAGTAGTTGTAGTAGTAGTAGTAGCAGTAGTAGTGTGAGTAGTTGTAGGAGTAGTCATAGTGGTGGCCATAATAATAGTATTTGTAGTAGTTGTAGGAGCAGTAGTAGCAGTAGCAGTAGCAGTAGCTGTAGTAGCAGGAGTTGTAGTAGTAGTGGCCATAGTAGTAGTGGCAATAGCAGTAGTCGTAGTTATTATTGTTGTTCCAGTATTTGTTGAAATTGTAGCAGTAGTAGTTGTTGGAGTAGTAGTTAGAGTAGCAACAACTATACTAGTAGTAGTAGTCGTTGTTGTAGTAGTATGAGTAGTCGTTGTAGAAGTAGTAGTAGTAGAAGTATTAGTAAGAGTAGCAGTAGTAGGAGTAGTAGTAGCAGTAGTATTATTTGTAGCATTAGCAGCAGTAGTAGCAGTAGTAGTTGTAGTAATAGTAGCCAATGCAGTAGTAGTAGCAGTAGCATTAGCAGTAGTAGTAGTAGAAGTGATTGTAGTAGTGCAGGTAGTGGTAGTGGCAGTAGTAGCAATAGCAGTACTAGTTGTAATGGCTGTGGCAGTAGTTGTTGTGATAGTCGTAGTAGCAGTAGTATTGGTAGTAATAGTAGTAGGAGTGGTAGTAGTAGTAGCAGTAGTAGGAGTGAGAGTAATAGTGGTATTGGTAGTAATAGTAGTCGTAGTAGAAATAGTAGTAGTAGCAGTAGCAATTGTAGTTGCAATTGTAGTTGTAGTGGCAGTAGTTCCAGGAGTAATAGTAGTAGTAGTAGTAGCAATAGTAGTAGCAGTATTATAACTAGTAGTTGCCGTAGGAGTAGCATTAGTAGTAGTAGGAGTGAGAGTTGTGGTAGTAGTGGTAGTATTAATAGTAGTGGTAGGGGTAGTAGTAGTAGTGGTAGTAGTAGTAGTATCAGTTGCAATAGTAGTAGTAGTTGTAGTATTAGTAGTAGTAACAATAGTATTAGTAGTAGTAGTAGTAGGAGGAGTTGAAGTAGTGGCAGTAGTATTAGTAGTAGAAGTAGCAACAGAAGTAGTAGTAGCAATAGTTATTCTAGTAGTAATAGGAGTAGTTGTAGTGGTAGTAGTAGTAGTAGCAGCAATATTAGAGGTAGAAGTAGTAGTAGTATTAGGAGTAGTAGTCGAAGTAGCAGCAATAGTAGTAATAGAAGCAGTAGTAGTTGCTGTTATAGCATTAGTAGTAGTAGGAGGAGCATTGGGGGCATCAGCATTAGTAGTAGGAGCAAAAGTAGCAGCAGCATAACTGGCAATAGTGGCAATTGTAGTAGTAGTAATAGTAGTAGTTGTTGTAATAGTAGTAGTAGTTATAGCAGTAGTGGTAGCGGTGGGACTAGTAGTAGTAGCAGTCGTAGCAATAGTAGTAGCAGCCGCAGTAGTAGAACATGTATTAGGTGTGGTAGTAGTAGTATAGCCGCAGTAGTAGTAATAGCAGCAGCAGCAGCAGTAGTACTAGTAGCATTAGCTGTAGTAGTAGCAGTAGCAGTAGTAATAGTAGTAATAGCTGAGGTAGTTGTAGTAGTTGTGGTCGCAGTAGTACTAGTAGTGTAGTAGTAGCAGTAGTAGTAGCTGTAGTAGTACTTGTAGCAATAGTAGTAGTTGTCGTAGTAGTTTTAGTAGTAGAAGTAGTTGTGGTAGTAGTTGTAGTAGTAGTAGTAGTTGTAGTATTAGTAGTTATGGTAAGAGTTGTTGCAGTAGTAGTAGTTGGAGTAGTAGTAGTGGTAGTAGTTGTAGTTAGAGTAGTAGCAATGGTAGTAGTAGTTGTAGTAGTAGTAGTTGAAGTAGTAGTAGTAGTGCTAGTAGTAGCAGTAGTAGCAGTAGTAGCAATAGTAGTAATAGCAGCAGTTGCAGTAATAGTAGTAGTAGCGTTGGCAGTAATAGTAGAAGTAGTAGTAGTTGTTGTTGTTGTTGCTGTAGTGGTACTAGTAATAGTAGTAGTAGTAGAAGCATAGTAGCAATACTAGCAATAGTATTAGTAATAGTTTTTATAGTAGTAATAATAGAAGTAGTAGTAATAGTATTAGCAGTTGCAGTAGTAGTAGCAGTAGTTGTGGTAGTAGTACTAGTAGTGGAAGTAGTAGAAGTAGTTGTAGTAATAGAAGTGGCGGTGGCAGTAGTAGTAGTTGTAGTAGTAGAAGCAGCGATAATGTAGTACCAGTTGTAATAGTAGTAGTAGCAGCTGCAACAAATATAGTGCTAGTAGCAGTAGAGTAGTATTAGCAACCGTAGTACTACTACTAGTAGTAGTAGTAGCAGAAGTATTAGGAGTAGGAGACGTTGTATTATTATTAATAGTAGTAGTAGTATCAGTGGTAGTAGCAGAAGTAGTATTAGTAGTATTATTAGTAGCAGTATTAGTAGTTGTAGTAGTAGTCATAGTAGTAGTTATTGTAGTAGTAGCAATAGCAGCAGAAGTAGCAGTAGTAGCAGTTGTAGCAGTTGTAGCAAAATCAACGGTAGCTATTATAGTAGAAGTATTCGTATTAGTAGTAGTAGTTGTTGTGGTAGGAGAAGCAATAGTAGCTGTAATAGTAGTAGTAGCAGTAATGGTAGTTTTAGTTGTAATAAGAGGAGTAGTACTTGTAGTAGTGGTGGTAGTAGTAGTAACAATAGTTGTGGTAGTATTAGCAATAGCACCAGCAATAGTAGTAGTAGTAGTTATAGTAGTAGCTGCAGTAGTAGCAATAGTAGTAGCAGTAGTACCAGCAATTGTAGTGGTTGTAGTAGTAGCTGCATCAACAGCAGCAGTAGTAGACTTATTGTTGTTGTGATAGTTGGAGTAGAAGCTGAAGTGGAAGCTGCCACAATCGTAGTATTAGAAGTTGTAGTAGTAGTTGTAGTAATAGCAATTGCAACAGTAGTAGTAGGAGTAGTAGAAGGAGAAATAGAAGTAGTAGCAATAGCCATAATAGTAGAAGCAGCAGTAGTAGTATTAAAAGCTATATTAGCAGCAGTAGTTGTGGTGCTAGCTATAGTAGAAGTAGCAATGGTAATAGCAGTAGTAGTAATAGTATGAGAAATAGTAGTAGTAGCAGTAGCAATAGTAGTAGTTTCAGTAGCAGTTGTAGGAGTAGTAGTAGCAGAAGTAATAGTAGTAGCAGTAGTAGCACTAGTGGTAGTAGTAGAAGTAGCAGCAGTAACAGTAGTAGTCGTAGTATTAGTAGTAGTAGTAGAACTAGTAGTAGCAGTAGTAGTAATAATAGAAGTAGTAGTAGAACTAGTAGTGGCAGTAGTAATAATAATAGTAGTAGTAGCAGTAGTCATAGTAGTGCTAATAATAGTAGTAGTAGTAGTAGTAGTCACTATTGCATCCATAGCAGCAGTAGTAGTAGAAGCTGTAGCAGTAAGAGTAGTAGCTATAGCAATAGTAGTTGTAGCAGAAGTGGTAGTAGTAGTAATAGTAGTAGTAGTAGTAGCAGTTGTAGCAATAGTAGCCATAGTTGTAGCAGTAATAGCTATAGCAGTAGCAGCAGTAGTTGTAGTAGTAGCTGTAGCAGTAGTAGTGGTAGCAGTATTAGCAGAAGTTGTAGTAGTACCAATAGCAGCAGCAGTAGTAGTAGTATGAATAGTAATAGTAGTAGCAGTAATAGTAGTAGTAGTAGTAGTAGTAGTAGTAGTCGCAGAAATAGTAACAACAGTGGTAGTAGCATTAGTAGGAGAAATAGTGGTCATAGAAGTTGCATTAGTAATAGTAGTAGTAGTAGTAGTAGTAGTAGTATAAGCAATAGCAGTAGTAGTAGCCGTTGTATTAGTAACAGGAGTAGTTGTAGTAGTAGTAGTAGTAACAGAAGTAGCAGCAGCAGTAGTAGTAGCAGCAGTTGCTGTAGTTGCTATTTGATTAGAAACATTAGGAGTAGTGGTAGTAGTAGTAGAAGAAGAAGTAGTAGTAGCACTAGTAGTAGTTGTAGTAATATTAGTAGCAGTAGTAGTGGTGGTAGTAGTAGTAGTCGTAGTAGTAGAAGTAGTAGTTGTAGCAGCAGTAGTAGTAGCAGAAGTACCAGCGTAAGTAGTAGAAGTAGTAGTAACAGTAGCAATAGAAGTAACCATAGGAATTGAAGTAACAGTAGCAATATAAGTAGCAGTAGGGGTTGTAGTAGTAGCAGCAGTAGTAGTACGAGTAGGAGTAGTAGTAGTTTTAGGAGTTGTAGCAGTAGCAGCATCGGTAGTAGTAGTAGCAATAGCAACAACAATAGTTATAGTAGAAGTAGTAGTAGTTGTAGTAGTAGTCATAAGAGTAGTAGCAGAAGTAGTGGTAGTAGTTGCAGTAGTAGTAGTAGTAGTAGTAGGAGTGGTAGTAGTAGTAGTAGCAACAGTAGTAGTAGTGGGGGTGGTAGTGGTGGTGGTGGTGGTGGTGGTGGTAGTAGTAGTAGTATTAGTAGTAGTAGTATTAGTAGTAGTAGTAGTAGTAGTAGTAGTAGAAGTAGCAGTAGCAGTAGTAGTAGTAGTATAAGGAGCATTTGGAGTGGCAGCAATAGTAGTAGTTGGAGTAGTGGCAATAGGAGCAGTAGTAGTAGTTGCAATAGCAGCAACAACAACAACAACAATAACAATAGCATCAGTAGTAGTAGTAGGAGTAGTTCTAGTAGTAGTGGTCATGGGAGTAGTAGCTAAGGCAGTGGTAAGAGCAGTTGCAGCAGCAAAAGTGCTTGGTGTAGTAGCAGAGGTAGAAGCAAAAGTAGTAGAATTGATAGTAGCAGCAGTAGTAGTCATGGAAGTAGTTGTAGTAGTAGTCGTAGGAGTAGTAGCATAAGCAGTAGTAGGAGCAGTAGTTGTAGCAATAGTAGCCGTAATAGGAGCAGCAGTAGTACGAGTAGTAGTAGTAGTAATGGAAGTAGTTGTAATAGGTAGGCTTAGGATTAGTACTAGCAGTAGTAGTTGTTGTTGTTGTGGGAGAAGCATTATGAGTAGTAGTTGTAATTATAGTAGTGGTAGTCGTAGTAGAAGTAGTAATAGTAGGAGAAGCTAGAGTAGTAGTAGTAGCAGCTGTAGGAGTAGTCATTGGAGCAATAGAAGGAGCAATAGTAGTTGTTGTTGTAGGAGTTATGGTAGTAGTAGTTGTAGTAGTACTAGTATAGTTGTAGTCATATTAGTAGTAGTAGTAGTAGTAGTAGTAGTAGTAGTAGTAGTAGTAGTTGTAGTAGTAGTAATAGTAGTAGAAGTAGTAGCAATAGTATTTGTAGTAGATGTAGGAGGAGGAGAAGAAGTTTGCGTACTAGTAGCAGTAGTAGTATGAGAAGTTGTTGGATTAGTCGCAGTAGTTGCTGTAGTAGCAGTAGTTGTTGTAATACTAGTATTAGTAGAAGTAGTAGTACAGTAATTGTAGTTGTTGTAGTGGTAGAAGCAACAACAGTAGTAGTAGTAGTAGCTATAGTAGTAGCAGTGCTTGTAGTAGTAGCAATCACTGTAGTAGTAGTAGCAGCAATAGGAGGAGGAGTAGTATCAATAGGAGGAGGAGAAGAAGTTGGAGTACTTGTAGCAGCAACAATATTAGTAGTTGTAGGTGTAGCCATAGTATTGGCCGCAATAGCAGTAGTTGTACTAGTACTAGTAGTCATTGTAATAGTACAATAATAGTTATTGTTATAGTAGTAATAGCAACAGCCGCAGTAGTAGCAGTAACAGTAGCAGTAGTAGTGGTAGTACCAATAGCAATAGCAATAGCAGTAGTAATAGTCGTGGTTGTAGTAGTACTAGCCATAGTAGTAGTAGTAGTAGTAGTCGTAGTAGTAGTAGTAGTAGTAGTTGTAGCATTAATAGTAGTAGTAGCAGTAATTATTGTTGTAGCAATAGCAGTAGTTGGAGTTGCAGCAATAGTAGTAGTAATAGTAGTTGTTTTTGTAGTAGTACGAGTAGTCCTTGTAGTAGTCCTTGTAAGAGAAGTAGTAGTAGTTGTAGCAGTAGCAGTAGTAGTATTAGTAGACGCAGTAGGAGTAGTTTTAGCAGTAATAGTGTAGTATTAGTAGTATTAGTTTTAGTATTAGCAGTAGTAGTAGCTGCAGCATAAGTAGCAATACTATAGTAGTAGTAGCAACAGCAGTAGTAGTACTAGTATTATTATTATTATTATTATTAGTAGTAGTAGTAGTGGTAGCAGCAGCAATAACAATAGTAGTAGAAGAAGTAGTAGTAGTAGCAGGAATGGTAGCGGTAGTAGTGGCTATAGTTGTAGAAGTAGTAGTTGTAGTTTATGAAATAATAGTAGTAGTAGCAGTAGCGGTAGTAGGAGTAGTAGTAGTGGTAGTCGTAGTAGTAGTTGTTGTTGTTGTTGTTGTGGTAGTATTAGTACCAGTAGTGGTAGTAGTACCATTAGTAGTAGCAGATGTAGCAGGAGTTGTAGTAGTAATAATTGTATGAGTAGTATTAGGAGTGGCACTACTAGTAATAGAAGTAGGAATAGTAGCAGTAGTAGTATTAGTTGTAGCAGCAGCAGTTGCAATAGTAGTAGTAACAACAACAACAACAACAACAACAGAAGCAGCAGTAGTAATAGTTGTTGTTGTAGTAGTAGTTGTAGCAATAGTAGGAGCTATAGTAGAAGTAGCAGCATTAGTATCTGTTGTAGTAGTAGTATTAGCAATAGGAGCAGCAACATTAGTCATAGTAGCAGTAGTTGTTGTAGTAGTAGTAGTAGTTGTAGCTGCAGCTGTAGTGGTAGCAGTAGTAGAAGTAGTAGTAGTAGTACTAGTAGTAGAGATAGTACTAGTAGTGTTAGCACAGTAGTAGTAGTAGTCGTGGTGGTGGTGGTGGTGGTGGTAGTAGTAGTACTAGTAGTAGTCGTAGTTGCAGTGGTAGTAATATAAGTGAAAGTAGTAGTAGTAGTGGTGGTGGTAACTGTAGTAGCAGCAATAGTAGTAGCAATAGTAGAAGTAGGAGTAGCAGTAGTAAAAGGAGTAGGAGTAGTAGTTGTTGTTGTTGTAGTAGTAGTACCTATACAAGTAGTAGCGACGGTAATAGTAGTGGTAGCAGTGGTAGCATCAGTTGTCATACAAGAAATAGTAGTGGTAGTAGTAGTGAGAGCAGTAGTAGTAGAAGTAGTAGTACTACTAGTAGTAGCAATAATAGTAGTAGAAGTTATAGTACTAGTACTAGTTAGAGTAGTAGTACTAATAGTTGTATACTACAACTAGCAGTAGCAGTTATAGTGGTAGCAACTATACAATTAGTAGGAGTAGCAGTAGCAGTAGTAAAAAAAGTAGTAGAAATAGTAATAGTTTGGGAGGAGTATTAGTAGTAGTTGTAGTATTAGCAGTAGTAGAAGAAATAGTTTAGCAGTAGTAGTAGTACTAGGAGAAGCAGTAGTGGAATTAGTTGTAGTTGTTCTAGAAGTTGGAGTAGTCGTAGAAGTAGTAGTGCTTATAGTAGTAGTAGAAGCAACATTAGTAGTTGCAGTAGTAGTAATAGTAGAAGTAGTAGTAGCAGTAGTAATAGCAACAGTGGGAGTAGTAGTAATAGTAATAGAAGCAGTTGTAATAGTAGTAATAGGGGTAGTTGAAATAATAGTAGTAGCAGTAGCAGTCATAGTAGTAGTAGTAGTAGTAGTTGCAGTAGCAGTAGCAATAGTAGTAGTGGTGGTGGTGGTGGTAGTAGTAATAGTGGTAGTGGTAGTGGTAGTAGTAGTAGTAGTAGTAGTAGTAGTAGTAGTAGTAGGAGGAGGAGGAGGAGGAGGAGGAGGAGGAGGAGTAGTAGTAGTAGTGGAAGTAGGATGAATAGTATTTCGAGTAGTATTAGTTGGAGTAGTGGTAGCAGAAGTAACAGTAGGATAATTAGTAGTAGTAGTTGTAGAAGCAGTAGTAGTAGAAATAGTGGTAGTAGTAGTAGTAGTGGTAGTAGTAGTAGAGTTGTAGTAGCAGTAGTAACAGTAGCAGCAATAGCAGTAGCAGTAGCAGTAGTGGTAGTAGCAGTAGTAGGAGTAGCAGTAGTAGGATTAGTAGTTTTAGTAGTTGGTCAAGCAGTAGTAGTCCTGGTAGTAGCAGTAGTAGTAGCAGTAGTAGTAGCAGGAGGAGAACCAATAGTAGTAGTAGCAGCAGCAGTTGTAGTAATTGTAGTAGTAGCAGTAGCAGTTGCCGTTGTAGTAGCAGCAATAGTTGTAGAAGTAGTGGTTGCTATTGTAGTAGCAGCAAGAGGTATCAACAGTAATAGTAGTAGGAAAAGTAGTTAGTTGTAGTAGTAGCGATAGCAACAGTTGTGGTAGTTGTAGCTACAGCAGTAGTAGAAGTAGCCGTAGTAGTAGCAAAATTAGTAGAAGTAGAAGTGATAGTAGCAATAGCAATTATAGTAGAAGTGGTAGTAGTAGCCGTGGTACTGGCAATAGCAACAATAGTAGTACTGTAATAGTAGTATAGTAGTAGTAGCAGTAGTGGTGGTAGTAGCAGCAGTAGCAGTAGTGGTGGTAGTAGCAGTAGTAGCTCTCGTAATATTAGCAACAGTAATAGCAGTAGTAGTAGCAGAAGTAGTAGAGGTGGTAGTAACAGCAGCAGTAGTATTTGTAGTAGCTGTAGTAGTTTTGGTGGTTGTAGTAGTAGTAGAAGTAGTAATAGTAGTAGTAGCAGCAATAGCAAAAGTAGTAGTAGTTTTGTAGTAGTAGTTGTTATAGTAGTTGAGGTAGCAAAAGTAGTAGTAGTAGTAACAGCAGCAATTGTAGTAGTAGCAGAAGTAGTAGAAGTTGGAGAAGAGGTAGTAGTAATAGCAATTATAGTTGTAGTGGTCATAGGCATAGTAGTAGTAATAGTTGTAAGAGTAGTTATTGTAGTAGTAGTAGTAGTAGTAGTAGTAGTAGTAATAGTAGTAATAGTAGTAGTAGTAGTAGTAGTAGTAGTAGCAGCTGTAGCAGTAGTTGTAGTAGCAGAAGAAGGTGTAGTAGTCGCAGTAGTAGTAATATTATTAGTATTAGTAGTAGTAGTATTAGTTGAAGTAGTAGTAGTACTACTAGTAGTTACAGTTGTAGGAGAGTAGTAGTAGTAGTAGTAGCAGTAGTAGCAAAACTTGTTGTAGTAGTAGCAGTAGTAATCGCATTAGTGCAAGAAGTAGTAGTAGTGGTGGTATCGGTACTTATAGTGGCAGCTATTGTAGTAGTAGTATGAGAAGTAGTTGTCGTATCAGTAGTAGCAGTAGTAGTAGTAGCATTAATAGCGTTAGAAGTAGCAGTAGTACTAGTAGTAGTTGTAGTAGTAGTAGCACTAGTAGTAGCAGCAGTAGTAGTTGTAGTGATAGTTGTTGTAGTAGTTGTAGCAGTAGTAGCAGTTGTAGCAATAGTGATAGTAGTAGTAGTAATTATAGTAGTAATAGCAGTAGAGTCATAGCTATCATCGTAGTGGTAGTGGAAGTAGTAGTAGTAGCCTGTAGTAGCACATGTAGTTGTGGTTGTAGTCGTAGTAGTAGTCGTAGTAGTAGTAGTAGTAGCAGTAGTAGTAGGAATAGTAGTGCAAGTAGTTTTAGTAATAGTAGTAGTAGCCGCAATTTTTGTAATACTAGTAGTAGCACTAGTATTTGTAGGAACAGTAGCATTAGTCGGTGTAGCAATAATTGTAGTAGTTGTAGTAGTAGCAATAGTAAAACTAGTAGGAGAAGTAGTTGTAGTAGTATTAGTAGTAGGTGCAGAAGTTGTTGTGATAGTAGCAGTAGTAGAAGTCATAGCAGTAGTAGCAACAGTAGTAGCAACAATTATTGTGGTCGTAGCAGTAGTTCTTGCAATAGCAAGAATTGTAGTGGTGTTGTAGTAGTAGTAGTAATAGTACTAGTCATAGTTGTAGTAGTAGTAGTAGTTATAGAAGTAGTGGTAGTTGTAGTAGTAGTAGAAGAAGAAGTTGCTGTTATAGTAGTAGTAGCTGTAGTAGTAGTAGTAGTACTTGTAGTAGTAGTAGTAGTAGTAGTACTTGTAGTAGTAGTAGTAGTAGTAGTAGCGGGAGTACTAGAAGTAGTGCGAGTAGTAGTAGTTGTTGTAGTTGTAGTAGTAGGAGTAGCTGTAGCAGTAATAGCAGTGGTAGTAGTAGTAGGAATATTAGTAGTAGTAGTTAGAGGAGTAGTAGTGGTAGCAGTTGCAACAGTTGTAGTAGTAGAAGTAGTAGCAGTGCTCGTTGCAGAAGGAGTAGGAGTTGACGTGGTTGTAGTAGCAGCAGTCGATGGAATAATAGTAGCAATAGTAGTAGTAGTTGTAGCTATAGTAATAGTATTGGGAGTAGTAGCAGAAGTTGTAGTAGCAAAAGCAGCAGTAACAGTAGTAGTAGCAATAGAAGCTGCTGTAGTAGATGTTGTCATAGCAATAGTAGTAGTTGGGGAAGTAGTAGTAGTAGTAGCAATGGAAGTAGTAGTAGTAGTAGCAGCAGTTGTAGTTGCAGTAGTAGTTGTAGAAGCAATAGTACTTGTAGTTGTAGCAGCACGAGCAACAACAGTAATAGTAGTTGTAGTAGTAGTAGCGGTAGTAGTATTAGTAGTTGCAGTAGTAGTAGTTATAGTTGTAGTAGTAACAGTACTACTAGTAGTAGTAGTAGCAATTGTAGTAGCAACAGTAGTAGTAATAGTATTAGTAGTAGCAGTAATTATAGTAGCAGTCGTATTTGCAGTAGTTGTAGCATTAGTAGTAGAAGTAGTAGTTGTTGTTGTTGTGGTTGGCGGGGATGTGGTAGTTGTAGTAGTTATTATTATTGTAGGAGAGGTAGTAGTAGGAGTAATAGTTGTAGCATTAGTATTTGCTATTGTACTAGTAACACTAATAGTAGCAATAGTTGTAATAGCAGTAGTGATAGTGGTAGTCGTAGTAGTAGCAGTAACTGCAGTAGCAATAGCAGCAACAGTAATTACTATAGTTGTAGTTGTACTAGTATTTATTGTAGCAACAGTAGCAATAGTAGCGGTCGGAATAGATGTAGTAGTAGTTGTAGTAGTAATTGTAGTAGCTATAGCAGGAATTGTAGCAGTCGAAGTACAGGTAGCAGTAGTATTAGTAGCAGCCGTAGTAGAAGTAGTAGTAGTAGAAGTTGTAGCAGTAGTTGTACTAGTAGTAGTAATAGTAGTAGAGATAGTAGTAGTAGTAGTAGTACAAGTAGTAATAGTAGTACAAGTAGTAGTCGTAGTTGTACTAGTGGCAGTAGTAGTAGTAGTAGTAATACTAGTAATAGCTGTTGTGGTAGTAGCAGCAATAGTATTAGTTGGAGTAGCAGTAGTAGTTGTGGTAGTAGTAGTGGCAGCAATAAAGTTAGAAGAGAAAGTAGTACTAGTGGCAGTAGAAGTGGTAGTCGTAGTAGTAGTAGTAATCATAGTAGTAGTAGTATTAATAGTAGTAATTGTAGTAGTAGTAGTGGCAGTAGTAGCAGTCGTAGTAGTGGTAGCAGTATTTGCAGTAGTAGTAATAGTAGCAGAAGTAATAGTAGTCATAGTAATATCACTACTAGTAGTAGCCGTAGTAGTAATATTAGTCGCAGCAGTAATAGTTGTAGTAGCTATAGTATTAGTTGGAGTAGCTGCAGTAGTAATAGAAGTTGCAATAGTAGTAGTAATAGTAGTACAAGAAGTTGTAGTTGTTGCTGTAGTAGTAGTATTAGTAGTAGCAGTTGCAGTTGCAGTGGTAGTGGTAGCAGTGGCAGCAGCAACAGTAGTAGTTGTTGTAGTAGCTGCGGCAACAACTATAATAGCTATAGTGTAGTTGCAGTAGTAGTAATAGTAGTAGGAGTAGTAGTAGTGGTAGTAGTTATTGTCGTCGCAGTAGTAGAAGTGGTAGCAGTAGTACTAGTAGGCATTGTAGTAGTTGCAAAAGCAGTAGTAGTAGTTATAGCAATAGTAGTGGTAGCAGCAATAGAAGCAGTAGTAGTAGTAGGAAAAGTAGTAGTAGTAGTAGTGGTAGTAGTAGTTGTTATGATAGTACTAATAGTAGAAGCTGCATTCATAATGTAGTAGTAGTAGCGGTCGTCGTTGTAGTAGTAGTAGCAGCTGTTGTTGTAGTTGCAGTAGAAGTTGTACCAACAGTAGCAGTAGTAGTAGTAGTTGTTGTAGTAGTACTAGTATTAATAGTAGTAGTAGTCGTAGCAATAGTAGCATTCATAGAAGTGATAGCAGAAGTAGCAATAGTAGCCTTAGTAACAGAAGTGGTTGTAGCAGCAGTCGCCGCAATAGTAGCAGCAGTCGTAGAAGTAGTAGTAGTAGTAGTTATATAAGTAGTAGTAGTCATACAAGTAGTAGTGATAGTTGTAGTGGTAATACTAGTAGTAGAAACAGCAATAGCAGTAGTTGCAGTAGTAGGAGTAGCAGTAGTTGCAGTAGTAGGAGTAGTAACAGTAGCTATAGCAGTAGGAGAAGTAGTAGTAGTAGTATTAGCAGCCTCAGTAATAGTACAAGTAGTAGTAGTAGCAGTAGTTGCAGTAATTGTAGCGGTAGTAGTAGCAGTAGCGGCAATAGCAGCAGCAGCAGTAGTTGTAGCAGTAGTATTAGTCGTAGTTGTAGTAGCAATAGTAATAGCAGTAGTAGTAGAACTAGTAATACTATAATTTCTACTACTACTACTACTCCAACTACTACTCCTACTGCTACTGCTAATACTAATATTACAACAACAACAACTACTACTATTACTACTACTATTATTATAACAACAACAAGTACTATTACTCATACTACGGGTACTACTACAACTAAGACTAACACTACTACGTCTACTACTACTACCACTACTACTACTCTTAATATTACTATTACTGCTACTACAACTAATACTATTGCTAATCCTAATACTCCTATAACTAGTGCTCATACTACTACTATTACTACTACTACTCCTCCTCCTACTACTACTATTACTACTACTGTTAATACTAGTCTACTGCTATCACTACTGCAACTTCTATTGCTACTGCTGCTGCTACTACTGCTACTACTACCATCACTACTAGTACTATTACTACTACAATCACCACTAGTACTACTACGACATCTTCTTCTACTATTACTATTGCTACAGTTACTGCTGCTGCTGTTGCTACCACTACAACTAGTACTACTACTACTATTACTGCTACTAATACTACTACTACTACTACTACTACTTCTTCTTCTACAACTAGTACAATTACTACTACTACAACTCCTCCTACAGGTACTACTACTACTAACACTGACACTACTACGACTACTACTACTACCACTACTACTACTACTCTTACTACTACTATTAATGCTACTGCTACTACTATAGCTAATACTACTAGTACTAGCGCTAATACTACTACCATTACTAGTATTACTACAATTAGAGCTACTACGTACTACTACTGCTAATACTATTGCTACTACTATCACTACCACTACTGCTACTACTGCTACTACTACCACTGTCTCTACTACTGCAACTACTGCTACTTCTACCACAACTACAGCTATTACTGCTACTATAGCTACTACTGCAACTAAAACTGCTGCAGCTAATACTATATTTACTACTGCAACTACTACTACTACGATTACTACTACCACTACTAATACTACTACCACTACTACTACTACTACCGCTACTATTGCTACTATTACTATCAATACAACATCTACTACTACTTCTACTATTACAACAACATTTGCTACTACCGCCACTCCTACTACTACAACAACAACAACAACAACAATAACTACTACTACTAGTACTAGTACTTCACCTCCAACAACTATGGCTACTACTACTATTACCGTTACAACTAGTACTACTACTATTTCTAGGACTGCCACTGCAGCTACTACTTTTACTACTATTACTGCTTCACTATTTCTACTATAGCTTCTATAGCTACAACTACTGTTGCTACTACTGCTATTACTGCTACTACTGCTACTACTACTACTCCTATTACTACTGCTATAGCTATTGCCACTGCTACTACTAACACTTCTACTACTGCAATTGCTATTGCTACTAATATGCTACTAGAATTACTACAACTACTGCTACAACTACCACTTCTACAACTACTAGTGCTACTATTACTACTACTACTACTATTACAACTACTATAGCTGCTGCTTCTACTACTACCACTACTACTACTATGACTACTACAACTAGTACAACAACTACTACTAGTACTACTACTAACCCTACCACTAATACCACTACTACCACAACTTTTGACTACTATTCCTACTACTGCTACTTCTACTACTACCATGACTATAACTACTAATACTACTACTACTCTGAAAACTCCCACTATTATTGCAACTAACACTACTGCTACTACTACTACTCTAACTCTGACTCATACTTCTGCTACTATTCCTACTCCTAATCCTACTCCCACTACTTCTACTACTACTACTACTACTACTACTACTACTACTACTACTACTACATTAACTACAACTACTACTACTGCTACTACTAGAGCAACGACTACTACTACTACTACTACTACCACCACCACTACTACTACTATTACTACTACAGCTACTACAACCACTACTCCTAAAACTCCTACTACTTCTGCTATTTGTACTACTACTACTTATTCTACTACTACTATTACTACTCCTATTACTACTACTACAACTACAACTACGACTACTACTATAACAACAATAACTACTAAAACTCCTACTACTAACACAGCTACTGCTACTCCTACTACTACGACTACAACTACTACTACCACTATTACTTATCCTACTATTAGTACTAGTACTACTATAGCTTTTACTCCTGCTACTGCTACTTCTCCCACTCCAAGCCTACTCTTTCTACTACTCGTACTACTACTACTGCTGCTGCTACTACTACTACTAGTACTACTACCACCACTACTACAACAACTACTGCTACTGATGCTACTACTACTCCAATTACTATTGCTACTGCAACTGTTGGTGTTTCTACTTTTACTACTACTACTACTATTTCGACAACTATTGCTGCTACAATTGCTACTACTACTGCTACTACTACTCCTCCTTCTGCTACTGCTACTACTCCTACTACTACTAATACTATTACTACGACTACTACTACAACTACAACTACTATTGCTACTACTACTACTCCTCCTCCTCCTACTACTACTAATACCACTACTACAACAGCTACTATTACTCCTACTCCTACTACTACGATTACTGCTACTACTACTACTAATACCACTACTACCACAGCTACTATTTCTCCTACTCCTACTACTACGACTACTCCTACTAGTGCTACTACTACTCTGATTACTACAATTACTACTACTACAAGAAGTACTATTACTCCTACTACTGTTGCTACAACTGCTACTACTACTACTATGTGTACTGCTTCTACAATAGTTACTATTGCAGCTACTACTAGTACTAATATTATTAGCACAATAGCTATCACTACTACTACTACTACTTCTTTTGCTACTACTATAGCTACTACTACTACACTACTACTACAACTACTGCAGCTGCTACTATTACTGCTACTATTACAACTACTACTACAACAACTACTACTACTACTCCTCCTACTACTATTACTTCGACTACTACAACAAGAACTACTACTATAACTACGATAATAACAACTACTACTAATACTACCACCACTACTATAACTACTGTTACTACTACCACTGAAACTACTACTACTACTACCATTACAGCTACAACTATAACTACTACTCCTACTCTTTACCACTACTACTACATATACGACTACTACTACTACTAAACTACTATTCCTACAACTACAACGACAACAACTGCTACTACAACAACTGCTACTCCTACTTCTACTACTACTATTACAACAACTACTACTCCTACTACCACTACTACTTCTACTTCTACTACTATAACTACCACTACTGCATCTACTCCTACTACTACTGCTACCACTACACCACTACTACTACTATTACTAATACTATTACAATGTCCACTATAATTACTACTTCTACAACAACTACTACTACTACTACTACTCCTACCGCCCCCACCATGACTACTACTACTACTATAGCTACTACTACGAATCCTACTATTACTACTGCCACTATTACTACTACTATTATCTCTAATACTACTACTACTAGTACCACAACTGATACTACTTCTACTGCTACTATTACAACTAATATTGCCACCACTACTACAACAGCTACTACAACTACCCTAGCATCTACTACTACTACTACTATGACTATTTCTACCCCCACTCCAACTCCTACTCCTACTACTACACCTACTATGACTACTACTATAGCTACCACTACTACTACAACAATAACTACTGCTGCTATTACAGTTACTACTACTACTAAAATGACTACTACTACTATCGATGCTACCGCTACTACTAATACTGCTACTGCCACCATCACTACTACAACTAATACTACTACTACTACTACTACTATTTCTGCCACTACTACTAATACTAACACTAATACTAATCCTAATACTCCTACTATAATTGCTACTAGCACTACTATTACTACCACTACTTTGACTACTACTACTACTCCTAACACTCCCGCTACTACTACTACAACTGCTGTTGCTATTACTACCACTACTACTACTACTAATACTACTACTGCAACAACTACTTCTTCTGCTATTAACACTACTATTACTACTACTGCTGCTGCTACTACTACAACTATTACTACTATTATTACTACTACTACTACTACTATTACTACTAGTACTACTGCTCGTGCCGGTGCTACTACTACAACTGCTACGACTATAGCAACTACTACTACTCTTACTACTACTAGTATACTACTATGACTTCTAATGCTACTACTACATCTACTCCAACTCCAACTCAACTGTGACTACTACTTCTACTACTACTACCACTACCAGTACAACAACTACTACTCTTAATACTATTCCAATTCCTACTACTACTCCTACTCCTACTACTACTCCTCCTCCTACTCCTCCTCCTCCTCCTCCTCCTCCTCCTACTACTACTACTACTCCTCGTAGCACTCCTTCTACTATTATTAACACGATTGCTACTGCTATTCCTGCTACTACTACTACTACCACTGCTGCTATAAATACCACTACCACTACTACTACTACTACTACTATTACTATTGCTACATTCACAACAACAACAACTTTTACTACTACTTCTACTACTACTCCTACTACTACTCCTACTCCTAGACCGACTGCCGCTACTACTCCTACTATAACTATTACTACTACCACTCCTTACACTCTTACTAGTACTACTACTACTCCTTCTACTACTATTACTACTACTACTACTACTGCTACAACAACAACTACTACTAATGCTATTAATACTACTGCAACAACTACCACTACTACTACTACTACTACTATGATAACTCCTCCTGCTATAACTACTTCTATTACTACCACTACTCCTCCTACTCCTTTTACTATTACTACTTCTACTACTTCTACTTAGCTCCTACTACGACTACTATAACATCTGCTACTATAACTACTGCTCTAGCTTCTATTGCTACTACTACTACTGTTGTTGTCACTGCTACCGCTACTACCACTGTTACTACTACTACTAATACTATTTCTATCACTGTTGTGGCTACTACTACTACCACTCCTCCTACTTCAACGACTACTACTATTGCTGCTACTAATACTACTACTCTGACTAGTACTACTACTATTACTACCACTTCCACTGCTACTGCCGTTGTTGCTAATAGTACTACTACTACTGTTGTTGCTACTATTGCTAATACTACTACTACCCCTCCTCCTACTATGACTGTTATTACTACTACAACTATTGCTGCTACTAGTACTATACTCCTATTACTACTACTACTACCACTACTACTACTACTACTACTACTTACACCATTGCTGCTACTGTTGCTCCTTCTATTATTGTGGTTGCTGCTGCAACTACAACTACCACTACTTCACCTACCACAACTATTATTGCTACTACTAATACTACACTACAAACTCTACTGCATCTACTACAACCAGTACTAGTACTACTAGTATTACTTTTGTTGCTACTCCTACTACTTCTACTAGTGCTAACTATAGCTATTGCTACTACTACTACTACTACCACCACCACCACCACCACCACTACTACTGCTACTATTTCTAGTACTACTACTACTATTACAACAACTACCATGCTACTACTAGTGCTACTGCTGCTATTGCTGCCACTTCTACTGCTATTGGTACTACTACTACTACGACCCCTACTGCTATTACTACTGCTATTACTACTAATACTGCTACTACTACGACTGCTACTACTACTACTACTATTTCTACTACAATTGCTCCAACTACTACTATGACTACTACTATTGTGGCTACTGATACTACTTACACAACTACCACTACTACTACTACTATAGCTATTGTTGTTGCTGCAACTACCCACAACAGTAACAACAACAACTACTACTGCTCCAACAACTGCTACTACTTCTACTACTACTACTACTATGACTGCTGTTACTTTTGCTACTACTACTATTGTCACTACTACTGCTACAACTATTGATACTACTACTATGACTACTATTATTTCTACTACTATTACTACAGCTGCTACTACTGCAACTTCTACTACTACTTTTGCTAGTACTTCTATAGCTACGCCTACTACTACTTTCGCTACTATTGCTACTATCATTACCACTATGGCTACGACTACTACTATAATTACTACTACTTTTGTTGCTATTACTACCACTACTACTACTCCTACTCCTATTCCTTCTATAGCAATAACAACTACCACTACAACAACTCCTCCCACTACAACAACTGCTACTGCTGTTGCTTCTGCAGCTACTACTACTACTACTACTACTACTACTACCACTACTACCACTACAGCCTTAGTGGTAGAAGTTGTAGTAATATTAGCAATAGTAGTAGCAGTAGTTGTTGTTGTATTAGGAGTAGTAGTTGGAGTAGTAGTAGTAGTTGTTGTATGATTGGCATGATGAGTCATGGTAGCAGTGGTAGTAGTGGAAGTAGTAGTATAGTTGGTGTAGTAGAAGATTATTAGGAGTACTAGCAGCTACAATTGTATGGCTAGTAGTAGGAATGAAGCAGTCATAGCTATGGTAGCAGTAGTAGCAGTAGTTATAACAGTAGTAGTAGAAGTAGTAGTAGTTATAGAAGTAGAAGTAGCAGTAGTAGCAGCAGTAGTAGTAGTAGCCATAGTAGTAGTAGTAGTAGTAGTAGTAGTAGAAGTCATGGTTGTAGTAGTAGTAGTAGTAGTAGTAGTAGTAGTAGTAGTAGTAGTAGTAGTAGTAGTAGTAGTAGTAGTAGTAGTAGTAGTAGTAGTAGTAGTAGTAGCAGTAGTAGTAGTAATAATAGCAAAAGTAGGAATAGAAGTAGTAGCCACAAAAGCTGCAATAGTAGTAGCAGTAGTAGCAGTTGTAGCAGCAGTAGTAGTAGGAGTAGCATTAGAAGCAGCAGTAGTAGTAGTAGTACTAGCTGAAGTAGTAATAGTTGTAGTAGTATTAATAGGTGAAGTAGCTGCAATAGTTATATTGGCAGTAGTAATAGTAGTAGGTGTAGTAGTTGTTGTTGTAGTAAGGGGCAGAGAAATTGTAGTATAAGTGGTAGCAGCTATATGAGTAGTTGTAGAAGTTGTCATAGTAGTGGTAGCAGCAGTAGCTGTCATTGTAGTACTACTAGTAGTAGTATAGTAGTAGTTGTTATTGTAGTAGTAGTCGCAGTTGTGGTAGTAGCAGTTGTAGTAGTATTGGCCTTAATAGTAATAGTAGTCAGCTGTAGTTATAGTAGTTGTAGTAGCTGCAATATTAGTAGTAGTAGTAGCATTAGTAATAGTAGGAGTAGTAGTTGGAGTAGCAGCTCAGTACTAATAGTAGTAATTGTTGTAGTAGTGCAAGTAGTCGCAGTAGTAGTTATTGTAAGTGAAGTAGTAAGACTACTACTAGTAGTAGTAGTAGTAGTAGTAGTAGTAGTAGTAGTAGTAGTAGTAGTAGTCGCAGTAGTAGTAGTAGTAGTCAGAGTAGTAGTAGTAGTAGTAATAGTTGCAGTGGTAGTGTTGTAGTAGTAGTATAGTAGGATTTGCAGTAGTAATAGCAGTAGTAGTTATAGTAAAAGTGGCTGAAGTTGTTGTTGTAGTAGTAGTAGTAGTAGCAGTAGCATTAGTGGCAGCAGTTGTAGTAGTAGTAGTAGTAGTAGTGGTGGTGGTTGTAGCAATAGCTGTAGTAGTAGTAGCAGTAATAGTAGTAATAGTAGTAGCAGTATTAGTAGTAAAAGTAACAATACTAGTTGTAGCAGTAGCAATCGTAGAAGTAGTAGTAACAGTTGGAGTAGTAGTATTTGTAGCTGTTGTAGTATCAGTGGTAATAGTAGCAGTAGTAGAAATAATTATAGTAGTAGCAGTTTTAGTAGCAGTAGCAGTAGCAATAGTAGAAGTTGCAGAAGAAGAAGTTGCATGAGCAATAGTAGTGGTAGTTGTAGTAGTAGATGTTGTTATAATAATAGGAGTCGGAGTAGGAGTTGGAGTAGGGGCAATAGTAGTATATGTAGTAGTAGTAGTAGTAGCAGTAGCAGTAGCCATAGTAGTAGTAGGAGTAGTAGTTGTAGCTGTAATAGTAGTGGTAGTAGTAGTATTAGTTATTGTAGTAGTAGCAAAAATAGTAGCAAAAGTTATGGTAGTAGTATTAATAGTTCCAATTGTAGTTGTTGCAGCAGTAGTAGTAGTAGTAGAAGAATAAGAAAAAGAAGTAGCAGTAGTAGTAGCAGTAGTTGTCATAGTAGTAGTTGGAGTAGTAGTTGTTGTTGTAGTAGTAATAAAAGTAGTAGTATTAGGAGTAGTATTAGTAGTAGTATTAGTAGTTGAAGTAGTAGAAGTTGTAGTAGTTTTTATAATTGTAGTGGGGGAAGTAGTAGTAGCAGCAGCAGTAGTAGTAGTAGTAGTAATATTAGTAGTAGTAGTTATTTTAATAGTAGTTGTTGTAGTGGTAATAGTTGTCGCATTAGTAGTAGTATTAGTAGTAGTAGAAGAAGAAGAAGGAGTGGTAATTGTAGCAGTAGTAAATGCAGTATGAGAAGTATTAGCAGTAGGAGTACTAACAATAGCAGTAGAATTTGTAGTAGTAGTTGTTGTAATTGTAGTGGTAATTGTAGGAGTAGTTGTTGTAATTGTAGTGGTAGTTGTAGAAAGTGTAATAGTAGGAGTTGGAGTTGTATTAGTAATAGAAGTAGTAGTATTAGTAATAGTGTTAGTAGTAAATGTAGAAGAAATTATAATAGTAATTGTAATAGTAGTTGGAGATGTAGTAGCAGTAGGAGTAGCAGCACTCGTAGTAGTAGTAGTAGTAGTAGTAGTAGAATTAGTAATACTAGTAGTAGTTATTGTTGTTGTAGTAGCAGTTTTAGTATGAGTAGTAGTAGTTGTAGTAGTTGTGGCATTAGTAGTAGTAGTAGTAGAAGAAGAAGTAGCAATTGTAGTAGTAGTAGTTATAGTAGTAGGAGTAGTAGGGGTTAGCAGTAAATTTAGTAGTAGTAGTAGTAGTTGTTGTTGTATTAGTTGGAGTAGGAGTTGGAGTTGGAGTAGGAGTAGCAGTAGTATAAGTAGTACTAGTAGTAGTAACAGTAGTCGCAGTAGTAGTAGAAGTAGCAGCAGTAGTTGTTGTAGTAGTAGTAGCAATGGTAGTATTAGTTGTAGCAGTAGCAGTAGAAGTAGTAGCCGAAGTGGTAATAGTAGTTATTGCAGTAGTAGTAGTCGTAGTAATAGTAGTAGAAGAAGTAGTAGCAATATTAGTAGTATTAATAGTAGCAGTTGTAGTAGTAGAAGTAGTAGTATTAGTAGTTGAAGTAGTAGAAGTTGTAGTAGTACTTGCAATAGTAGTAGTAGGATTCGTAGCAGTAGGAGTGGCTGCAATAGTAGCAGTATTAGTAATAGTAGTAGTAGCAGTAATAGAAGTAGTTGTAGTTGGAGTAGTAATAGTAGTTGTTGTGGTAGTAGTAGTGGTTGTTGTAGTGTTAGCAGTAGCAGTAGGAGAAGTAGCAGCAGTAGTAGTAATAGTAATAGTAGTAGGAGTAGTATTAGTAGTAGTAGGAGGAGGAGTAGTAGTAGTAGTTATTGTAAAAGTAGTTGTTGCAAAAGTAGTAGTTGTAATTGTAGTGGTAGCAGTAACAGAAGTCATAGAAGTAGTAGTAGTTGTTGTTGTTGTAAAAGTAGTAGTTGGAATAGTTGAAGTTGTAGATGTAGTAGTAGTAGTAGTGTTAGTAGTAATTGTTGTAGTATTAGCAGTAGTAGTTGTAGTAGTAGTAAGAGAAGTAGCAGCAGTAGCTGTAGTAGTAATAGTAGTAGGAGTAGTATTAGCAGTAGTAGTAATAGTAGTAGTAGTATTTGTAGTAGTAGTAAAAGTAGTAGTTTTAATTGTAGTGGTAGTAGTAGCAGAAGTCTTAGGAATAGTAGTAGTTGTTGTTATTTTTGTGAAAGTTGGGGTTGGAGTAGTAGTAGTTGTAGATGCAGTACTAGTAGTAGTAGCAGCTATTGTTGTTATAGCAGTAGTAGTAGGAGTAGTAGTAGCAATAGTTGTTGTTATTGTAGAAGTAGTAGTAGTAGTGTTTGTACTAGTATTAGTAGTAGTAGTAGTAGCCGAAATAGTAGTAGTAGTAGTAGTAGCAATAGTAGTTGTAGAAGTAATAGTAGTAGTAGTAGTTGTTGTTGTAGTAGTAGTAGTAGTAGTGGTATTAGTGTTGTAGTAGTCGTAGTAGCCATAGTAGCGATTGTAGTAGTAGTGTGGTAGTTGTAGCAGTAGCAAAAGTAGTAATAGCAGTAGTATTAGAAGTAGTAAAAGTAGTCATAGTTGTTGTTGTAGTAGTAGTAGTAGTAATAGTTGTAGTACTAATAGTAGTAGTAGTAGAAGGAGGAGGAGGAGGAGGTGTAGTAGTAGTAGTAGTAGAAGTAGAAGTAATAGTAGTAGTGGTCGCAATAGTAGCAACAGCAACAAAAACAATAGTAGCAACAGCAATAGTAGTAGCAATAGCAGTAGTAGTCTTACTAGAAGTAGTATATATTGAGTAGCAGTAGTAGTAGAAGTAGAAGTAGTAGTAATAGTAGCAATTCTAGTAGCGACAGTAGTAGTAGTAATAGCTGTAGTAATAGTAGTTATAATAGTAGTTGTAGTAGTAGTAGGAGTAGGAGTAGGAGTAATAGGAGTAGCAGCAGCAATAGTATAGGTTGTAGGAGTAGTAGGAGTGGGAGTAGTAGGAGTAGTGGTAGTAGGGGTAGGAGTAGTAGTGGTAGTTGGAGTAGCAATAGTAGTTGTTGGGGTAGTAGTAGTAGTTGGACTAGTAGTAGTAGTAGTAGGAGTAGTAGGCGTAGGAGTAGCAGTAGGAGTAGTAGTAGCAGTAGTAGGACTAGTAGTAGTTGTAGTAGTCAGACTAGTAGTAGTAGTAGTCAGAGTAGGAGTAGTAGTAGGATGAGTAGTAGTAGGAGTAGGAGTAGTAGTAGGAGTAGTAGTAACAGTTGTTGGAGTAGGTGTAGTAGTTGTTGTAGTGTAGTTATAGTAGGAGTAAGACGAGGTGTGGTTGTCGTAGTAGTAGAAGTAGGATGATGAGATGTGGTAGTAGTAGTGGGTGTAGGAGTCGTAATAGTTGGCATAGGGGTAGCAGTAGTGGCAGCAGATTAGTAGTAGCCGCAGTAGCAGTAGAAACAATTGTAGTTGCTGTAGTAGTAGTAGTTGTTGTTGTAGTAGTACTAGTAGGTGTAGTAGTAGTCAGAGTAGGAGTATGAGTAGGAGTAGCAGAATGTGTTGGAGTTGAAGTAATATTTGTAGTAGTAGTAGTAGCAGCAGCATTAGAAGGAGTAGTAGTAGTATCAGTTGTACTAATAGCAGTAGGAGTAGTAGTCATAGCAGTAGGACTAGTTGTACTACTACTAGTACTACTACTACTACTTCTACTTCTAATATAACTACGACTACTACTACGGCTACTGCTACAACAACAACTACTACTACCGCTACTACTTCTCCGACTAGTACTGCTACAGCTAATACTACGACTGTGACTACCTTTTCTACTACTGCTATTGCTACTACTACTGTAATTGTTACTTTTACAACTACTACTACTAATTCTACTGCTACTATTACTATGAATGCTACAACTACTACTATGACTACTAATACGACTACTGCTATTACTACTACTTCTCCAACTACTACCACTACAACTACTACCATTACTACTTTCACTAACACAGATACTATTACTAGTACTACTTCTCCTACCACTTCCACTGGTACAACTACAACTGCATCTACTGCTGCTACTGCTACTACTACAAATGTTATTACTACTTCTGCTACTTCTAATACCACGGCAACCACTACTACTACTTCTTCTTCTTGAACTGCTACTTCTACAATAACTACTATTACTACTACTATTGCTACTACTTCTACTACTATTCCTACTATTACTCCTACTACTACTACAATAACTCTTACAACTTCCACTACTGCTATTAGTACTGCTACTCTAACTTCTGCTATGACTACTAATACTACTAATAATACTACTACTGCTACTACTACTACTGCTGCTGCTGCTGCTACTTCTACTACTATTAATACTACTACTACTACTACTAATTCTGTTACTACTACTAGTACTACTACAACTACTAAGACTACTACTCCTATTACTACAAATCCTTCTCCTCCTCCTCCTACTACTACTCCTACTCTTACACCTAATGTGACTATAACTACCACTATGACTACTACTGCTACTTCTATTACTATTGCTATTACTATTGCTACTACTACTTCTATTACTAGTATAACTACTACTACTACTACTGCTATTACTACTTCTACTACTACGACTATCAGTATGACTACTACTGCTATGGCTACTACTACTTCTCCTACAGCAACCACCTCAGCTACTACTACTGCTACTACTAATACTATGTTACTAATACTGATACTACTGCGACAATGACTACTGCTACTGCTACAATGACTATTGCTACTATAACTGCTACCACTACTACTACTATGGCTGCTACACTACTACTACTGCTGTCGTTGTTGCTACTACTACTACTACTACTACAATTGCTACTACTAGTACTACTACTGGTACTATTACTACTACTTATGCTGCTACTACTACTACTGCTACAATTTTTTTTCCTACTACTATTACTACTCTGGCTACTTATGTTAAAACAACTATTGTTACTCATACTAACACTATTGCTGCTACTTTTACTACAACTACTACTAGTATTACTATTACTACTATTAGTACTACTACTACTATGACTACTACTTCTACTTCTACTTTTACTACTACAACTATGGCTTCTACTCCTACTATTACTTCTACCACTAGTCATAGTAGTCATTATAGCGGTAGCAGGAGCAATAGTAGTCATAGTTGTTGTTGTTATTGTAGTAGGAGTTGTAGTAGGAGTTGTAGTAGCAATAATAGTAATAGTATTAGCACTATTAGTAGTAGTAGTAGTAGTAGTAGTCGTTGTAGCCATAGCTATAGCAATAGTAGTAGCAGTAGCTGTAGTAGTAGTTGTAGTAGGAGTAGTCGTAGCAATAGTAGTAGTGGTGGTAGCAGTTGTAGTAGGAGTACGTGTTGCAATAGTAGTAGTAGTAGTAGCAGCAGCAATGGCAACAGCAGTAGTATTAGTATTAGTAGCGGTAATAGTAGTAGTCATAGTTATTGTGGTAGTAGCCATAGTTGTAGCAGTAGTTATTATTGTTTTTGTAGCAGTAGTAGTAGTACTTATAGTAGTAGTAGCAGTAGTAACAGTAGTGTTAATTATAGTAGTTGTAGTAGTAGCAGTAGCAGTACAAGTTGTAGCAAAAATAGTAGTAGTAGTACTTGTTGTAGTAGTAGTTGTAGTAGTAGTAATAGACATTGTGGTAGTGGTAGCAATAGCAGTGGCAACAGTAGTAGTAGTAGTAGTACTAGCATTAGTAGTTGCACAAGTGGTAGCAGAATAAGTAATGTAGTAGTAGTTGAAGTAATAGCAGAATTAGTTGTAGGAAAAGTAATAGTAGCAGTAGCACAGTAGTATTAGTATTAGTAGTAGTAGTAGTAGTAGTAGTAGTAGTAGTAGCATAGTAGTAGTAGTAGCAGCAGCTACAGTAGTAGTTGTAGTAGTAATAGTAGAAGTAGTAGGAACAATTGTAGTCACAGTACTAGTTGGGGTAGTAGTAGTAGTTGCATGACAAGTAGCAGTATGAGCTATTGTAGTAGTACCAGTAGTAGTAGTTGTTGTAGTAGCAATAGCAGCTATAATAGTAGGAGCAGAAGTAGTAATTGTAGTAGTAGTAGTTGTTGTTATAGTAGTAACAAAAGTTGTTATAGTTGTAGTAGCAATAGTAGTAGCAGTGGTCATAGTAGTAGTAGCAGTAGTATGAGTTGTAGTTATAGAATTAGGAGTAGTAGCAGCAGTAGTATCCGCAGAAGTAGTAGTAGTAGAGACAGTAGTAGTAGTAGTAGTAGTGTTAGCAATAGTAGTAGTGGTAGCAACAGTATTAGTAGTAGGAGCAACTGTAGTAGTAGTAGTAGTAGTAGTAGTTGCAAGAGTAGTACCGATATTAGTAGTTGTTGTTGTTGTTTTTTGTAGTAGTAGTAGTAGTTTTTGGAGCAGTAGTGAAAGTATTAGTAGCAATAGTAGTTGTAGTAGGAGTAGTAGTATTAGTAGTAGCAATAGCTGTAGTAGTAGTTGTTGTTGTTGTTGCTACTGAAGTACTAGTAATAGCAACAGTAGTCATAGTAGTAGTAGTAATAGCAATAGCAATAGTATGAGTATTTATAGTAGTTGCAGTTGTAGTAGTTGTAGCAGCAGTAGTGGCATTAGAAGCAGTAGTTGTAGCAGCAGCAGTAGTAGTAGTGGAAGCAGTATTACTTGTAGCAACCATAGTAGTAGTATTCGTAGCTGCTGTATGAATAGTAGCAATAGTAAAATAGTAGCAAGAGTTGTGCCAGCAGTAGTGGTAGTAGATTTAGTACTAGTAGTATTAGTAGTATTAGTAGTAGTAGCAGCAGCAGCAGCAGTAGTAGTAGTTGTTGTAGTTGTAGTTGTTGTTGTTGTAGTTGTAGTTGTTGTTGTTGTAGTTGTAGTTGCAAGAGTGGCAGCAGCATCAGTAGTAGCAGCAGCAGCAGTAGTAGTAGTTACAGGTGCAATAGTACTTGTCATAGCTATAGTAGTAGTAGTTCCAGTTGTAGTAGTAGTAGGAGTACTAGCAGTAGCAAGAGTAGTAGTGGTTGGAGTAGTAGTAGTAGGACTAGAAGTAGTAGAACTTGAAGTAATAGTAGCGGCAGCAATAGTAGCTATAGTAGTAGTAGTATTATGATAAGTAGTCATAGTAGTGGTAGCATTAGTAGTAGTAGTAGAAATAGTTGTAGCAGAAGTAGTCGTAGTTGTATCAGCAGTAGCAGTTAGTAGAAGTTGTGGTAGCTAGAGTAGTAGTAGTATGAGAAGTAGTCGTAGTAGGGGTAGCAGTAGTAGTAGCAATAGTAATAGCTATAGCCGTAATAATAGTAGCTGTAGTTGAATTAGCAGTAGTGGTAGCGGTAGTAATAGTAGTATGATAAGTAGTCATAGTAGTGTTAGCAGTAGCAGTAGTAGTAGCAGAAGTAATAGCAGCAGTAGTAGTATCAGCAGTAGCAGTAGTAGAAGAAGTAGAAGATGTAGAAGTAGTAGTAGTAGTAGCAGTAGTAGTAGTAGTAGTAGCCAAAGTAGTAGTTGCATGTAGAGCAAAATATCGATGTCCACCACAATTCACGATATAGAAGAAGAACAGAAAAGGAGAAAAGATAGCACACAAGAGATATATGTGACAAAGATGATCCAGAGGATATTATATTGATTAGAAGAGAATGGAGAAGATTACAACGGTGGAGACGAAACTCCAATATCACCAACTCTCACAAAAGACTAAGTAGCTTAATCGTCACAAGACGTATTGAGAGTATTGATCTATATATCTCTCTCTCCCTCTATATTGAAACCCTTACATCAATGGTGTATTTATAGATGTGGCCTAATTGTGTTTGAGTCAAAGTAGAAGACTTACTCAAATAAGACTTCTACTAATTTAAGTCTTCTAGTAGAAGATAAATCTAGATAAGGATTAGGCCCACTAAATAACTTCCTAATATAATTAAGACTCAACAAAAAATCTAGATTTAAGACACAATTAAGCAAACAGTTGCACTAGTAGTAGTCGGAGAAGAAGTAGTAGTAGTTGTTATTGTTGGAGAAATTATAGTAGTAGTAGTAGTAGTAGTAGTAGTAATAGTAGTAGTAGTAGTAGCAGTAGTAGTAGTAGCAGTAGTAGTAGTAATAATAGTAATAGTAGTAGTAGTAGAAGTAGTTGTAGTAGTAACAGTAGTAGTAGTAGTAGTAATAGTACTAGTAGTAGTAGCAGTAGCAGTAGCAGTAGTAGAAGTAGTTATGGTTGTAATTGTAGTAATAGTAATTATATTTTTAGTAATAGTAGTAGTAATAATAGCAGCAACAGTAGTAGTAGTAGCTATAGCAATAGTTGTAATAGTACTAGTAGTACTAGCAGTCGTAGTTGTAGTAATAATAGTAGTAGTAGTACCAGTAGCAACAATAGCTATAGTAGTGCTAGTAGTAATAGCAGTAGTGGTAGCAATTGTGGTTGTACGAGTGGTAATATTTGTAGTAGTAGCAGTAGTAGCGTTAGTTGTAGCTGTAGTCATAGTAGTAGTCATAGCAATAGCAGAACTACTCAAAGTGGTTATCGTAATAGTAGCAGCTGTAGTAGTAGTAGTAGTAGCAGTAGCAACAGTAATAGCAATAGTAATAGTTATTACAGTAGTAGCAATAGCAGAAGTACTAGTATTAGTATTAGTAGTAGTAGCAGTGGAGGATGTAGCAGCAATGGTAGTAGTAGCAAGTGCATCAGTTGTAGCAGTAGCGGTAGTAGCAATAGTAATAATAGACGTAGTAGTAGAAGTAGTATCAGTAGCAACAGTAGTAGTAGTAGTCATAGTAGGTGCAATAGTAGCAATATTAGTAGTCAGAGAAGTAGTAGGCGCAAAAGAAGTAGTAGCAATAGTAGTAGTAGTATTAGTAGTGATAGGAGTAGTGGTAGTGGTAGTAGTAGTAGTAGTGTTAGTCAGAGTAGTAGTTGAAGTAGTAATAGAAGGAGTAGTAGACGTTGTGGTAGTAGCAGGTGTAGTAGTTGCAGCAGTAGTCGTAATAGTGGTAGCAGTAGCAGTAGAAGTAGTATTAGTAGTAGTATGAGAAGAGGTAGTAGTGGTAGTAGAAGTAGTAGTGGTTGTTGCAGTAATAGCAGTCATTGCAATTTTAGTAGTTGTAGTACCAACAGTAGCAGTAGCAGCAGTAGCTGTAGTAGGAGTAATAGTAATAGTAGTTGTAGTAATAGCAGTAGTCATAGTAGTTGTAGTATTAGTAGCAGTAGTAGAAGTAGTAATAGTAGTAGTAGTTGTTGTTATAGAGTAGAAGTTACAATGGTTATAGCAGTAGTTGTAGTAGTAGTGGTAGTAGCAACTGCTATAGTAGCCATAGTAGTAGTAGTAGTTGTAGTATTAGTAGTAGTTGTAGTAGCAGTAGTGGTAGTAGTAGCAGTAGTAGCAACAATTATGGCAGTAGTAGTAGCCGTTGCAGTTGTTGTTGTCGTAGTAGTAGTACTAGTAGGAGTAGCTATTATAGAAGAAGAAGTAGTAGTAGTTAGTAGTAGCAGTAGTAGTAGTGGTATTAGCAATAACAATAGCAGCAGCAGTAGGAGTAGGTGTAGTAGTTAGTAGTAGTAGTAGTCATAGCAGTATTAGTAGCAGTAGTAGTTGTTGCAAAAGTAGCAGGCGAAGTTGCAGCAGTACTATTAGTAGTAGTCATAGCAGTTGTAGTAATAATAGTAGTCACATTTGCAGAAGTAGCAACAATAGCAACAATAGTAGTCATAGTAGTATTAATAACTAGTAACAGTAGTAGTAGCAGCAGCAACAATAGTAACAGTGGTATTAGTAGTAGATGTAGTTGTAGCAGTGGTAGTTGCAGTAGTAGTAGTAGTGTAAGAAGTAGTTGGAGTAGAAGTAGCAGCAGCAACAGCAGTAGTAGTAGTAGTAGTAGTAGCAGCAGTAGTACCAGAAGCAATTGTTGTCATAGTTGTAGTAGTAGCAGTTGTAGTAGTAGCTATAGTGGTAGTATTAGTAGTAGTTGTGGTTGTGGGAGAAGTAGTAGTAGTAGTAGTAATAGTATTAGTAGTATAAGTAGTAGTAGCAACAGTAGTATTAGCGGTAGTAGCAGCCATAGCAAAAGTTGTAGTAGTAGTTGTTGTTATAGTAGTGGAAATAGTAGTAGTCATAGTAGTTATTGTAGTAGCAGTAGCAATATTAGCAGTAGTAGCAACAACAGTAGTACTTGCAGTGGTAGTAGTAGTTGTAGTAGCAGGAGCGGTTGTAACAGTAGTAGTAGTTGTTATTATTATTGTGGTTGTAATATTAGTAGCAGTAGTAGTTGCAGCAGCAGTCATAGCAGTGGTAGTAATAGTAGTAGTGGTAAGAGTCATAGTAGTAGCAACAACAGTATTAGTAGTAGCAAAAGTAATGGCAGTAGTAGGAGATATAGTAGTAGCAGTAGTGGTAGTAGCAGCTGTAGTAGTAATAGTAGGAGCTATAGTAGTGGCAGCAGTAACTGTTGTAGTAGTAGTAGTTGTAGTAGGAGCTATTGTAGTAGTGGCCATAGCAGCGGTAGCAATAGCAATAGTAGTAGTAGGTATAGTAGTAGTAGCATTAGTAGTAGTATTAGAAGGAGTGGTAGTAGTAGAAGAAGAAGTAGGAGTAGTAGTACTAGTAGTAGTTGTTGTTCTATTAGTAGCAATAGTAGCAGTAATAGCAATAGTAGTAGATGTAGTAGTAGCAGAAGTCGTACTAGTAGCAGTAAGGCAATAGTAGTAGTAGTGGTAGTCGCGAAAGGAACAGTTGTAGTAGTAGTAGTAGTATAAGATGCAGTAGTAGCATTCGCAGTAGCTGTTGTAGTTGTAGGAGTAGTAGTAGTACTATGAGAAGTAGTAGTAGTAATAGTACTAGTAGTAGTGGTAGTTATTGTTATTGCTACTACAGTAGTTGTTGTTGTTGTAATTGTGGTAGTAGTTGTAGTAGTGGTTGTAGTAGTTGTAGTAGTCGCAGTTGTAGTAGCTATAGCGTTAGTAGTTGTAGTAGCCATTATTGTACGAGTTGTGTTGGTAATGGCAATAGTAGTATTCGGAGCAGTAATAGTAAAAGTAGCAATAGTAGCAGCAGAAGTAGTCGTAATAGAAGTAGCAGTAGTAGTAATAGTATTAGTAGTATTAGTTGTGGTAGTAGTAGTTGTAGTTATAGTAGTAGAAGAAGTAGTAGTTGTATGACAAGTACAACAGTAGTAGTTGGAGAAATAGAGTAGTAGTAGTAGCAATAGTCATAGTAGCAGTTGAAGTATTAGTAGTAGTGGTGGTGCTAGTAGTAGTAGTAGGAGCTATAGTAGTAGTACTAGTAGTAGCAGTAGCAGTAGTAGTAGTAATAGATGTAGTAGTAATAATAGTACAAGTAGTAGTAGTAGTAGTAGTGGTTATTATAGTAGTAGTAGTAGTAGTTGTTGTTGTTGTTGTTGTTGTAGAAGTAGCAGTAATAGCGGTAGAAGCAGTAATAGTAGCAGTAGTATTTGTGGGAATTATGGAAGTAGTAGCAATAATAGTAGTAGTACTAGTTGTAGTAGTAGCAATAGCACTTGTAGTAGTAGTTGTAGTACTAGTAGTAGCAGTAGTAGTAGTAGTAGGCAAAGTAGTTGAAGTAGTAGTAGAAGCAATAGTAGCAGAAGTAGTGTTCATGGGGGTACTAGTAGTAGTAGTAGTAGTAGTAGCAGTAGAAGCAATAGTAGTAGTAGTGGTAGTAGCAGCAGTAGCAGTAGTAACAGTATAGGTAACTGTAGTAGTAACAGTTGTAGTTGTAGTAGTAAAAGGTGTAGTTGTAGTAATAGTAGCAATAGTAGTAGTAGCTGTAGTTGTTGTAGCAAAAGTTGTAACTATAGTCGTAGTAGTGGTAGTTGTAGTAGTAGTCATAGTAGTCTAGCAGTAGTTGTAGTAGCATCAGTGGCAACAACAGTAGTCGCAATAGTGGTAGTACTAGTATTATTACCAGTAGTAGTTGTTGTTGTAGTAGTACTAGGAGAAATAGTAGTAGTAGAAGTAGTGGCAAAAGTAGTAGTAGTTGTGATAGCAGTCGTAGTAGTAAGTCGTCGTAGTAGTAGTCATAGTAGTAGTTGTTGTTGTAGCTGTCGTAGTAGTAGAAGTATTAGTAATAGTTGTAGTAGTGATAGTAGTAGTAGCAATGACAATAGTATCAGTAGTAGCAGTAGCAATAGTAGTAGTGGTTGTAGCAGTAGTAATAGTGTAGCAGTAGCAATAGTAATTATAGTAGTAGCTATCACAGCAGTAGCAGTAGCAATAATTATAGGTACAACATTAGTAGCACTTGTAGTAGTAGTAGTCGCTAGAGTAGGAGTAGTAGTAGTATTAGTAGTAGTTGTGCTAGTTGTAGTTATTATTGTAGTAGTAGCAGTAGTAGTTGTAATAGTAGTAGTAGTAGAGCAACAATAGAAGTAATAATAGCAGTTGTAGTAGTTGTTGTAGTTGTTGTAGTAGTACTAGAAGGGGTTGTAGTAGTTGTAGTTGTAGTAGCAGTTATAGTAGTAGTAGCAGAAGTATTTGCTGTAGTTGCAGTAGTAGTAGGAGGAGTAGTAGTAGTAGAAGTAGAAGCAATAGTAGCAGCAGTTATAGTACTAGGTGTAGTAGCAATGGTAATAGCAGCAGCAGCAGTAGTAGTAGCAGCAGTATGAATAGTAGTAGTAGTGTTATTCTTGTACAAGTTGTGCTTGTAGTAGCAGTAGTAGCAGTTGCAGTAGTAGTAGTAATAGTAGTAGTAATAATAGTAGCAGTTGTAGTAGTAGTTGTAGAAGCAATAGTAGCTGTAGAAGTAGTAGTTGTTGTAGAAGCAGTAGTAGCCCTAGCGATTGTAGTTCCTTAAGTAGTAGAACTAGGGAAAGTAGTAGTAATAGTTACAGTAGAGTAGTAGTAATAGTAGCAATGGTAGTAGTAGTAGAAGAAGTAGTAGTATTAGTAGTAATAAAAGTAGTAACTGTAGTAGCAATAGTAGTAGCGGTAGTAGTTGTTGTAGTAGCAGCAGCAGCAGTTGTAATAGTAGTTGTAGTAGTAGTAGTAGTAGCCAAAGTAGTTGCAGAAGCAACAGAAGTAGCAGTAGCAGTAGTAGTATTTGGAGTAGTATTAGAACTAGTAGCTGTAGATGTAGTAATAGTAATAACAGTAGCAATACTAGTGGTACTAGTGGCAGTAGTAATAGTAACAACAGTAGTCATAGCCAAAGTTGTAATTGTCGTACTAGTAGTGCTAGTAGTGGTAGTAGTAATAGTGAAAGTAATAGTAGTAGTAATAGTCATAGTGGTAGTAGTTGTTGTAGTATCAACAATAGAAGTTATTGTAGTAGTAGTTGTTGTAGTTGCAAGGCTAGTAGTAACAATAATAGTAGTAGTAATAGTTGTTTTTTTATTATTATTACTAGCAGTTGTAGTAGTGGCCACAGTCATAGTAGTGGTAGCAGTAGTTGTAGTAGTAGTAGTAGTAGCAGCCGTAGCAGTTGTAGCTGTAGCAGTAGTATTAGTAATAGTAATAGTAGTAGTCATAATAGTAGTAGTAGTAGTAGTAGTAGCTGTAAGAGTAGTAACAGTAGCAGTTGCAGCATTAGTAGTAGCAGAAGTAGCGGCAGTAGCAGTAGTAGCAATAGTGATAGTAGCAATTGTAGCAGTAGCCGTAGTAGCAGTAGTAGTAGTTGTAGCTATAGTAGTGGTAGCAGTAGTTGTTATAGCACTAGTAGTAGTAGTAGGAGCTGTAGGAGTAGTAGCATTAGTAGTAGTATTATAATGAGTGGTAGTAATAGCAGTAGCAATTGGAGTAGTAGTACTAGTAGTAGTAGTAGTTGTAGTTGTAGTAGTTGTTGTTGTAGTACTTTCAGTAGTAGCAGTAATAGCAGTAGTAGTAGAGCAGCAGTGGAAGCAGTAGTAGCTGTAGTTATAGCAGAAGTAGCACTAGTAGCAGTAGAGCAATAGTAGTAGTTGTGGTAGTCGCGGTAGGAGCGGTTGTAGTAGTAGTAGAAGATCTAGTAGTAGCAATAGCAGTAGCTATAGTAGTAGTACATTGAGTAGTAGTAGTAGTAGCTGTAGTTGTAGGAGCAGTAGTAGTAGTAGTTGCAGAAGTAGTTTTAGTAGTAGTAGTTATAGGAGCAGTCTAGTAGTAGCTCTAGGAACAGTAGAAGTGGTAGTACTAATAGTAGTATTAGTAGTAGTAGTACTAGTCGTGGTAGCAGTAGTAGCCGTAGCAGTAGTAGTAGTTGCAACGTAGAAGATGTAGGGGAAGGAGTAGTAATAGTTGTAGTAGTAGTAGTAATGGTAGAAGGGCTAGTAGTATTTGTAGTAGTAGTAGTATTAGTAGTAACAGAATTTGTCGTTGCAGTAGTAGTAGCAGCAGTAGTTGTAGCGGTAATAATTGTAGTAGTAGTAGCAGTAGTGATAGTAGTTGCTGTAGTAGTAGTAGTAGTGCTAGCAGTAGCAACAATTGTAGTAGCCGTAGTAGCAATAGCAGTAGCTGAAGTAGTAAAAGTAGTAGGAACAACAGTAGCGGTAGTAGCAGTAGAAATAGGAATAGTAGTAGCGGTAGCAATAGTAGTTGCATTCGTTGTAGCAGTAGTAGTAGTTGTCGTAGAAGTAGTGGTAGTTCTAGAAGCAGTAGTAGTATTAGTAGTAGTGGTCATGGTTGTAGTAGTAGTAGTAGTAGTTGTAGGAGCAACAACAGCATTAGTAGTAGTAGGAGTCATACTAATAGTAGTAGTAGTAGTAGCTGCAATAGTAGTTGTAGTGGTAATAGTAGTAGTAGTAGTTGTAGTAGTAGTTGTAGCCATAGTAGTAGTTATAGCCATAGTAGTAGTTGCAGCTATACTAGTAGTTGTTGTAGCAGTTGTAATAACACTACTAGTAGTAGTAACAGTAGCAGTAGTAGCAACCACAGTAGTTGTAGTAGTAGTACTAGTATTAGTAGTAGTAGTAACTACAATAGGAGTAGCAGTGGTAGTAGTAGCAAGAGTAGTAGTAGCAGCAATAGTAGTAGTAGTAGCAGCTGTAGCAGTATTAGTAGTAGTAGTAGTTGCAGTAGCAGTAGTGCCATAAGTAATAGTAGTAGTATTTGCAAAAGTAGAAGCAGAAATAGTAGTAGCAGTAGTATTAGAAAAAGTAGTAGTAGTTGTAGTAGTAGTAGTATTAGTATTAGTATTATTAGTAGCCATAGTAGAAGCTGTAGCAGCAATAGCAGAAGTAGTAGCAGCAGCAGCAGTAGTTGTTGTAGAAGTACTCGCAACCATAGCAGTCGTATTAGTGGTTGTAATAGCAGCAGTAGTAGCCATAGTTGTTGTAGTAGCAGTAGGAAGAGTCATAGCCATAGTGGCAGTAGGAGTAGTAGTAGTAGAAGAAGAAATAGTAGAAGTAGCAGTAGTTGTAGCTATAGTAGTTGAAGCAGTAGCAGTAGAAGTTGTAGTAGTATTAGTAGCAGCAGCAGCAGCTATAGTAGTAGTAGTAGTAGCTGTTGTTGTTGTTGTTGTATCACAAGCAGCAGTAGTAGTAGTAGAAATAGTAGCAGCAGTACTAGTAGCGATTTTATTAGTAGTAGAAATTACAGTAGTAGTTGTAGTTGTTGTTGTTGTAGTAGTAATTGTAGTAGTAGTAGTAGTAGCAGCAGCAATACTAGTAGTAGTTGCAGCTGCTGCCGCAACAGTAGTAGTACTGGTAGTAGCACTGGCAATAGTAGCAGTAGAGTAATGGTAGCAGCACAAGCAGTAGTAGCTATATTAATAGCATAAATTGCTTTGGTAGTAGTAGCAGTAGTAGTAGTAGTCGTCATACTAGTAGCAGTGGTAATACAAGTAGTAGTAGTTACAGTCAGAGTACTATTAGTTGGAGTAGGTGTAGGAGTAGAACTTGTAGTTGTAGTTGTAGAAATAGTAGTACCAGTAGTAGTTATTGTAGTAGTAGTAGTAGTAGTAGTAGTAGTAGTAGAAGTAGTCGTGGTAGTAGTATTAGTTGTAGGAGTATTAGGAGTACTAGTCATAGTAGTAGTGGTTGTATTAATAGCTGTAGCAGTAGTAGTAGTATTAGTAGTAGAAGTGGTAGTAGTAGTGGTTGTAGTGGTAGTACTAGCTGTTGTGCTAGTAGTAGTAGTACTAGCAGGCGTAGTAGTTCTAGTAGTAGAAGGAGTAGTAATAGTAGCAATAGTAGTTGTAGAAGTAGAGGTAGTAGTCGTAATAGTATTACGAGCAATAGAAATAGTAGTAGTACTAATAGTATTAGTAGTAGTTGTAGTAGTAGTCGTATTAGAAGTAGTGGTAGTAGCAGTAGGAGTTGTTGTAGTAGATGCAGTTGTACTAGTAGAAGTAGTACTAATTTTAGTTGTAGGAGGAGTAATAGTAGTAGAAGGGGCAGCAGTGGTAGTTGGAGTAGGGGTAGCAGCAGTAGTAGGAGTAGTAGTCGTTGGAGTAGTAGTGTCTGTAACAATTGTAGTAGTACTGGTAGTTGTAGTAATAGTAGCTGTAGTAGTAGTACCAATTGTAGTAGGTGCAATAGTAGTAGTCGTAGGAGCAATAGAAGTAGTAGTAGCAATATTGGTAGCAGTAGTGGTAGAAGTAGTAGTGGTAGTTGTTGTGGACGTTATAGTAGTAGTAGTCTTAGTAATAGTACTAGTTGGAGCAGCAGCAGCAGCAGCAATAGTAGTAGTAGTAGCATTAGCAATATCAGTTGTAGTGGTGGTAGTAGTAGCAATAGTATTGTTAGTAGAAGTTGTAGTAGAAGTAGTAATAATAGTAGTAGTAGGAGTAGTAGTAGTAGTAGTAGTAGTAGTAGTAGTAGTAGTAGTAGTAGTAGTAGTAGTAGTAGTAGTAGTAGTAGTAGTAGTAGTAGGAGTAGCAGTAGTAGTAGGAATAGGCGTAGGAGTAGGAGTAGTAGTTGGAGTAGTTGCAGTAGTAGTAGTAGCTGCAGTTGTATTAATAGCAGAAGTAGTTGTCGGCGGAGTAGTAGAAGTAGTAAGAGCAGTAGTAGTAGTAGCAGTGGTAGTTGTAGTATTAGTAGTAGTTGAAGGAGTAGCAGGTGTAGTAGTAGTAGTAGTAGCAAAAGCAGCAGTAGTAGTAGCAGTAGAAGTATTAGTAGTTGCAGTAGCAGTAGCAGCTGAAGTAGTAGTAGTAGTGGTACTAGCAATAGTAGTAGTAGCAGTAGTAGTAGTGGAAGTAGTAGTTGTAGTAGTACTAGTTTTAGAAGTACGAGTAGTTGTAGTAGTAGTAGTTGCAGTTGTAGAACCAGCAGCAATAATAGCAGCAGCAGTAGTAGTAGTAGAAGTTATAGTATCAGTATTAGCAGCAGCTGCTACAGTAGTAGTAGTTGTTGTCGTAGTTGTAGCAGTAGCAACAGTAGCTATTTGCAGCAGTTGTAGCAGTAGCAGCAATAGCAGTACAAGTAATATAGTAGCAGTAGTATTAGCAGTCTAGCAACAGTAGTAGTTGCAGTAGTTGTAGTAGCAGTAGAAGTGGAAATAACAATGATAGTTGTAGTAGCAGTAATAGTAGTATCAGTAGCAGGAGTAGTAGTAGTAGTAGTAGCAATAGTAATAGTAGTAGAAGAAGTTGTAGTAAAAGTTCGTACAGTAGTAGTAGTGGTACTAGTAGCAACCGTAATAATAGTACTTGTAGTAGTTGCATTATTAGGAGTAGTAGCATTAATAGTAGTAACTGTAGTAGCAGTAGTAGCAGCAATTTTAGTAGTTGTAGTAGTAGAAGTAGTAGTAGTAGTAGTAGTAATGGCAGAATTAGTAGTCGTAGGAGTTACGGTAGTTGTTGTTGAATGCACATTAGTAGTAACAGTAGCAGCAATTGCAGTATTAGCAGCTGCAGAAGTAGTAGAAGTAGCAGCAGTGAAATTAGTGAAAATAGTAGTCGTAGTAGTATCTGTAGTAGTAGGAGCAGAAGTAGCAGCTGCTGTATTAATACTAGTAGTAGTAGTAGAAGAAGCCGTAGCAGTCTAGTATCAGTACTAGTAGTAGCAGGAGTTGTAGTAGTTCTAGGAGAAGTAGACTACTAGCAATACTAGTTGCAGTAGTTGTAGAAGTAGTAGTAGTTGTTGAAGTAGTAGTTGGATTAGTTGTTGTTGTTGTAGGAGTAGTTGTAGCAGCAGAAGCAGTAGTTGTAGTAGTAGCAAAAGTAGCAGTTGTAGTAGCAGTACTAGTATTATCAGTAGCAGTAGAAGCAGTAGTAGCGGTAGTTGTAGTAGTAGTAGTAATAATAATATTTATAGTAGTAGCAGTATTAGCAATAGTACTATCAGTAGAAGTAGAAGTAACTGCAGCAATTATAGGAGTCGTATAAGTAGTAGTAGGAGCAATAGTAGTGGTAGCATTAGTCGTTGTGGCAGTCATAGTAGTAGTAGGAGAAGTAGTAGTAGTAGTAGCAGTTGTAGTAGTCATAGTAGGAGTAGTAGTAGTAGCACTTGTAGTTGCCATAGGAGAAGTAGTAGTAGTAGTAGCTGCAATAGTAGTCGTAGTAGTAGTAGTAGTAGTACCGATAATTGCAGTAGGAGAATTAATAGTAGCAAAAGTAGTTGTAGTAGTAGTTGTAGTAGTAGCAATAGTTGTAGTAGTAGTATTAATAGTAGTATTATCAGTTGTAGATGTAGTATTAGTAGCAGAAGTAGGAGTAGCAGTAGTATTAGAAGTAGTAATAATAGTAGTAGTAGTAGTTGGCGTAGTAGTACAAGTAACAGTAGTAGCAGTAATAGCAGTAGTGGTAGTAGTAGTAGTAGTAGTAGGAGGAGGAGGAGGAGGAGGAGGAGGAGGAGTAGTAGTAGTTGTAGTAGTAATTGTAGTAGTAGTAGTAGTTGTTGTTGTAGTAGTAGTAGTAGTAGTAGCAACAGTAGTAGTAGTAGTAGTAGTAGTAGCAATAGTAGTTGTAGTAGTAGTAATAGTTATAGCAGCAATTGTCACAATAGTAGTAGTAGTAGTAGTACTAGTACTAGTACTAGTAATATTAACAGTACTAGTTCTAGTAACAATAATATTAGTAGTAGTAGTAGTAGAAGGAGAAGTAGTAGTAGTAGAAGTAGTAGCAGTTGCAGAAGTAGTGTAGTAGTAATAGTAGTAGGAGTAGCAGTGGTAGTAGTTGTAGCAGTTGCAGATTAGTAGCATTAGTGGCAGAAGTAGTAGTAGTTATCGCAGTAGTTGAAGTAGTAGCAATAGTTGTAGCATCAGTGGGAGCATTAGCAGCAATAGTAGTTATATTGTCAATAGTAGTAGCATTAGTAGCAGAAGTCACAGTCATAGTAGTGGTAGAAGTAGTAGTAGTTGTAGATGCAGTAGCTGAAGTAGCAGTAGTAGCAATCATAGCAGTAGTAGTAGCAGTAATAGTTGTAGCAGAAGAAGTAGTAGTAGTTATAGCAATAGTATTAATAGTCATAGTAGCAATACTAGTTGTAGCATTGGCAATAGTAGCAACAGAAGTATTAATAGGAGTAACAGTTGTAGTGGTAGCAGGGGTGGTAGCAGTAGTAATAGTAGTAGCAAATATAGTAGTAGTAGCAGAAGGAATCGAAGTTCTAGTAGTAATATTCGTAGTAGTAGAAGTAGTAGTAGTGGCAGTAGTAATTTTAGTGGTAGTCAAATTAGTGTTAGTAGTAGTGGTAGTAGTAGCAGTAGTAGTAGTAGCCGTATTTGTTGTTGCTATTGTTGTAGCAACAATAGCAGTAGTAGCAATTGTGGTAAAGTAATAGTAGTAGCAGTAGTTGTTGTACCAGTAGTAGTTGTAGTGGCAGTCGAAGAAGTGGTAGCAGTAGTAACCATAGTATCAATAATAGTAGTAGTAGCAGTCGTAGTTGTAGCAGCAGCAGCAGCAGTAATAGTAGAAGTAGTAATAGAACTAGAAGTAGTAAGAGTAGTAGGAGTAGTAGGAGTAGTAGTAGTAGTAGTGGCAGAAGTATTAGTTGGAGTATCAGTAGTAGTAGTAGCAGTAGTAGTAGCAGAAATAATTGTAGTAGGAGAAGAAGGAGTAGTAGCAGTGGTAGTAGCAACAACGGTAATAGTATTAGCAGTTGTTGTAGTAGTCGTAATAGTAGTTACAGCAGCAGTAGTAGTAGCAGTAGTAGCGGCAACTATAGCAGTAGTAGCAGTGTAGCAGTAGCTGTAGTACTAGTGGTAGTTGTTGTAATAGTAGCAGTAGTTGCAGCAGCAATAGTTGTAGCAATAGTAGTAGTGATAGTAGGAGCAGTAGCAGTAGTAGTAATAGTAGTAGTTGCAATAGTAATACTCGTAGTAGTAGTAGTAGTAGTAGTAGCAGTTGTAACAGCTATAGCAATAGTAGCAGTAGTAGTAGTCGTAGCAGAAGCAGTAGTAATAGTAGTACTAGTAGTAGCAATAACAATAGCAGCAGTAGTATTAGTAGTATTATTAGCAGTAGTTGTAGTAGTACTAGTAGCTGTAGTAGTAGTAGTCACAGTAATGGGAGTAATAGTAGTAGTAATAAGTGTAGTAGTTGTAGTAGCAATAGCAGTAGTAGCAGTAGCAGTTGCACTAGTAGTAGTAGTAACAGCAACATTAGTTGTAATAGTAGTAGTCATCGTAGTATCACTAGCAGTAATAATAGTAGTAGTTGTAGTGGTAGTACTAGCAATGGTAGTAGTAGAAGTAGTAGTTGTAGTTGTAGTTATAGTAGTAGTAGCAGTAGTAGCAATAGTAGTGGTAGTAGTATTAGTAGCCATTGCAGTAGCTGTAGTAGTATCAGTAGTAGTAGTAGTAGTAGTGTTAGGAGTTGGAAAATTTGTAGTTGTTGTTGTTGTTGTAGTAGTAGTAGTAGTAGCAGCAGTAGCAGTAACAACAATAATACTAGCAGTAGTATTAGTAATAGTTGTATTAGTCATAGTAGTAGTAGTAGTAGTAGTAGTTGAAGTGGAAGTGCTAGCAGAAGTAGAAGTAGAAGTAGCAACAGAAGTAGTGGTAGTCAGAGTAGTAGTAGTAGAAGTGATAGCAGTTGTTGAGGTAGAAGATGTAGTAGTTGTAGTGGTAGTAGAAGTGACAGTAGTAGCAGAAGTAGCCGTAGTTGTAGTAGTCATATTAGTTACAGCAGTTGTACTCGGAGTAGTAGCAAATGTGGTAGTAGTAGTATCAGTAGTAGTTGTGACATCCATAATAGTAGTAGAAGTAGTAGTAGAAGTCATAGTGGTAGCAGTAGTAGTAGTTGTAGTAGTAGTAGTAATAACATTAATAGTTGCCGCAAAAGTAGTAGTAGTAGTAGTAGTAGTAGTAGCAGTAGTAGGAGTAGCAGCAGTAGTAGCATTAGTAGTAGTAGTAATAGTAGGAGCAGTAGTAGTAGTAGCAGCAGTAGTAGCATTAGTAGTAATAGTAGGAGCAGTAGTAGTAATAGTCGGAGTAACAACAACAGTAGTAGTAGTAGAAGTAGCAGTAACAGTAATAGTTGGAGTATTAGTAGTAGTAATAGTAGGAGTAGTAGTAGTAGTAGGAGTAACAACAGCGGTAGTAGTAGTAGAATTAGTAGTAGCAGGAGAGGTTGTAGTAGTAGTTGGAGGAGGAGAGGTAGTTGCAGTAGCAGGAGCCACAGTAGTAATTGTTGCAGTAGTAGTAGTAGTAGGAGCAGGAGTAATAGTTATAGTAGTAGCAGTAGCAGTGGGGTTACTTGTAGCAGTTGTAGTAGTAGTTGGTGAGATATTAGTGGATGTAGTAGTAGCAGCAATCGTAGTAGTTGGAGTTGCAGTAGTAGCAGTAGTAGTAGGAGTAGTGGTTGTCGTAGGAGCAATAGTGGTAGTAGTATGGGTAGCAGTTGCAGTAGGAGTAGCTGAAGTAGTAGTAGTCATAGTAGTAGCAGGAGTATCATTACTAAAAATAATAGTAGTTGTAGTAGTAGTTGCAGCAAGAGTTCTAGTAGTAGTAGTTGTCGTAGTGGTAGCGGAAATAGTACCAGCAGTAGTAATAGAAGCAACAGCAATAGTAGTGTAGCAACAACAATTGAAGTAGTAGAAGTAGCGCTAGTAGGAGGAGCAATAGTAGTGGTATTAGTAGTAGTAATGGCAAAAGTAGTAGCATTTATAGGAGGAGCAATAGTAGTAGTAGTTGTAGTAGTAGTAGTAATAATAGCAGTAGTATTAGTAGTAAAAGTAGTAGCAGCAGAAGTCCCAACAGTAGTAGCAACAGTAACAGCAGCCATGGTGGTGGTGGTGGTGGTGGTGGTGGTGGTGGTAGTAGTAGTAAAAGTAGTAGCAGCAAAAATATTAATCGTAGTAGTAGTAGTAGTAGTAGTAGTAGTAGTAGTAGTAGTAGTAGTAGTAGTAGTAGTAGTAGTAGTAGTAGTAGTAAAAGTAGTAGCATCAGAAATAATAGTAGTAGTAGTCACAGTAGTAGTAGCAGCAGTAGCAGCAGTAGTAGTTATTTTTGTAGTAGCAATAGTAGTAGTAGTGTCAGCAGTAGCGATAATAGCAATATTTGCAGTAGTATCAACAGTAGTGGCAGTAGTAGCAACAGTAGTGGCAGTAGTAGTAGAAGTTTTAGTGCTCGGGGTACTAGTAGCAGTAGTTGTAGCAGTTGTAAAAGTACTAGTAGCAGCAGTAGTAGTAGTCGCAATAGTAGTAGCAGTTGATGCAGTAGAAGAAGTAGTAGTTGTAGTAGCATTAGCAGCAGTAGCAGCAATAGTACTAGTAATAGTAGCAGTAGAAGTAGCAGTTGTATTGGTAGTAACAGTAGTAGTAGTAGTAGCAGTAGTAGTAGAAGCAATAGTAGCAGTAGCAATAGTAGTAGTAGTAGCAGTAGCAGTAGTTGTTGTTGTAGTAGTATTATTAGTAGTACTAGTAGTAGTAAGTAGCAACAGCAGCAGTTGTTGTTGTTGTAGTAGTAGGAGGAGGAGAAGTAGTAGTAGTAGTAATAGTAGGAGAAGAAGTCATAGTAGTAGCAGTAGCAATAGTAGTATTAGTTTTGCTAGTAGTAATAGTTGTTGTTGTAGTAGAAGTAGTAGTAGTAGCAATAGTTGTTATACTAGTCATGGTGGTCGTACTACTAGTAGCATTAGTAGTAGTACTAGTAGTACTAATTGTAGTAGCCTCAGTAGTAGTTGAAGTAGCCCCAGTAGTAGTAGTAGTAGTAGTTGGAGTAGCAGTAGGGGTAGTAGCAGTAGCGGTAGTAGCAGTAGTACTAGTAGTAGGACCAATAATAGTAGAAGCAGTAGTAGTAGGTGTAGTAGTAGCAGTAGTAGTAGTAGTACTAGCAGTTGTAATTGTAATAGTAGTAGTACTAGCAATAGTAGTAGGACAAGTAGTAGTAGTAGTTGAAGTAGTAGTAATAGTAGGAGAAGAAGCCATAATAGTAGCTATAGCGGTAGTAGTATTAGTTTTGAGAGTACTAGTAGTGGTAGTAGTTGTAGTAGAAATAGCAGAAGTTGCTATAGTAGTTGTAGTGGTTATAGTAGTCATAGTTGTCATAGTACTAGCGGCATTAGTGGTAGTACCAGTAGTAGTAGTTGCAGTAACAGTAGTAGTAGGTGTAGTAGTAGCAGTAGTAGTAGTAGTACTAGCAGTTGTAATTGTAATAGTAGTAGTAGTTGTAGTACTACCAGTTGTTGCAGTACTAATAGTAGTAGTTGTACTGGTAGTAGAAGTAGCAGCAGCACGAGAAGTTGTAGTAGTAGTACTAGCAATAGTAGTAGGACAAGTAGTAGTAGTAGTTGAAGTAGTAGTAATAGTAGGAGAAGAAGCCATAATAGTAGCTATAGCAGTAGTAGTATTAGTTTTGATAGTACTAGTAGTGGTAGTAGTTGTAGTAGAAATAGCAGAAGTTGCTATAGTAGTTGTAGAAGTAGCAGTAGTAGTAGTAGTGGTTACAGTAGTCATAGTTGTCATAGTACTAGCGGCATTAGTGGTAGTACCAGTAGTAGTAGTAGCAGTAACAGTAGTAGTAGTAGTGACAGTAGTGGTAGTTGCAGTAGCGGTAGTAGCAGTAGTAGTAGTATTAGCAAAAGTAATAGCAGAGGTAGTAGTAGCAATAGGAGTAGTATTAGTAGGAGTAGTAATAATAGTAGTAGCAATAGTGGTAGCAGCAGGAACGGTAGCCGCAGTAATAGTTGAAGTAGTAGCAATAATAGTAATAGTAAAAGTAAGACTGTGCTAGTAGTAGTAGTAATAGTAGTATAAGTAGTAGTAGCAGTAGTAGTAGTAATATGAATAATAGTAGTAGTACTAGTAGTGGTATTAGTAGTAATAGGTGTAATAGTAGTAGTAATAGTAGCAATAGTAGTAGTAGTAGTTGCAGCAGTAGTAGTCGTAGTAGTAGTAGTAGTAACAGTAGTAGTTGTTGTACTAGTATTAGTTGTAGAAGTAGTACTAGTGTTAGTAGTAGCAGTAGTAAGAGTAGTACGGGTAGTCGTTGTTGTAGTAGGAGGAGGAGTCGCACTAGTAGTGGTAGCATTTGTTGTAGTAGTAATAGTAGTATAAGTATTAGTAGTAGTAGCAGTAGAAGAAGTAGAAGTAGTAGTAGTAGTAGAAGTAGTAGTATTAGTAGGAGTAGTTGTAGTAGCAGTAGGAGTACTAGTAGTAGTAATAGTAGTGGTAGCAGAAGTAGTAGTAGTAGTAGAAGTAAAAGTAGAAGTAGCAATAGTAGCAGTAATAGCAACATTAGGAGTAGTTGCAGTGGTAGTAGTAATAGTAGGAGTAGTTGTTGTTTTTGTAGTAGTAGTAGTAGTCATAGTATTAGTATTTGTAATAGTAATAGTCGTTGGAGTAGTAGCAGTGCTTGTAGTTGTAGTTGTAGTAGTTGTGTAGCAGTAGTAGCAGTGTTAGTAGTAGTAGAGGTAGTAGTAGTAGCAGTAGTAGCAGTAGAAGAAGTTGTAGTAATAGTAGTAGCAGTTGTACCCGTAGCAGAAGTAGTAATAGTAACAGTTGTAGAAATAGCAGAAGTAGTAGTAGTACTAGCAGCAGTAGTAGCAGTACTAGTATTATGAGTAGTAGTAGTAGTAGTAACACCACTAGCCGAAGTAATTACAGGAGTTGTTTTAGGATTCGAAGTGGAAATTGTAGCAGTTGTTGTAGCTGCAGTAGTAGCAGTAGTAGTAGTAGAAATAGTTGCAATAATAGTAGTAATAGTAGTAGTAGTAATAATAGTTGTAGTAATAGCTATAGTAGTACTAGTAGCCGTAGTAGTAGTTGTAGTAGAAATTATAGCAGCAGTAGTTCTTGTAGTAGTACGTGTCGTAGTAGTAGTAGTAATAATAGTGTAGCTGTAATTGCAGTAGCAGTAGTAGTAGTAGAGGTTGTTGTAGTAGTGGTAGTTGCATTAGTAGTAGGAATGGTGGTCATTGTAGTAGTAGTAGTAGTTGTTGTTGTTGTATCAGAAGAAGTAGAGGCAGTAGTAGTTGTAGTAGTAGTAGAAGTAGAAGTAGTAGTAGTAGTTGTTGTAGTAGTAGTAGTAGTAGTTGTTGTTGTTGTAGTAGGAGTAGCAGAAGGGTAGTAATAGTAGTACTAGAACTAGTAGTAGTGGTAGTAGCTATTGTAGTAGAAGTAGTAGTAGTAGCAGTAGTAGTAGTGGAAGTAGTAGTAGTAGTAGCCGCAAGAGTAGAGTAGTAGTAGGAGAAGTTTCAGTAGTTTAGCAGTAGCGGTAGTAATAGTAGTAGTTTTATTAGTAGTAGTAGTAGTAGTAAGAAGAGAAGTAGTAGTTGTAGTAGTAGTAGTAGCGATGGTAGTAGTAGCAGTAGTAGCTGTAACGACCATTGCTGTAGTAGTAGTTGTTGTTTCAGAAGTATTTGTGTTAGTAGTTGTAGTTGTTGTAGTAGTAGTAGTCATGGTAGTACTAGTAGTAGTAGTAGTAGTATAGCAGTTGCAGCAGTAGAGGTACTAGTTGTTATTGTAGTAGTACTAGTGGCATTCGCGTTCATAGAAGTAGTCGTGGCATTCGCAGTCATAGTTGTAGCAGCAGTAGCGGCAGTGGAAGAAGTTAAAGTAATAGTATGAGTGGCAGTAGTAATTGTAGTAGTAGTTGTAGTAGTAGTAATAGTAGTAAAAGGAGCAGTAGTAGTTGTTGTAGTAGTAGCAGTAGCAACACCCGCACCAGTAGTAGTAATAGTAGTAGTTGTAGTAGTGGTAGTGGTAATAGTAATAGGAGTAGTTGTGGTAGTGGTAGTAGCAGTAGAAGTAGTAGTACTGGTAATAGTAGCAGTCGTTGTAGTAGTAGTAGCAGAAGTAGTAGTAGAAGTAGTAGTAGTAGTATTAGTAGTAGCAGCAGCAGTAGAAGGAGTAGTAATAATAGGAGTAGCAGGAGTAGGAGTAGTGGTAGAAGTAGTGGTGGTAATAGTAGCAACAGCAACAACAGTAGTTGTATTTGTAGTAGTGGTAGCAGCAGCCATAATATTAGTATTATAAGTTGTAGGAGTAGTAGTTGTAGGGGCAATAGTAGTTGTAGTAGTGGTAATAGTAGTAGTAGTGAGAGTGGTAGTAGCAGTAGAAGTAGTAGCAGTAGTAGCAGTAGTAGTAGCAGTAGAAGTCAGAGTAGTAGTAGTATAGTAGTAGTAGTGGTAGTTGCTACAATAGCAGTAGTAGTAATAGTAGAAATAGTAGTACCTGTAGTTTTAGTAAAAGTAGTTGTAGTGGTAGTAGCAGTCGTAGTAGTTGTGATTATAGTAGTTCTCGTAATTGTAGTAGTAGGAGTAGTTGTTGTTGTTGTACTAGTAATATTTCCAGTAGTAGCAGCAGCAGCAGCAGTAGTAGTAGTCGTCGTAGTAGTAATAGTAACAGCAATAGCAGTAGTTATAGTTGTAGTACCCAAAATAGTAATTGTAATAGTAGCAACAATAGTAGTAGTAGTAGTAGTAGTAGCAGGAGTGTTAGAAGTAGTAGTAGTCTTTGGAGTTGTAGTAGTAGTTGGAGTAGTTTAATGGTAGTGGTAGCAGTAATAGTAATGTTAGTTGTAATGAAGTAGTACGAGTAGTAGTAACACCAGCAGTAGTCATAGAAGTAGTGGTAGTTGTATTAGTATTGGAAGTAGTAGTAGTAGTAGTAGCAGTAGAGTTGCAGTAGTATTCGTAGTAGTTGTAGTAGTAGAGTAGCTGTTGTAGTAGCAGTAGCAGTAGCAGAAGTTGTAGTAGCTGCAGTGGTAGTAGTAGTAGTAGTTGTTGTTGTTGTTGTAAGAGAAGTTGTTGTAAGACTACTAGTAGTAATATTAGTAGAAGTAGTAGCACCGATAGCAGTAGTAGCAGTAGTAAAAATTGTTGTAGCAGCAGCAGCCACAGCAGGAGTAGGAGCAGCAGCAGTAGGTTCAGGAATAGTAGTAGTTGTAGCAAGAGTAGAGATAGGTGTAGAAGTAGTAATAGTTGTAGTCATTGTAGTGATTGTAATAATAGTAGTAGGAGTAGTAGTAGTAGGAGTAATAGTAGTAGTAGTAGGAGTAATTTTGTTGCTGTTGCAACTACTACTACTACTACTACCACCACTAACACTACTGCTACTACTGCTGCTGCTAGAACCACTACTCCTACTTCTACTACTGCTACTGCTACGGCTATAGCTGCTACTTCTGCTACTACTACTATTACTACTATTACGACTACTACTGCTACTACTTTCTCTACTATTGCTATTATTACGACTACTGGTACTATTGCTGCAACTATTAATACTACTATTGCTATTGCTGGAACTACTGCTATTATTACTTCTGCAACTGCTACTATTGCTACAACTGCTACTGCTACTACTACTATTACCAGTACTACTGCTGCTGTTGTCCATACTGCTAGTACTACTACAACTACAACAACTACTAATTCTACTATTACAATTACTGCTAATACTAGTACTACTACTACAAATACTACTACTACTACCACTACTCCTAAAACAACAATAACTACTACCAGCACATCTCCTGCTACAATTATTATTGTTACTACTACTGTTGCTATAACTGTTGCTACTGCTACTACTACTATTACTGTTGCTGTTACTGCTTCTACATTACAACAACAACTACAACTATAACAACAACTACTACTGCTACTACTACAATTACTACTACTACAACTACTATTATCGGGACTGCTACTACTTCTAATACTACTACTACTCCTACTGCTACTACAAATGCTACATTACTTTTACAGCTACTACCACTACTACTACTGCTATTGTTACTCCTAACACTCCTACAACTTCAACTACTACCACTCCCGCTACTCCTACTACAACTACACTCCTACTACGACTGCAACAACAACTACTACTACCACTACTACTACTAATACTATCACTACTACTACTACATCTACTACCACCACTACAACTACTACTCGTACTAATGAAACTACTCCAAACACTCCAACTAAAACTACTACATTGACTACTAGTACTGCTACTATTACTACTAAAACTACGGCTACTGCTATTGCAACTACTATTGCTGCTGCTATGATTACTACTACTACTACTACTACTACTACTACTACTACTACTATTACTTCTACTACTAGTACAATTGCTACTATTACTACTCCTACAACTGCTGGAACTGCCACTACTGATACTAACACTACTACTACTACTAGTACTAGTACTAATACTAACACTCCTACTACTTCTACCACTACTACTATTACTACTTTTACTACTTCTACAACTACTACTCCTGGCACTCCTACAACTTCTATGACTACGACTCCAACTCCAACTACTACTACTACCACTGCTACTAATACAATTATTATTATTACTCTTACTGCAACTACTGCTCCTCCTCCTCCTCCTACTACTACTACTACTTGTACTAATATTACTACCCCAAACAGTCCTACTACTACTACTATTGCAACAACTGCTACTGCTACTACTACTACTGCTACTACTGCTACTACTACTCCTACTACTACTACAACAACAACTACTGCCCCTACTCCAACTACTACAACTCCTACTACATACCCTACCCCAACTCCTGCCACTACTATTTCTACTACTACTACTGCTACTACTACTACTACTACTACTACTACTACTACTACTACTACTACTACTACTACCACCACCACCACGACTACTACTACTACTATTACTACTAGTAGTAGTAGTACAATTGCTACTATTACAACTCCTACTATTACTGTTACTGCTACAACTAATACCAACCTACTACTACAACTACTACTACCACTACTACTACTACCACCACCACCACCACTACTACTACTACTATTCCGACTCGTACTCCTACTGCTGCTACTATTACTCCTACTACTACTACTACTACGACTACTATTACTCCTACTACTACTCCTACTACTACTCCTACTATAACTCCTACTTCAACTACTACTATTACTCCTACTACTACTCCTACTACTACTCCTACTATAACTCCTACTTCAACTACTACTACTACTACTACACCAACTCTGACAACTACTACACCGACTACTACTACTCCAACTCCTATTACTACTGCTGCTGCTACTACTACCACTACTACTACTATAGCAATAACAACAACCACTACATGTACTCCTCCTCCTCCTCCTCCTACTACTACTACTAGTACAATCTCTTCTACTACAACTCCTACTACTATTGGTACTACTGCTACTAATACTAACACTAATACAAGTTCAACTACTACTACTGTTGCTACTACTACTCCTACTACTATTCCTACTCCTACTCCTACTACTATAACTACTACTACTCCCATTACTACTGCTACTATTACACCTACTCCAATTCCTATTGCTAAAACTACTCCTACTATGTCTAATACAACTACTCCTACTAGTACTATGTCCACTTCTACTCCTACTCCAACTCCTTCTACTGCTATTGCTACAACTACTACCACAACTACTACTACAACAACTACAACAACAACTACTACAACGGCTACTACTTCTACTACTAGTACAATTGCTGCTACTACTACTCCTACTACTACTTCTAGTAATACTAACACTACTACTACTACTACTCCTATGACTACAACCTCTACGACTACAACTCCTACAACAAGTACTATTATTACACTCCTACTACTACTACTACTACTCTGCTGCTTCTTCAATGACTACTACTACCACTGCTACTACTACTAGTATTACGACTACTCCTCCTCCTCCTACTACTACTACTACTACTACACTCCAACTACTACTGTTGTTGCTGCTGCTACTACTGCTAATACTAAAAATACTACTACTACTACTACTACTACTATTACTGCGACTGCTGCTGCTGCTACTACTAATACTACTACTACTACTACAACTACTACTACTGTTGTTGTGGCTACTACTACACTATTACTAGTACATGTACTACTACTTCAACTACCACCACCACTACTACTACTCCAGCTGCTCCTGCAGCTGATGCTGCTGCTATTAGTACTACTATTGCTACTTATATTGCTACTATTACTACTATTGTAGCTACTACAGCTGTTACTACTGCTGCTGCTACAACAGTAACAACAACTACTACTACTAATACTGCTACTACTACTACAAATACTACTACTGCGACTACTACTTCTACTATCTACTACAATTTATACTACTACTATTACTATCGCTACTACTATTGCTGCTGTTGCTGCTGCTATCACAACTACAACTGCTACTGCTTCTACTACTACTACGACTATGACTACTACTACTACTGCTACTATTACTATTACAACTACTACTACTACTTCTGCTGCTACATCTCCAACTCAAACTCCTACAGCTTGTACCATTCCTACTACTCCAACTACCCCTACTCCAACTACTACTACTACTACTTACTAAAACTACTACTACTACAACTACTACTACTGCTACTACTACTACTACTACTATGACAACCACTACTACAACAACAACAACAACTACTACTACTTCCACTACTCCAACAACTATAACTCCTACTACTACTCCTACTACAACTCCTACTAATATTACTGCTACTCCTACTACAACAACAACAACTACTACTACTACTACAACTCCTACTCCAACTCCTTCTGCTACTACAACTCCTAGTGCTGCAACTACTACTACTCCCATTACAACAACAACAACAACTACTACTACTACTACTACAACAATAACTACTACTACTACTAATACTTCTATGAATACTACAACTACTATTGCTACTACTACTAATACTTCTATGAATACAACAACTACTACTGCTATTACTACGACAACTACAGCTCCTACAGCAACTACTATTCCAACTACAACTGCTACTACTAATACTATAACTACTACACCAACTACTACTACCACAACTGCTATTGCTGCCGCTGCTACTATTATTACAACAACTACTACAACTAATGGTACTCCTACTACTATTACAACTAATACTACAACTACTAGTACTGCTACTACTACTGCTGCTACCACAGCTCCAACAACTACAACTCCTACTACTACTCAAACTACAACTTCGACTACTACTACTACTACTAATACCGCAACAACTACCACTACTACTATTACTACTACTAATGCAACTACTGCTGCTACAACAACTGCTACTACTAGTACAACAACTTTTTCTACTACTACTTCTACTACTACTACCACCACCACCACTACTGTTTCTACTACTACTACTACTTCTACTACTACTCCCACATGAACAACTGCTACTACTGCAAATCATACTTGTAGTACTACATCTAATACAACTCCTACGTTAACTCCAACTCCAACATCGACTCCCACTACTACTCCTACTAATAAAACTACTACTACTATGGCAACAAACACTTAACACACCACACTACTGCCTTCTACTATGCCTGTGCTATACGCCTACTTCAACAGCTACGACGTAAACCTAACTACTACAACTACGAATACTTATCAACCAATCAACTACTATTACTAGTACTTCCACTACAATCGGCTACGACGACGCACTACTACTACTCTACTCCTTTCTCCTCCTCCGCCTCCTACTATACGCTACTACTACTTACGACGTACCCCAAATGATCGACGACTGTACGGCTACGCCCACGCCGAGCCGTACAGGGACGACACGACTAGGGACCACAACAACCACATACGACTCCGATTACGAGACTATCGACGCCGTATGACGAGGCGGCTCCCCCGAACAGGGAACCGACTGCGAGGACGCCTACTAATACTACTACTACTCCTCCTCCTATTACTACTACTCCTACTACTACTCCTACTACTACTACTAGTACTCCTCCAAATAATCCTACAATAATAACAAGAACAACAACAAGAACAACAACAACAACAACTACTACTACAGCTACTACTACTACTATTATCACCACCACTACTACTACTATTACTATTGCTACTGCTACTACGATGATGACTGCTACTACTACTACTACTACTACTACTACTACTACTACTCCAACTCCAACTCCTACTGCTACTACTACTACTACTACTACCCCTACTCCAACTACTCCAACTCCTACTGCTACTACTGTTTCTGCTACAACAACTACTACAATGACAATTGGTACTACTACTAGTAGTAATAGTAATGTCAGTAGCAGCAATAGCAATTATTGCAGTAGTAGTACCAGCAATAGTAGCAATAGCCATGGAAGGATTTGTAGTTGTAAGAGTAGCAGTGTAAATAGTAGCAGTAGTAGCTGCAATAATAGCAATATTAGTAGCAATAGTAGTAGTAGAAGCAGTAGCAGTGATACTAGTAGCAGTAGTAGTTGCAGTAGTTTTAGTAGCAACCGCAACAGCTGCATAATTACTACTACTACTCCTACTCTTACTTGACCTACTACCACTACTATTCCTACACCTTCTACTACTACCACTTCTCCTAATCATAAAACTGCAACTGCCACTTCTACTGCTACTACTACTATTATTACAACTTCTACACCTATTCCTACTCTTCCTACTATTACTACTACTATTGCTCCTACTATAGCTAATCCTAATCCTGCTATTGTTGCAGCTGCTACGATAATTTCTACTACTGCTACTATTTTTGCCACTACTGTTACTTCCACTACTACAACTACTACAACAACAACTACTACTACTAGTCTTACTACTGCTGCTACTACTACTATGAATACTACTACTGCTCTACAGCTTCTACTTCTACTTCTACTGCTAATACTAATATAATTACAACTACTTCTTTGACTACTACTACTGCCACTGTTATTATTACTACTACAACTACTACAATTACCGTTACTACTACTTCTACTACCATTGCTACTACTATTACTATTACTACGATGACTATTACTCCTGCTCCTACCCCAACTACTATTCCTACTACTACTCTTACAACTACTACTCCTACTACTACTTCTTCTTCTACTACTACTACCACTACTCCTACTCTAACTTGTACTACTACTGCTACAACTACAACTACTGTTGCTGCTACTACTACTATAACAATTACTACTACAACTTCTACTCCTACATCTATAACTACTATTACTGCTGCTGCTACTACTATTATTCATACTAATACTATTACTGCTACTGCTACTACTAGACCTTCTTTGGCTCCTACTAGTACTACTGCTACTATTACTACCACTACTACTACTACATCTCCTACTACTACTACTATAGCTACTATTATCTCTACTACTACAGCTTCTACTACTACTACCAAAACTACTACTGCTACTGCTATCACCACTACTACTACTGCTGCTGCTGCTCTTACTACTACTACTACTTTTCCTACTACTACTACTGCTGATACCACTATTGCTACTACTACTATAGCAACCACTACTTCCACAAGTACTATAGCTACCACAATAGCTATAGCTACTGCTACAACAATAACTACAACAACTACTGCTACTACTATTAATTCTCCTACTACTATTACTGCTACTACTACTGCTGCTCCTACTAGTACTACTACTACTGCAGCTAGTACTGCTAATGCTACTACTATTATTGCATTACTACGATAACTACTACTACAGTTGCTACTACAAGTATCGCTACTAATGCTACTACTACTACCAGGACTACTGCTATTACCACAACGGCTACTCCTACCGCTACTACTATAACTACAACAACTTCTACCACCATTACTACTAGTTCTCCTACTACTACTACTGTAACTACTTCTGCTACTATTAGTACTACTAGTACTTCCCCAACTACTAAAACTACTAATACAACTACTACTACTTCAACTACTGCTACTACTACTACGATGACTACTACCACTACTACATCTGATATAGCTACTACAACTAGTACTACTGCCGATATTACTACTACTACATCTGCTACTCCTACTACTACTACTATTACTCTAACTGCTACTACTACTACAACAACTTCTAATATTTCTGATAGTAC
>RXID01001185.1:0-221887 GCA_005019695.1 Trichopus zeylanicus subsp. travancoricus | reverse complement strand
TCTGCCACAAAAATTGCTACTACTACTACTTCTACTACTACTGCTACTAGTGTTGTTGATACTCTACTACTAACAACACTACTAGTGTTAGTTCTACAACAACTCGTACTACTACAACTACTACTACTGCTACTGCAACTACTACTACTTCTACTACTACTACTACTGCAACCGCTATAGTTGCTGCAATTACCACTATTGCTGCTGTTATGGCTGCTTTTGTTACTACAACAACTACTACTACTACTTCTCAAACTACTACTGCTATTGCTAATATTACTACTATTAGTACTACAATAATAACTACTACAAGTGCTACAAATGCTACTACACTACAGCTGGTGTAGCATCTGCTACTACTACCGCTACAACTGTAGCTGTTACTACTACTACAATTACTTTCGCTTCTACCCCTAGCACTCCTACTACTACTTCTAGTACTACTACTAATAATAATAATACTCCTACTACGATGATTAATATTTCTACCACTGCTACTACTACTAATACAACTACAAATTCTACAGCTATTACTACTACTACTTCAACTACTACTAGTACTGCTACTATTACTACAACAACTACTACTATGATTATTACTAATACTGCTATTGTTGCTGCTCCTACAACAACAACAACAACAACAACTACTACTACTACAACAACAACAACTACTACTGCTACTACTACCACTACTACTTTATACTGCTACTACTACTATTGCTACTGCTACTACACCTCCTACAACCATTGCTACTTCCACTACTACTACAACTACAACCCCTAGTACAACTCGTACTCCCATTCCTTCTACTACTACTACTACTACTTTGACTCCTACTCTTACTACTACTACTACTACAACTCTTACCACTACAACTAATCATACTACTGCTTCTACTACTACTACTACTACTACTACTACTACTACTACTACTACTACTACTACTACTACTACTACTACTACTACTACTACTACTACTACTACTACTACTACGACTACTACGACTACTACTACTACTACTACTACTACCTACTACTACACGAAGACGACTACTACTACTATTTCTACAGCTACTGCTATAATTACTACTGGTACCACTTGTACTATAACCACTACTATGCCAACTATGACCATTGTTAGTGCAACTATTACTACTACTAGAACCCCTAATACCACTCGTACATATGTTCCTACTACTACTACTACTGCTGCTTCTACTACTCCTAGTCTTACTATGACTACAACTCCTCTTACTACTACTTTCGCTACTACTACTACTGAACTACTACTACTATTACTTCTGTTACTAGTATAATTATTACCACTACTATTATTACTGATACTACTTCTACTACTACTGGTACTTCTACTTCTACTCCTACTGTTGTGATTGTAGAATCAGTAGCAATGTACTAGTAGCAATAGTAGTAGTAGTAGCAGCAGTAGTAGCAGTAGTAATTATCATAGTAGCAACAATAGTAGTAGTAGTAGTAACAGTAATTATCATAGTAGCAACAGTAGTAGTAGTAACAACAGTAGTAGCAGCAGCAATAGTAGTAATATTGGCACTAAAAGTTGCAAATGTTGCAGTAGTAGTAGTAGTAGTAGTAGTCATAATAGTAGTAGCAGTAGTAGTAGCAATAGTCATTGTAGCAGCAGTAGCTATTGCAGTAATAGTAGTAGTAGGAGAACAAGTTGCAGTAGCGACAGTGGTAGTTGTGGTAGTAGTAGTTGCAGCAATAGAAGTAGAATTAGGGGTAATCATAGTAGTAGCAACAGCAGCCCCAGTAGTTTGAATAGTAGCAGTAGTAGCAACAATAGTTGTTATAGTAGATGTAGTAGTAGTAGAAGGAGTAGTGATAGTAGTAGTAGTAGCAGAATTAGTATTGGTAGTAGTAGTAGTAGCGGTAGAATTAGTAGTAGTAGTAGAAGTAGTAGTAGTTGTAGTAGTAGCAGTAGTAGTAGCAGTAGTAGTAGTATTAGTTGTAGTAGCAGTAGTAGAACTAGTAATAGCAATAGTAGCAGTATTAGTTATTGCAATAGTAGTAGTAGCAGCAGTAGTAGAAGTTATAGTAGTAGTGGTAATAGTAGCAGTAGTAGCAATAGTAGTAGTAGTAGCAGTAGTAGCAGTAGCAGTTGTTGTACCAATAGTAGTAATAGCAATTGTGGTAGTAGTAGTAGGAGAAGTAGTAGTTGAGTAATAGCAGCAGCAGTCGTTGTCCAAATCATAATAGCAGCAGTTGTAGTAGTAGGAGGAGGAGAAGTAGTAGTAGTTGTTGTTATTATCGCAGTAATGGTACTCATAATAGCAGTAGAAGAAGAAGCATATTGGCGATATTAGCAGCAATAGTAGTAGCAGTAGTTGTAGCTGTACAAATAGTAGCAGAAGTAGTAGTAGTAGTTTTAGTAGTTTTAGCAGTCGGAGCAATAGTAGCAGTAGTGGTGGAAGTAGTAGCAATAGTAGTAGTTGAAGCAAAAGCTATAGTAGCAGTAATAGAAGTAGCCATGGTAGTAATAGTTATTGTTATAATAGAAGTGGCAACAATGTAGCAGCAACAGTAATAGTAGTTGGAGAAGTAGTAGTTGTAGTAGTAGTTGCAACAGCTGCAACACCTATAGGGGTAATAGTAGTAGTAGTAGTAGTCTTAGTATCAGAAGTAGTAGGAATAGGAGAAGTTGTAGTAGTATTAGTAGTAGCAGCAGTAGTAATAGCAGTAGTAGTATTAGTGGTAGTAGTAGTAGTCATAGTCGTATGTGTATTAGTATTAGTAGCATTAGTAGTTGTTGTTGTAGTGGTAGTATCAATAGGGTCTAAAGTAGCCGTAGTAGTTGTTGTAGCAGTTGTAGCAATAGAAATGGTTGCTGTTATAGCAAAAATATTCATGTTAGTAATAGTCTTAGTTATTGTAGTAGAAGCAGTACTAGCAGTAATAGTAGTAGTAGTCGAAGCAGCAGTTGCTGTAGTAGTCGCAATAGTAGTAATAGTAGCGGTAGTAGTAGTAATAGTGGTAGTAATAGTAGTAGTAGTGGTAGTATTAGTAGTAGTAGCAGCAGTAGTATTACTAGTAGTTAACTCAGTAGTAGTAGCAGTAGTATCAGCAATTGTAGTAGTTATAGTGGTAGCTGTGGCAACTGTAGCAGGAGCAAAAGCAGTAGTAGTTGTTGTTGTTGTTGTGGTAGTTGTGGTAGAAGTAGTAGTGGAAGCAATAACAATAGTACTATTAGTAGTTATTGCAGTAGTTGTAGTAATAGCAGTTGCAACAGTAGCGCTAGTAGTAATAGTAGTAGTAGGAGCAGTAGTACAACCATAGTAGCAGTAGTAGCAGTTGTTGTAGTAGTGGTAGTAGTAGTAGTTATTCATCTTGTTGTAGTAGCAGCAGCAGAAGTAGAAGTAGTAGTAGTTGTTGTTGTTGTTGTTGTTGTAGTAGTAGTGGTAGTAGTAGCAGTAGTAGTAGCAGTAGCAGCAATTGTAATAGTTGTATTAGTTGTTGTTGGTGTAGTAGTGGTAGTAGCAGTGGTAATAGTAGTTGGAGTACTTGTAGTAGTAGTCGTAGGAGTAGTAGCAGGAGTGGCAGAAGTAGTTGTATTAGTACTAGTAGGAGGAGGTGTCGAAGCAGAAGAAGTAGTAGTAGTAGTAGTACGAGTAGTAGTAGTGGTGGTAGTAGTAGTACGAGCAATAGTAGTAGTAGCAATAGCATTAGTAGTAGTAGTTGTTGTAGGAGTAGCATTAGGAGTTGTGGCTGCAGTTGTTGTAGTGGTAGTATTAGTAAAATTAGTTGTAGGCGGTGAAGTAGGTGGAGTAGTAGCGGCTACATTAGGAGTAGTTGTAGTAGTAGTAGAAGGAGCAGTAGTAGTTGTTGTTGTTGGAGTAGTAGTAGCAGTGGTAGTAGTAGTGGCATTAGTACTAGCAGCAACAGTAGTGGTGGTGTCAGTAGTAGTAATAGTAGTAGCGATAGTTATAGTAGTAGTCGCATAAGTGGTATTAGTTGTAGTGGTATTAGTAGTAGTAGTATTCACAATATTAGTAGTAGTAGTACCAATAGTAGCAGTTGGATTGGCAAAAGCAGTTGGAGTAGTCATAGTAGAAATAGTTATAAAAGAAGAAGTACGGCTAGTTGTAGTAGTAGCAATAGCAGTTGTAGGAGTTGTAGTAGCAGTATTAGCAGTAGTAGGAGTAGTAGAAGCGGCAGTAGTGTAGTAGTAGTTGTATTAGTAGTATTACTAGCAGTAGTTGTAGTTGTTCTTGTAATAATAGTAGCAGTAGTTGTAGTAGTATCAGTTGTTCTGGCAGTAGTAGCAGTAGTAGCAGTTGTGGCAGTAGCAGTAGTGGTGGTGACAGTAGTAGTAGAAGAAGAAGTGGTGGAAATAGTTCTAGCAGTAGTATTTGTGGTAGTAGTAGGATTGAGAGTAGGAGTAGTCGTACTAGAAGTAGGAGTTGTAGTAGCAGCAACAAGAGTAACAGTATGAACAAGAGTGGTAGTAGTAGTAACAGTTGTAAGACTGAGACTAGGAGTCATATTGGCAGTAATAGCAGTAGTAGTTGAAATAGTAATACTAGTAGTGGTAAGCGTAGCGATAGTTGCAGTAGTAGTAGTAGTAGTAGAAGTAGCATACGGAATAGTAGTAGTAGTAGTAATAGTTGAAGTAGTAGTAGTTGTTGTAGCAGTAATGGTTGTAGCATTATGAGTAGCAGTAGGAATAGTAGTAGTAGCAGTAGCAGGCGTAAGAGTAGTAGCAGTAGAGGTAGTAGTAGTAGTAGCAGTAGTAGGCGTAAGAGTAGTAGCAATAGAGGTAGTAGTAGTAGTAGCAGACATAGTAGAAGTAGTAATAGTAGCAGTAGCAGCAAAAGTAATAGTAGCAGCAGTAGTAGTAGAGGTAGTAGTAGTAGTAGCAGTAGTAGTAGCAGTAGTGGTACTTGTAGTAGCAGTAGCAGCAAGAGTAGTAGTAGTAGCAATAGTAGTAGGAGTAGTATTAGTAGAACGGTAGTAGGAGGAGGAGAAGTTGGAGTACTAGTAGCAGTAGCAGGATGCGTAGTTCTAGAAGTAGTTGTAGTAGTGGTAGCAATAGCAGTTGTTGTAGTAGTACTAGTAGTAGTAGTAGTAGTAGTAGTATAGTAGTAGTAGTTGTTGTAGTAATGGTAGTAGTAGTAGTAGTAGTAATAGTAGCAGTAGCAGTAGCAGTAGCAGTAGTAGTAGTAGTAGTAGGAGCAGTTGTAGTGGTAGTGGTTGTAGTAGTAGTACTAGTTATAATATTAGTAGTAGTTGTAGTATTAATAGTTGAAGTAGTAGTAGTACTAGTTGTTGTTGTAGTAGTACGAGTAGTCATAGTAGCAATAGTTGTAAGAGAAGTAGTCGGACTAGTAGTAGTAGCAGTAGAAGATTTAGTAGTCGTATTAACTGTAGAAGTAGTAGGAGAGTAGTAGTAGTAGTAGTAGTGTAGTAGTAATAGTATCAGTAGCAGTATTAATAGTAGTAGTGGCAGCATTAGTTGTTATAATAGCAGCAGAAGTTGTAGTAGTAATAGTAGTTGCAGTAGTAGTAGTGACAGTAGTAGTAGTAGTAGTAGTAGCAGTATTAGTAGAAGTGGTTATAGCTATAGCAGAAGTGGGAGTAGCAGTAATGGCAGCAGTAGTAGTAACATTATTAGTTGTAGCAGTAGCAGTACTACTGGTAATAGTTATGGGCGTAGTTGTTGTGGCAGTTAATGAAGCAGTAGCCATAGCAGCAGTAGTAGTAGTAATAGAAGTAGTTATAGTAGTAGGATTCAGAGTAGTAGTAGTACTAGCAGTAGTAGCAGCAGCAGTAGGTATAGTAGTAGTTGTCAGAGTAGCAATAGAGTAGTCGCAACAGTTGTAGCAGTGGTAGTAGTAGTAGAAGTACTAGTAGGTGGAGAAGTAGGAGTAGATACAACAGCAACAGTGGGAGTAATTTTAGGAGTAGTAGTTGTAGTATTTCTAGTAGTACTAGTAGTAGTCATAGTATAGTAGTAGCCATGGTAATAGTAGTTGTACTAGTAGTAGCAGTCGTGGTAGTTGTAATAGCTATATTAGTAGTCATAGTTGTTGTAGTAGATGCAGTAGTAGTAATAGTAGTGGTAGTTGACCTACTAGTAGCTATACTAGTAGGTGTAGTAGCAATAGCAGTAGATGTAGTTGCAGTTGTTGTTGTAGTAGTAGGAGAAGTAGTGCTAATAGTAGTTGTAAAAGTAGTAAAAGAACTGGTTGTAGTAGTAGCAGTAGTAGAAGTTGTAGCGGTAGCAGTTGTAGCAATAGTTGTTGTAGTAGGAGTAGTAGCAGCTGTAGTAGTGTAGTAGTAGTAGCATTAGTAGTAGAATTAGTAGCAATAGAAGTAGTAGTAGTTGCGTAGTAGTAGAAGTAGTTGTAGTAATAGCAGCAGCAGTCGTAGTAGTTGCTGTGGTTGTGGCAGTAGAGTAGCAATGTTAGTAGAAGCAGTAGCAGTAGTGGCAGTAGTAGCAGTAGTAGCTGTCGCTGGAGAAGTAGTAGTAGTAGTAGTAGTAGTTATAGTAGCATTAGAATTAGTAGTAGCAGTATTTGTAGTAGCAGTATCTACAGTAGTGGAAGTAGTAGTAGCATTAGTATTTGTGGCATTCACAATAGCAGTAGCAATAGTAGTAGCATTAGTAGCAGTTGTCATTGCAGCAAGAGGAGTAAAAGAATTAGTAAGAGTAGTAGTAGTAGTAGTAGTAGTTGTCATAGCAGTAGCTAGGGTAGCAGTTGTTGTAATTGTAGTGGCAGTAGCAGTAGTAGTAGAAGAAATAGTAGTTGGAATAGTAGCCATAGTTGTTGTTGTAGTAGTAGTAGCAGTAGTAGCATTATTAGTAGTAGTATTATGAGTAGTGGCAACAGTAGCAGTAGTAGTAGGAGTCAGAGTAGCAGCAATAGTGGTAGTAGAAGTAGTAGAAGCAGAAGTAGTAGAAGTAGCAATAGTGGTAGCAGTCGTAGTAGTAATAGAAGCAATAGTAGTAGTTGGAGTAGTTGTAGTCATAGTAGTAGGAGTAGCAGTAGAAGTAGTAGTAGCAGAAGTAGTAGTTATAGTAGCTGCATCAGCAACATTAGTAGTCGTAGTAATTATTATTGATATTATTACACGAGTAGCAGTAGTAGCAATGGTAGCAGTAGTAGTAGCGGTAGTTGTAGTAGCAGTAGGAGAAGTAGCTGTAGCAGAAGTAGAAGGAGGAGAAGTTGGAGTACTAGTAGCAGCATCAGTACGAGTAGCTGTAGGAGTAATTGTAGTAGTCGTAGCAGTAGCAATAGTTGCAGTAGTATTATGATTAGTAGTAGTACAATAGCAGTAGTTGTTATCGTAATAGTAGCAGTAGCAGTAGTAGTAGCAGCAGCTGCAGTAGTAGTAGCAATAGTAGTAGCTATAGCAGTAGCAATAGTAGTAGTAGGAGTAGTAGTAGTAGTGGCCGAAGCTTTAATATTAGTAGTATTAGTAGTTATAGTATTGGTTGTAGTTGTAGCAGTTGTAGTTGGAGGAGTAGCAGTTGGAGTAGCAATAGTAGCAGTGGTAGTTATTGTCGCTATAGTATGAGTAGTCATAGTAGGAGTGCTTGTAAAAGAAGTTGCAGGACTAGCAGTAGTAGTAGTAGTAGCAGTTGCAGTAAGGGTCATAGTTGTAGTAGTAGGAGTAGTAGTAGCAGTAGTATTGTAGTTGTAGAAGTATTAGAAGTAGTATTAGAAGTAGTAGTTGTAGTAATCACAACACAAGTAGTAGTAGTAGTAGCAGTAGAAGTACCCGTAGTAGTATAAGTGGTAGTATTAGTAGCAGTAGTAGTAGAAGTGGTTGTAGTAGTAGCAGTAGTAGCAGTAGCAGTAGTAGCAGTGGGGAAAAAAGTAGTAGTAGTAGTGGCAGTATTAGTAATAGCAGTAGCAGTATTAGTTGTAATAGTTGTGGTTGTAGTTGTTGTGGCAGTCGTTGCAGCAGTTGTAATAGTAGTAGTAGTAGTAGCTGCGGTAATAGCAGTAAGAGGAGTAGTAGCAGTAGTTGGAGTGGTTGTAGTAGTAGCAGTAGCAGTAGTTTCAGAAGCAGTAGTTGCGGGAGCAATAGTAGTTGTAGTAGAAGTAGTGGTAGTCGTAGTAGTAGTATAAGTGGTAGTATTAGTAGTAGCTACTGCAATAGTAGTAGTTGGAGTAGTAGTAGTAGCTACAATAGCAGTAGGAGTGGCAAAAGTGGTCGTAGCGTTAGTAGCAGTAGCAGCAGTAGCAGTAGTGTATTAGTAGTAGTAGTAGTAGTAGTGGTAGTAGTAGCAGTTGTATTAGCAGAAGCAGTAGTAGTATTAGAAGTAGTAGTAATAGTAGTATTAGTGGCAAAAGTAGTAGTAGTATTAGGAGTTGTAGTCACAGTGGCGGTAGTAGAAGTTGTACTTATGGTAGCAGTAGTTGCAGAGTAGCATTTGTAGCAGTAGGAGAAGTAGTAATGGCAGTAGCATTTATAGCAGGATTAGAAGCAATGGCAATAGTAGTAGCAGGAGTGACATTAGTAGTTATAGCAAGTAGTAGTTACAAACGTAGTAGTAGTAGCAATAGAAGTAGTAGTAGCAGTAATAGTAGTAGTAGTAGTAATAGTAGTTGTAGCAGTAGGATTAGGAATAGTAGTAGTATTAGCAGTTGTCGCAGTAGTAGTTGTTGCAGTAGTTGTAGAACAAGTAATTGAATTGGTAGCAGTAGTAGTAGCAGCAGTAACAGTATAGCGGCTATAGTAGTGATTGTAGCAGCAGTAACAGTATAGCGGCTATAGTAGTAATTGCAGCAACAGTACCAGTAGTTGTAGTAGTAGTAGGAGTTGTAGCCGCAGTACTAGGAGTAGTAGTAGTTGTTCTAGGAGTAGTAGTCATAGTAATTGTTGGAGTAGCAATAGTAGGAGTAGTAGGAGTGGTATTAGTAGTAGTAGTACTAGGAAAAGTAGTTATAGCAGTATCAGTAGTAAGAGTTATGGCAGTAGTGGTAGTAGTAGTCACATTAGTAGTGGTAGGAATAGTAGCAATTGTAGTAGTAGTAGTAGTAGTACTGGTGGTAGAAGTAGTAGTAGTAGTAGGACTAGCAGTAGCACTAGTAGCTGTAGTAGGAGTAGGATTAGAAGTAGTTGTAGTAGTAGTAGCAGCAGCAGCAGTAGATGTAGTATTAGTCACAATAGAAGTAGTAATAGCAGCAGTAGTACCAGTTGTTGTGCCAGTGGCAATAGTAGCAGTAGTCGTTGTCGCAGTAGTAGTAGGTGTAGCAGTAGTAGCAGTTGCAGTTGAAGTAGCTATAGGAGTTGCAGTACTAGTAGCAGCAATTGCAATAGTAGTAGTAGTAGTACTATTAGTAGCAGTAGTTGGAGCAGTAGTTGTGGTAGTAGTAATAGTTCTAGCAATAATAATTGTAATTATTGCAGTGGTGGTGGTAGTAGTAGTAGTAGTAGTAGTAGTGGCAACAATAGTATTTGGAGCAGCAGTAGTAGTATTATGAGCAGTGGCAGAAGTAGTAGTCGTAGTGGTAGTAGTAGTAGGAGTGAGAGTAGTAGTAGTAGTGGTAGTAGTGGTAGTAGTAGTGTAGTAGTAGTAGTAGTAGTAGTCATAGTATTAGCACAAGTAGTAATAGTAGCAGCAGCAGCAGCAAGAGCAATAGTCATAGTAGTAATCGTAGTTGTAGAAATAGCAACAATATTAGTTATGTTATTAGTTGTAGTAGCAGATGTAGTTATGGTAGTATCACAGGTAGTAGTAGCACTAGTAGTAGCAGCAGCAATAGTATTAGTAAAAGTTGTAGTAGTAGTAACAGTAGCCATAGTAGTAGTAGCAGTAGCATTAGTGGAAGTGGCAGCAGCAGTAGTAGTAGTTGTCGAAGTAGAAGCAGTAGTCTAAGAATTTAGTAGTGGTAGTAGTAGTAGTAGTAGTAGTAGTAGTAGTAGTATTAGTAGTAGTTGTTGTAGTAGTAGTAGTATTAGTAGTAGTTGTTGTACTTGTAGTAGTAGTAGTAATAGTGGCAGTAATAGCTGTGCAAGTAGTACTAGTTGCAGCAATAGTAATAGTGGTAGTAGTCATAGAAGTCGTAGCGGTAGAAATAGTAGTAGTCATTGCAACAGTAGTAGTAATTGTAATAATAGTTGTAGGAGGAGAAAAAGTAGTAGTAGCGGTAGCTATAGTAGTAGTAGTTGTTGTTGTAGCAGTAGAAGTAGAATTAGCGGTAGTCATAGTAGGAGCAGCAGTAGCTACAGTAGTAGCAATAGTAGTAGTAGTAGGAGTAGTTGTAGTAGTTGCAGCAGATGTGGTGGTAGGAGAAGTAGCAGTAGTAGAAATAGTAGTGGTAGTAGTAGTGGTAGTAGTAGTAGTAGTAGTATTAGGAGGAGTAGTAGTAGTAGCAGAAGTAGTAGTACTAGTAGCAGCAGTACTAGTAGTAATAATAGTGGGAGAAGTAGTAGTAACAGTTGTAGTAGTAATTATAGTAGTTGTAGCAGCAGTAATAGTAGTAGTACTAGCACTAAAAGTTGCAACAGAACTAGTAGTAGTGGTAATAGTAGTCATTGCGGTACTAGCAATAATAGTAGCAGTAGTCAATGTTGAAGTACTAGTAGTTGTAGTAATGGTAGAAGTAGGAGAACAAGTTGTAGTAGCGGTAGCAGTAGTAGTAGTACTAGTAGTTGTAGTAGTAGAAGTAGACTTAGAGGTAGTGGCAGTAGTAGCAGCAGTAGCTGCAGTAGAAGCAATAGTAGTACTAGTAGCAGCGGTAGTAGTACAACTAGTAGTGGTAGTAGCAGTAGTACAACTAGTAGTGGTAGTATGAAGGGTAGTACTAGTAGTAGTAGTAGTAGTAGTAATAGTTGTAGTGGTAGTAGTAGCGGTAGTAATAGTATTAGTAGTAGTAATGGTTGTAGTAGTATTAGTAGTAGTAGTAGTAGTAGAAGTAGAAGTAGTCGTAGTAGTAGTAGTAGTAGAAGTAGTGGTAGTAGTACCAATAGTAGTTATAGTGTAGTAGTGGTAGTAGTAGCAATAGTAGCACCAGTTGCAATATTAGTAGTAGTAGCAGTAGCATTTGTTGTACCAATAGTAGTAGTAACAATAGTTGTAGTAGCAGTAGCACTAGTAGGACTTGTAGCAATAGTAGTAGTAGTAGCAATAGTAGTAGTCACTAGTGTAGTAGCAGCAGCAATAGTAGTTACAGCAGTAGCAGTGGTAGTGGTAGCAGTAGTAGTCATGGAAGTAGTAGTCGTAGTAGTCGACATAGCAGAAGTAGCACTAGCAATGGTAGTAGTGGTGGTGGTAGTAGTAGAAGTAGTAGTTGTAGCAGTAATAGTATTAGCAACCATAGTCTAAGTAGTAGTAGTTGTAGTAATAGTATTAGCAGCTGCAGAAGAAGTAGTAGTAGTATTAGTTGCAGTAGTAATAGTAGCCTTAGTTGTAGTGCTAGTAGCAGTAGAAGTAGTAGTAGTAGCAGCAGCAATAGAAGTAGTTGTAGTTGTAGTTGTTGCAACAGTGGCTATAGTAGTAGTAGTAGTAGAAGAAGTAGTTGTAGTAGTAGTTGTTGTAGTAGTAATAGTAGTGGTAGTTGTTGTTATTATTGTAGTAGTATTATCATAGTAGTGGACGTAGTAGTGGCACTAGCAATGACAGCAGCAGCAGCGGTAATAGTAGTAGTACTAGTGGCAGTAGTAGTAGCATTGGTAGTAGTTGTAGTAGTAGTATTTCTAGTAGTAGTAGTCGTAGTAGTTGTTATAGCAGTAGTTATTGTTCTAGTAGCAGTGGTAGTAGTAGAAGTAGTAGCTGAAGCAGTAGTAGTAGTAGTAGCGGTAGAAGTAGCAGTGGCAATTGAAGTAGCAGTAGGTGTTGTAGTAGTAGCAGCAGTAGTAGGAGTAGCAGTAGTAGTAGCAGTAGTTGCGGTAGTAGTGGTAGGAATGGCAGTAGCGGCAGTAGCAGTAGTAGCAATAGCAATAGTTTAGTTGTTGTTGTAGTAGTAGTAGGAGCAGCAGCAATAGTAGTAATCATAGTGGTAGTAGTAGTCGTAGCGGTAGTAGAAGTAGGAGTAGCAGTAGTACTAGTGGTAATAGTAGTAGTATAAGCAGTAGCAGGTGTAGTAGTTGTCGTAGTAGTAGTAGTAGTAGCAATTGTAGTAGCAATAGGAGGTGGAGTAGTAGCAGTTGTTGTAGCAGTAGCAGTTGTAGTAGCAATAGTTGTAGTCGTATTAGGTCAAGCAGCAGTACTTGTCATAGTAGTTGGAGTACGAGTAGTGGAAGTTTTAGTAGTAGGAGTAGTAGTAGTTGTAGTAGTAGTATTAGAGGTAGCAGTAGCAACAGTAGTAGCAATTGTAGAGGTCGCAATAGTAGTAGGAGTAGCAGTTATTATGGCAGTAGCAATAGTAGCAATAGCATTAGCATTCATAGAAATTGTAATAGTAGAAGTACAAGCTATAGTAGAAGTAGCAGCAGTAGTAGTGTTGCAGTAGTAGCAGTTGTAGTAGTAGTAGTTGTACGAGTCGCATTACTAGTAGTAGTAGTGATAGGAGTAGTAGTAGCATTTGTTATGGCACTAGGAGTAGTGGTAGTAGTAATAGTTGCAACCGCAGTAGTAGTAATTGTAGTAGTTGTAGTAGAAGTGTCACCAGTAGGAGTAGTAGTTGGAGCAGCAATAGTAGTATTATGAGCAATAGTAGTAGGAGGAGTAGTTGTAGTAGTAGTAGTAGGAGGAGTGAGAGTTGTAGTAGTGGTGGTAGTAGTAGTGGTAGTAGTGTAGTAGTTGTAGTATTGTTAGTACTAGCAGAAGTAGTAATTGGCGTAGCAGAAGCAACAGTAGCAAAAGTCATTGTAGTAGCAGCAGTAGTAGTAGTACTAGCAGGAGTATTAGAAGTATTATGGGCAGTTGTAGCAGTACTAGTGGTAGTAGGAGTGATTGTAGAAGCAATTGTAGTAGTAGTCGTAGTAGTACTAGTAGTAGTAGTAGTTGGAGAAGTTGTAGTAGTAGCTGGAGCAGTCGTAGTAGTAGGAGTAGCAATAGTGACTGTAGCATTCGTAGTAGTAGCAACAGTAGTAGTACTAGTTGTAATAGTAGTAGTAGTTATAGCAGTTCTAGTAGTAGTAGAAGTGGTAGTAGTAATAGCATTATCAACACTAATAGTAGTACTCGCTATAGTATTATCAATAGTATTAGGAGTTGGGGTTGCAGAAGCAGCAACAGTTGTTGTTGTTGTAGTAGGAGTGAGAGTAGTAATAGTGGTGGTTGTTGAAGTAGTAGTAGTAGTTACAGTTGTGGTTGTAGGTATAGCAGTTGTGGCAGCGACATTTGTAGCAGTAGTAGTTGCAGAAGTGGTAGTAGTACTTGTACCAACTACTAGTAGGAGTTGTAAAAGTGTAGCAGTGTCAGTTATAGTAGTAGGGGGAGTAGTAGTATGAGTAGCAATAGTAGTAGTAGTTGTAGCAGCAATAGTAGTAGTAGCAGCAGTAGCAGTAGTAGTGGTAATAGTAGTACTTCTAGTTGAAGTAGCAGTTGGACTAGTAGAAGTAGGAGGAGGAGGAGCAGCAGTAGCAGTAGCAATAGTAGTAGGAGTAGTAGCAATCATAGTAGTAGTAGTAGTAGCACGAGAAGTAGCAGTAGTAGCAGTAGTCATGGCAGGAGTAGTAGCAGTAACAGGAGATTAGCAATAGCAGTCATAGTAGGAGTTGTACCAGTAACATTTAAAGCAATGGTTGTAGTAGGAGAAGTTGTATTAGTAGTTACAGTAGCAGTAGTAGTAGTAGTAGCATTAGTGGAAGTAGTAGTAGTTGAAGTATTTAGTAGTGGTGGTAGTAGTAGTAGTAGTAGTAATTGTAGTATTTAGTAGTGGTAGTAGTAGTGGTTGTAGTAGTGGTTGTAGTACTAGTAGTTGTAGCAGTTGTTGTAGTTAGGGGAGTAGTAGTAGCAATTGTTGTAGCTGTGGTACTAGTAGTAGTAGCAGCAACAATAGTTGTAGCAGTTGCAGTAGTATTAGCAGTGCTAGGAGTAGTACTTCTGGTTGGAATAGTTGTTGTGGTAGTAGTACCTATTGTAGTTGTAGGAGGAGTTATACAAGTAGTAGTAATACTAGTAGTAGTAGTAGTAACAGTAGTAGTAACAGTCATTTTAGTAGCGCTTGTTGTTGTAGTAGTAGTAGTAGGAGTAGAAGAAGCAGTGGTAGTAGTTGCAGCAATAACAGTAGTAGTACTAATAGTAATAGTAGTAATAAGAGTAGTAGTAGTTGTTGTAGTAGTATCAGTAGTAGTGGCAATAGCAATAGTAGAATTAGTTGCCGTAGTAGTAGTAGGAGGAGTAGTAGCAGTAGTTGTTGCAATCGTAGCAGTAGTAGTTGTAATAACCCGCAATATTAGTAGTAGTAGCAGAAGTAGATGTAGTGGTGGTAGTAGGAGTAGTAGAAATAGTAGGAGTAGTAGTATTTAGTAGTAGTAGTAGTAGTAGTAGTAGTAGTAGTAGTGCTAGTAGTATAATACGTAGAGGTAGTAGTAGTACTGTAGTAAGCATATCAGCAGCAGCAGTAGTATAGTAGTAGTAGTTGCAAAGAAAGTAGCAACATTGCAGTAGTAGTAAGTAGTAGTAGAAGTAATGGTAGTAGTAGTTGCAATATAGCAGCAACAAAGGAGTAGTTGTTGTAATAGTATTAGTGGAAGTATATAGTAGTATACAGCACAGTATATTATTAGTAGTAGTAGTGTGTAGTAAGTAGTAGCAGTAGTAGTAGTAGTAGCTGTAGCAGTAGAAGTAGTAGGAGTAGAAGTAGTAGTAGTACTAGGAAAAGTAGTAGTTGTTGTTATTGCTTTTGCAGTAGTGGCCCTCATAATATTAGTAGCAATGGAAGCATAGTAGTGGTATTCGTAGTAGTAGTAGCAGCAATAGTAGTAATAGTACTAGCAGTAGTAGTAGCAGCAGCAGTAGTGGTAGAAGTAGAAGTAATGGAAGTTGCAGCAGTAATAGTTGTAATAGAAGTAGCAGTGGTAGTAGTTGTTGTTGTAGTAGTAGAAGCAACAACAATGTAGTAGCATTTGTAGTAGTAGTAGGAGAAGTAGTTATTGCAGTAGTGGTAGCAACTGCTGCAACACCTATAATGGTAGTAGTAGTAGCAGCAGCAGTGGTAGTATTATTAGCAGCCGCAGCAGCAGTAGCAACAGCAGCAGCAGCAGCAGCAGTAGTAGTAGTAGCTATAGCAAATGTATTAGGAATAGGAGAAGTTGTAGTAGTATTAGTAGTAGCAGCAGAAGTAATAGTTGTAGTAGTATTAGTGGTAGTAGTAGTAGTCATAGTAGTAGTTGTTTTAGTAGCAGTAGTAGTTGTTATAGAAGTAGTCATAGTAGTAATAGTTGTAGTAGTAGGAGTAGCAACAACAGCTAAGGTAGCGGCACTAACAGTTGTAGCAATAAACGGTAGCTATTATAGCAGAAGTATTCGTATTTGTAGTAGTCGTAGCTGTAATAGTAGAAGTAGTAGTAGCAGTAATAGTAGCAGTAGGAGTAGCAGTGGTAGTAATAGTGGTAGTATTAGTAATAGCAGCAACAATAGTAGTTTTAGTAGTCAATGCAGTAGTAGTAGCAATAGAACCAGCAATTGTAGTAGTTGTAGTGGTAGTTGCAGTAATAGCAGCAGTAGCAGAAGCAGCAGTAGTAGTTATCATTGTTGTGGTAGTTGCAATAGAAGTAGTCGTGGAAGTAGTAATAGTACTAGTATTAGTAGCAGTACAAGTATTTGTAGTAATAGTAGTTGCAATAGTAGCAGTAGTAGCAGTTGTAGTACTAGGAGCAGTGGTAGCAAAAGCAGCAATAGTAGTAGTAAGAGGAGTAGTAGTAGTTATGGAAGTGGTAGTAGTATTAGTAGTCAAAGTAGTAGTAGCAGAAGTAGTAGCAGTAGTAGTAGTAGAAGTAGTAGTAGCAGTAGTAGGGGTAGTAGCAAAAGCCATAATAGTAGAAGTAGCATAGTAGTAGTAGTAGCTATATTAGTAGTAGTACTAGCAATAGAAGCAGTAGCCGTAGTAATAGTTGTAGTAGTAATAGTATGAGAAGTAGTGGTAGTAACAGTAGAAGTTATACTAGTAGTAGTAATAGTTCTAGTAGCAGTAGTAAAAGTAGTAGTAGCTGTCATCATAGTAGTTACAGTAGTAGCAGCAGTAGTAGTAGTGGTAGTAGTAGGAAAGTAGTAGCAGTAGTAGCAGTAGTCATAGTAATAGTAATAGTAGTAGTAGAACTAGTAGTAGTAGTAATAATAATAGTAGTAGTAGCAGTAGTCACAATTGCAACCGCAGCAGTAGAAGTAGTAGAAGTTATAGTAGTAGGAGTAGCAGCAGCAATAATAATAGTTGTAGTAGAAGTGGTAGTAGTTGTAGTAATAGTAGTAGAAGTAGTAGTAGTAGTAATTACTGCAGTAGTAGCAGCAGCAGTAACAGTAGCGGTAGTAGGTATACTAGTAGTAGTGGTAGTAGCAGTAGAGGAAGTTGTAGTAGTATCAATAGCAGCAGCAGTAGTCATATTAATAGTAGGAGTAGTAATAGTAGTAGTAGCTGTAGTTGCTGCAGTAGCAGTTGTAGCAGTAGCAGCAAGAAGTAGTAGCATTAGTAGTAGCAGTAATAGTCGTAGAAGTTGCATTAGTAGTAGCAGTAGTGGTAGTTGTATAAGTAGCAATAGTAGTGGTAATAGAAGAAGTAGTAGCAGTAGTAGTAGCGGTACCAGCTGCAGTAGTAGCAATTAGAGTAGAAACTTTAGGTCTGGTAGTTGTAACAGTTGTAGCAGTTGCTGTAGTGGCAATTGCAGTTGTAGCAATAAAGTAGCAGTAGAAGTTGTTGTTGTAGTAATAGTAACAGTAGTGTAGTAGTAGTAGTTGTAGTAGCTGTAGCATTAGTTGTAGTAGTAGTAGTAACAGTAGCAGTACTATCAGCAGTAGTAGTAGCAGTTGTAGCAGCTGTATTAGTAGTAGCAATAGTAGTAGCAACAGTTGTAGTCGCTAACGTAGTGGCAGCAACAGTAGCAGTTACAGCTGTACTAGTGGTAGTGGTTGTAGTAGTAGTCACGGAAGTAGCAGTCGTAGTAGTAGTGGTTGTAGAAGTAGCAGTAGAATGGTTGTAGTAGCAGTAGTAGTAGTAGTAGTAGAAGTAGTACTAGTAGTAGCAGCAGTATAAGTAGTAGCAGTAGAAGTAGTACTAGTAGTATTAGTTGCAGTAGTAATAGTAGCCAAACTCATAGTGCTAGTAGCAGTAGAAGAAGTAGTATTAGTCGTAGTAATCGTAGCAATAGTTGTAGTAGTAGCTGTACTAGTGGTAGCAGTAGTAGTAGTAGTTGTTGAAGTAGTTGTAGTAGTAGTAGTTGTAGTACTAGCAATTCTAGTAGTAGTTGTTGTTGTTGTTATTGTTGTTGTTGGAGTAGTATTAGTAATAGTAATGAAAGTAGAAGTAGCAGTAGCAATAGCAACAGTAGTAGAAGTTGTTGTTGTAGTACTAGTGGAAGTAGTAGTAGTAATAGAAGCAGTAGTAGTATCACTAATAGTAGTTGTAGTAGTAGTAGTTGTTGTTATTATTATAGGAGCAGTAGTAGTAGCAGAAGTAGTGGCTGAACTAGTAGTAGGATGGGTTTGTATAAGCAGTAGTAGTAGTAAGTAGTAGCAGCAGCAATGTAGTTTGTTATTGTGTATTTGGAAGAGCAGCATTGGCGGTACATTAGTAGCAGCAGCAGTAGCAGCAGTAGTAGTAGCAATTGTTTAGTAGTAGTAGTGGTAGTAGTAGCGGCTGTAGTGGTAGTAGTAGTCGTAGTGGTGGTGGTAGTAGTAGCAGTAGTAGAAGTAGCAATAGCAATAGCAGCAGTAGTAGAAGTAACAGTAATAGTAGTTGTATTAGCAGTGGCTAGTGTTGTAGTAGTAGCAGTAGTAGCAATAGCAATTCGAGTAGCAGTAGTAGTTGTCTTTGTGGTGGTAGTAGTAGTAGTAGCTATCGAAGTAGTAGTAGGAGTAGTAGTAGTAGTGGTAAAAGTAGTAGTTGTAGTAGGACTAGCATAGGTTGTAGTCGTAGTAGTAAGAGTGGCAGTATTAGAAGTAGTCATAGTAGTAGGAGTAGTAGTAGTAGTAGTATCAACAGTAGTAGTAGCTGAAGCAGTCACAATAGTAGTAGTAGTAGTAGTAGTAGTAGTAGCAGTTATTGTAGCAATAGAAATAGTAGCAGTAGCATTAGTATTCACTGCGGTTGTAGCAGTAATAGTACGAGCTGTAGTAGTAGTAGTAGCCATAGTAGTTCTTGTAGTAGCTGTAGCTGTAGTATCAGTTGTAGTATTAGTCGCTGTAGGAGTCAAAGTACTAGTAGTAATAGTAGAAATAGTAGTAATAGTAATAGGACTAGTAGTAGCATTAGTTGTGGCAGCCGGAGTAGTGGTAGTCGTAATAGTTGTAGCAACTATAGTGGTAATTGTAGTAGTTGTAGTAGTAGTAGTGGTAGTAGTAGTAGTAGTAGTACTTGGAGCAGCAATAGTAGTATTATAAGTATTTGTAGCAGTAGGAGTAGTCGTAGTAGCATTATGAGTGAGAGTAGCAGTAGTGGTGGTGGTGGTGGTGGTGGTAGTAGTGTAAGAGTAGTCGTACTGGTAGTATTGGCAGAAGTAGTAATAGCAATAGTAGAAGAAGTAGCAAAAGTCGTAGTAGTAGTATTATTGGTAGTAGGAGTGGGAGTAGTAGTAGCAATGGTTGTAGTAGTTGTAGTATTAGTGCTAGTAGTAGTAGTTGGAGCAGTTGTTATAGTAGTTGTAGTAGAAGTAGCGTAAGTAGTAGTAGCAGTAGCAGTCGTAGTAGTAGGAGTAGCAGTAGTGACTATTGCATTAGTAGTAGTAGAAGTAGTAGTAGTATCAGTAGCAATAGTAGTAGTTGTTGTAGCAGTAGTAGTACCTGTAGCAGTAGTAGTAGTAGTAGTAGTAGGAGCAGGAGGTGGAGTACTAAAGTAGCAACCATATTAGGAATAGGGGTAGCAAAAGGAGTAGTAGTAGTTGTTGTTGTAGTAGGAGTGAGGGTAGGAGTAGTATTTTTTGTTGTAGTAATAGTAGTAGTAGCTGCAGGTGTGGTAGTAGTAGTAGCAGCAGGTGTAGTAGTAGTTGAAGTTATGGTAGTAGGAGTAGCCATTGTGGCAGTAGCTGTAGTGGTAGTAGTAGTCATTGCAGAAGTAGCAATAGTACAAGTTGCAAGTTGTAGTAGTAGTGGGAGTAGTAGTGGGAGTAGTAGTAGGAGTAGCAGTAGTAGTAGTAGTAGTAGTAGTAATAGTAGTAGTAGTAGTAGTAGTAGTAGCAGTAGCAATAAGAGTAGCCGTAGCAGTAGCTGCCGTGGTAGTAGTGCTAGTACTAGTTTAAGTAGCAGTTGGAGTTCGAGTAGTAGTAGTAGAAACAGTAGTCGTAGCAGCAGTCGCAATAGTAGTAGTAGTAGCAGTAGCCGTAGTCGTAGTAGTAGTCCTAGTGGCAGGCATAGTAGTAGTATTAGGAGTAGTAGCAGTAGCAGTCGTAGTAGGTGTTGTACCAGTAGTAGTAGTAGTAGTAGTAGCAGAGTGGTGGTAGTACTGGAAGTAGTAGTAGTAGTAGTAGTAGCAGCAGCAGCAATAATAGTAGTATAAGTTGTAGTAGTAGTTATAGGAGCAGTAGTAGCAGCAGTAGCATTAGTAGAAGTTGCTGTTGTTGTAGTATTTAATAGTGGTAGTAGTAGTAGTAGTAGCAGCAGTTGTAGTATTTATTAGAGGTAGTAGTTGTAGTTGTAGTAGTTATTGTTGTATTAGTAGTAGTAACAGTAGTTGTATTAGTTGTCATCAAAGGGGGTGAAGTAGTAGTTGTTGTAGCTACAGTAGCAATAGTTGTAGCAGCCGCAGTAGTATTAGCAATGCTAGGAGTAGTACTCGTAGTAGGAATAGATGTTGTGGTAGTAGTACCTTTTGTAGTCGTAGGAGTTGTACTACTAGTAATAGTAGTAGAAGTGGTAGTATCGGTAGCAACAGTAGTAGTGGTAGTAGCCATAGCAAAAATAGTAGTAGTTATTCTTATTGTAGTCGGAGTAGGAGGAGTGGTAGTGGTAGTAGTAGTAGTTGTTGTTGTAGCAGTAGTAGTAATAGCAGCAGTAACAGTAGTTTTAGCAGTAGTTATAACAGTAGTAGTATCAGTAGTAATAGCAGTAGCAGTAGCAGTTAAAGCAGAAGTAGTACCATTACCAGTAGTAGTAGTTTTTGTAGTTGCAGTAGTTGTAGTAGTGGTAGTAGTAGTAGCATTAGCAGTTGCGATAGTATTTAAGCAAGAGAAAAAGTATTAGTTGCAATAATGGTAGCAATAGTTGTAGCACTCATTGTTGTAGTACTTGTTATAGTAGTAGTAGACGTAGCTGTAGTAGTTGCAGCAAAAGTAGTAGTAGTACTTGTAGTTGTAGTAGGAGTAGTAGCAGTAGCAGTAGTAGTAGTAGTATCAGTAGCAATAGTAGTATTAGGAGTAGCAGCTAGAGCAACAGCAGCAGTAGAAGTACTAGTAGCAGTAGTTGCTGTAGTAGTAGTAATGGTAATAGTAGCAGTAGCAGCAGCAGCAGTAGTAGTAGTAGCAGAAGTAGTTGTTGTACCAATTGTTGTAGTAGCAGTTGTAGTAGTAGTAGTAGGAGTAGTTGTTGTTGTTATTGCAGTAGTAGTACTCATAATAGCAGTGGCTGCAGAAGCATAGTAGCGGTATTAGTAGTAGTTGTAGTAGCAATTGTAGCAGTTATAGCAGTAGTAGTTATAGTATTAGCAGTTGCAGCACTAGCAGTAGTAGTAGCAGTAGCAGTGGTGGTAGTAGTAGTAGTCGAAGTAGTATCAGTAGTAGTAGTAACATAATTTGCGGTGGTAGTATTAGTTTTTGTTGTAGTAGAAGCAGCAACAATGTAGTAACAGTTGTAGAAGTAGTAGAAGTTGTTGTAGTAGCAATAGCAACAGCTGCAACATCTATAGTGGTAATAATAGTAGCAGTAGTAGTTGTTGTTGTTGTATTACCAACCACAGTAGTAGCAGTAGTAGTAGTTGTTGTTGTAGTAGTAGTAGCAGAAGTATCGGGAATAGGAGATGTTGTAGTAGTATTAGTAGCAGCAGCATCCGTAATAGTAGTAGTAGTATTAATGGAAGTAGAAGTCAGAGTAGTAGTAGTAGTAGTAGTAGTAGTATTTGTAGCAGTAATAGTTATTGCTACTACTATTGTTACAGCTACTGCTAACACTATCACAATTTCTACTGATACTATTGCAACTATTGCTACTACGGCTACTTGTATTACTGCTACTACTTCTACTGCTACAACTACTACGACTGCTGCTATACTATTACAACAACTACTACTATTACTACTACAACAACTTCTACTATTACTAATACAATTATAACTACTACTATTACTACTACTGCTACTACTATTACAATTATTATTATTATTACTACTACTACTACTATTACTACTATTACTACCATTACCACTACTGCTACTGCTACTACTACTATTACGACTGCTACTTTACTACTACTGTTACTACTATAAATACCATTACTACTGTTACTACTACTACTACTATTACTACGACTACTACTATTACTATTATTACTACTACTACTACTATTTCTACTACTACTACTACTATTATTTCTACTGCTGCAACTACTACTACTGCTACTCCTACAATAACAACTATTGGTACTATTAATACTACTATTGCTACTTCTACTCTTCTTACTAATACTACAACTACTTCTTCTTTTACTACTACTACAACTACTACTTCAATGACTATTGGCACTACTCCCACTACTACTACTGCTGCTACTACTACTACTAGTACTTCTACGACTGCTACTAGTACCAGTACAAATATTGCCACTACTATAACTATTACATATACTACTACAAATGTTGCAACCACAACTACAACAACTACTACTACTGCTACTACTACTAACACTATTGCTACGATTACTACTACTACTACTGCTAATGCAACAACTACCATGGTGACTACTACTGCTGCTGCTGCTGCTGCTACTATAACTACTACTACTATTGCTACTATGTCTACCAATGCTACTATTGCTACTACAACTACATCCCTTACAACTACTTTTGCTGCTACTACTACCACTATTACTACTACTAATACAGCTACCACTATTACTATTACTACCACTATTACTGCTACTTCTACTACGACTACTTCTCCTAGTACCACTACTACTGCTACTTCTACTACAGCTACCACGGTACTATAGCTTCTAATACAACAACAACAACTATTACCACTACTAGTTTTGCTACTATGACTTCTGACACTACTATTGCTACTACTTCCAATACCGCTACTACAACAACTGTTGCTGCTACTACTACTGCTACTACCGCTATTGCTAACACTATTACAACTTCTGCTACTACTATTGCAACTATTGCTACTACTATTACTTTTATTACTACTAATGCTTCTACTGCTACTACTACTTCTACTACCACTACTACTACTACCACTATTAGTACTACTACTACTAGTATTATTACTACAGCTACTGCTACTCTTACATCTACCACCATTACTACTACTGCTACTACAAATGCCGCTACTACTACTTCTACAATAGATACTTCTGCATCTATTGCAACAACAACTACAACTACAAAAACAACTGCAACTATTACTAATGCTACTCCTATGTCTAACCACTAGTACTACTGTTGCTGCTACTACTACTACTATGGCAACAAATGCTACTATTGCAACTACAGATACAACCCTTACTACTACCTCTACTACTACTACTACTACTATTACTACTACGACTACTACCACTACTAGTACGTCTCTGAATGCATGTACTACAATAACAACTACTACTACAACTACTATTACCACTATAGCTACTTCTGCCGCTTCTACTACTATTTCTACTACTACTGCTACTACTGCTATAACTATTACTACTACTGCTACTGCTACTACTATTGTTGTTAACACTATTACTACTTCTGCAGCTACTACTGCTAGTACAGTTACTACTACTACTTTTATTACTACTACAGCTTCTCCTACTACTGCTACTTCTACTACCACCACCACCACTACTACTACTACCACTACTATCACTACTACTATTATTACTACTATTGTTGCTACTTGTACTACTACTACTATTACTAAAGCTGCTATTACTATGTCTACTGCTATTATTATTACTACTACTATTACTACTACTTCTACTACCACTACTACTATTCCTACTACTATGACTACTACTACTACTACTACTACTATAGCCATTACTACTACTCATATTACCAATACTTCTGCTACTATTTCTACTGCTACTACTGCTACTTCCAATATACTACTATTTCAACTTCAACTACCACTGTTGCTCCTAGCACAACCACTAGTACTACTACTAGTACCACTGCTACTACTGCAGCTACCACTACTACTTCTACTACTAGTACTCGAACTACTACTATTACATCTACTGTTGTAGCTAATGTACTATTACTTCTACTAGTACTACTATGACAACTACTACTACGACTACTCCTAGTCCTACTACTATTACTACTACTGGTACTATGACTACTACTACTTCAATTACTACTACTACTATTACTCCTACTCCTACTACTACTACTACTACTACTACTACTGATACTACTACTACGTCTACTTATACTAGTACTACTACCACTACTACTTCTGATGCAACAGAAACTACCATTACAACTATTATTGTGGGCACGATTGCTGCTACGACTACTATTACAGTTACGAGTGCTGCTGCTGCTTCTACTACTCCTACAACAACTACTCCTACTACTTCTACTATTACTTCTACGACTACTCCTGCTGCTCCTACCACTACTGCAACTATTATTACAACTACTAGTACAAATACGACTACTACTGTTACTAATACAACTACTATTGTTACTACTTCTACTATCACTATTATTACTTCTAGTACTACTACTGGCACTGCCGCTAGTACTGATATAGCTAGTATAGTTACTACTACTACTGCTACTACTGCTACATCTACTACTATTACCACTACTATTATTGTTACTCCTGCTACTACTACTACCATTACTACTACTAATATTACTACTATTGCACTACTACTGACGCTACTACTATTATTTCTACTATGACTACTTCTCGTACTACCGCTACTCCTGCTACTTCAACTATAGCTGCTACATTACTTCTGCTTCTAATACAATAACAACAACAACTACCACTGCTACTTTTGCTACTACTGCTACTGCCACTACTACTGCTACTACTTCCACTATGGCTACTACTGCTACTACTACTGCTTGCCGCTTTTGCTAACACTATTACAAATTCTGCTACTGCTATTGCAACTATTGCTGCTACAGCTATTTTTATTAATACTACTATTTCGATTGCTACTGCTACTTCTACTACCACTACTACAACTATTACTACTACTACAACTATTACTACTACTGCTACTACTATTACTACTACAGCTACTGCTACTATTACTACTACTATTATTTCTACTACTATTACTACTACTGCTACTACTATTACAATTACTACTACTACTACTACTACTACTACTACTACTATTACTACTATTACTACAACCGCTACTACTATTACTTCTGTTACTACCACTACTCCTACAGTTCGACTACGACAATTACTACTACTATTACACCTATTACTATTACTACAATTGCTACTACTATTACTACTATTACTACTGTTACTACTGCTACTATTATTACTACGACTACTATTGCTACTACTATTACTACTACTGCAACTTCTACTACTACTACTTTTACTACTACTACTACTATTACTCCTACTGCTGTAACTACTACTACTACTTCTTCAACAATAACAAATACTACTACCTTTCTTACTACTACTACTCCGATTGCTACTACTGCTTCTACTACTTGTAGAATTACTACTACTACTGCCGCTACTACTACGACTACTACTACTACTATTTCTAAAGCTGCAACTACTGCTACTACAACTACTTCTTCTACTACTACTATTGCTGCTACTGCGACTAATGCTACTGCTAATACTACCACTATTGTGACTACTACCGCTACTACAACTACTTCACATACTATTACTAGTACTGCTACTACTACTGCTAATACAACTGCTGGTACTATTATTACTACTATTGCTACTAGTACTACTACTAATACTGCAACTACTTCTCCTTCTATTACTACAACTACTACTTCAACAACTACTACTACTACTTGCACTAGTACTACTACTGTTACTACTACTACTACTATTATTTCTAAAGCTGCAACTACTGCTACTACAACTACTTCTTCTACTACTACTATTGCTGCTACTGCTGCTGCTTCTACAGCTAATACTACCACTATTGCTACTGCTACCACTACTACAACCTCTTCACATACTACTACTAGCACTGCTACTACTACTGCTTATACAACTATGGGTACTATTATTACTACTATTGCTACTAGTAATACTACTAATACTGCAACTACTTCTTCTACTACTACAACTAGTACTTTAACTACTACTACTACTACTGTTGTTACTACTACTACTGCTACCACTACTACTGCTACTTCTACGACTGCTTCCAATACTACTACAAATATTGGTACTACTACCACTACTACAGATACAACTGCAACTGTTGCAACAATAACTACAACTACTACTGCTACTACTACTAATTCCACTGCTAAAACTATTTCTACTACTACTACTACTACTACTAATGCAATAACTACTATGGCGACTACTACTACTACTGTTGTTGCTGCTGCTGCTACAACTACGAAAACTACTACCACTGCTACTATGCTACCAATCCTACTATTGCTGCTACAACCATATCCCTTACAACTAATTATACTACTACGACTACTAATATTACTACTACGACTACTACTACTATTGTTGTTGCTGCTAATGCAACTACTACTACTACAACAACAACAACTACTACTACTACTACCATAGTTGCTACAACTGCTACTTCTACATTGGCTACTGCTACTAATACTGGTGCTAACACTATTACAACCTCGGCGACAACTATTGCTACTATTGCTGCTACTCCTACTTTTATTACTACTACAGCTTCTACTCCTACTGCTACTTCTCCTACTACTAGTATTACTATTACTACTACTACTTCTACGACTACTACGACTATTACTACTACTACTAGTACTACTGCTACTACTACTATTACTACTACTACTATTACTACTACTGTTGTTGCTGCTACTACTACTACTACTACTACTATTACTACTATGATTACTACTACTACGACGACAATTACTATTATTACCACTATCAATACTACTACTACTACTATTACTTCTATTACTACAACTACTACTATTACGAATATTATTACTACTACTACTACTACAGCAATAACAACAACAACAACTACAATTACAACTAATGCTATTACTACTACTACAATCACTACTACTGCTGCTGCTATTACAACTACTACTACAACTACTCTTACTACTACAGCTACTTCTACTACAACTACTATTACTTCTACTGCTACAACAGCAACAACAATAATTACTACTACTACTACTACTACTACTACTTCTCATACAATTACAACTACTACTACTTGTCGAACAACTACTACTATTCCTACTGCTACTATTACTACTACAACTTGTAGAACTACTACTGGTACTATAATTACTACAACTACTATTTCTACAGTTGCTATTGTTGCTACTGCGACTACGACTTCGATTACTACTACTAATATCACTAGTACTACTACTGCTACTATTAATACTGCTGCTGCTACTACTACTACTCTACTAACACTGCAGCTACTTCTTCCACTACTACTACTCCTACTACTACTACTACTTCAACTACTACCACCACTACTCCTACTACTACTGCTATTGCTGCTCTTACTGCTACTACTACTACTACTACTACAGAAATGACTATTGCTACTGCTACTACAGCTACTATTACTACTACTACTACTACTACGACTATTGCTACTACTACTACAAATATTGCTACCCCTACTGCTACTACAGATACTACTGCATCTGTTGCAACAACAACTACCACTACTAAAACAATTGCAACTACTACAAATGCTACTGCTATGTCTACTACTACTACTACTGTTGTTGCTGCTACTATAATTGCTACTACTACTACTATGACTACTAATGCTACTAGTGCTACTACAAGTACAACCCTTACTACTATTCTACTACTACTACTACTATTATTACTACTACCACTGCTACCAATACTAGTATTCCTCGTACTTCAACTACTACTATAACTACTACTACTACAGTTACTACTACCACTACAGCTACTACTGCCGCTGTTACTACAATTTCTACTACTACTGCGACTACTGCTGCAGCTATTACTGTTACTACTACTGCCACTGCTACTGCTATTGCTGCTAACACTATTACTGCTTCTGCAGCAACTACTACTACTATAGTTACTACTACTACTTTTATTACTACTACAACTTCTATTTCTACTACTACTTCTACCACCACCACCACCACTACGACTACTACTACCACCACTACTACTACTACCACTACTACTACTATTACTACTTTTGTTGCTACTAGTACTATTTGTACTATTACTACTACTGCTACTAGCTATACTACTTGCAAATATTATTACTACGACTATTACTACTACTCTATACTACTGCTTTGGCTAGACTATTACTACGACTATCTATTTACTTTACTATTAAGACTATTACTACCTACTGCTACTACTGTACTAACCCTAATTACTACTACTACGACTCGCGACGACTAAACTACTATTTCTACTATTACTAATGCTACTACTGGTACTACTATTACTACTATTACTACTATTACTACTACTCCTACTTCTACTACTATTTCTGCTACTTCTACTAATACTGCTACTACTACTAATACTGCTACTATTACTTCTCTTGCTACAACTACTGCTACTTGTCCGACTACTACTACAAATGCTACTGCTACTACTGGTATTACTACTTCTAGAACTTCTACTACTACTACATCTACTACTACTACTACTACTAGTAGTAGTACTACTGCTACTACTACTGCTATTTCTACAACTACTACCTCTACCGCTATTACTGCTACTACTGCTACTACTGCAACTACAAATACTACAACTACTGCTACTGCTACTACTACTATGACTACTTCTCATACTACTACTCCTACTGCTACTACTACTACGAATACAACTACTGCTACTATTATTGCTACTACTACTTAGACTAATACTGCAACTACTACTTCTTCTACTACTACTATTTTTACTACAACTACTACTGCAACTACTACTACTACTGCTACTCATACTATTACTACTGCTATGACTGTAGCTAGTCCTACTAAAAATACTGCTACAACTACTGCTACTACAGATACTGCTGCAACTTTTGCAAAAATAACTACAACTACTACTGCCACTGCTACTACTACTAATGCCACTACTACGACTACTACTACTACTACTACTACTACTAATACTACAACTACTATGGAAACTACTACTACGACTATTGCTACTATTGCTACCAATGCTACTACTTCTACTACAATTACAACCCTTACTACTACTTCTACTACTACTACTACTACTACTACTACTACTACTACTACTGCAAGTAGTACTGCCACTGAAGCTGCTACTACTATTTCTCCTACTACTTCTACTACTACTACTATTGCTACAGCCATTACTACTACTACTACTGCAACTGCAACTACTACTACAATTACTACTACTACTATTATTATGTCCGCTACTATTACTCCTACTACTACTACTACTGCTACAACTACATCTACTACCACTACTACTAATACTGCTTTTACTACTACTTCTACTACTAGTACTACTACAATAACAACAACAACAACTACTACTACTATTAGTAGTTTTCATATAATAGGGACAAGTACTACTTCTTCTGCTACTACCACTATTGCCAATTCCACTACTGCTATAACTACTAGTACTGCAACTACTACTTCTATTACAACTACTACTTCTGCTACTGCTGCCACTGCAAATACTACTATTACTACTACCACCACCACCACTACTACTGCTACTGCAACTACTACCACTTCTCATACTACTAATACTATGGCTACTAGTACTGCCCCTACTACAACAGCTACTACTATTATGGTTACAGCTACTGCTAGTAGTACTACTGCTAATACTACATTTATTACCATTGCTACTTCTACAACAGCTACTACTACTACTACTACAATTACTGCAACTATTACTACTACTTCTACTACGGCTACACTACTACCACTACTGGAACTACTACTACTTCTACTATGTCTACTACTGGAACCACTACTACTTTTGCTACTACAACTGCTAATGCTACCACTTCTACTACTACAACTACAGCTGCTACTGTTACTACTTCGATTATCATAAATGCTACTACTACTACTACTTCTACTACTACTGCTAGTACTGCTACTATTGCTGCTGCTGCTACTACCCCAACTAATACTACTACTATTGATGTTGCTGCTACTTTGGCAACTACTACTATTACTACTCCTGCTACAACAACTACTACCACTACTACTGCTACTGCTACTACTATGGCAACTACTACTACTACTTCCACTATTACTATGCTACTATTGCGGCTGTTACTACTATTATTGCTGCTATTGCTGCTACTACTACTATTACAGTAGCTGCCACTACTACTACTATTACTATTACTACTGTGACTATTGTTGCTGCTACTACTACTACTATTACTACTAGTACTACAACTATTAGTACTACTATAACTAATACTGCTACTACTACTACTATAAAAATAACAACAACTACTACTACTCCTGCTGCTGCTATTTCAACTGCCGCTACTATTACAACTACTACTGCTGCTGCTGCTACTATTACTATAGCTATCAGTACTACTACTACTACTACTATTACTACTACTATTACTGCTGCTGCTCTAGCTCCACCTACTACTGCTACACCTACTACTTCAAGTACTACTACTACTACTACTACTTCTGCTACTACTAATCTTAATACACCTACCATAACCAATAATATTACTAATAGTACTATAATGATTACTACTACTACTATAATTAATACTATTGCTATTATTTATACTATTACTACTACTATGACTACTAATACTTCTACTTGTAATGCTACTACTTTGGCTGCAACTGTGACTGCTACTATGGCTATGAACATTGTAGCTACTTCTACTACTACTATAACTACTAATACTACTACTATTATTTATACAATTGCTACTACTACGACTACTACTACTACTTCTACTTGTAATGCTACTACTATGGTTGTAGCTGTGATTGCTACTATGGCTATGAGCATTGTAGCTACTTCTACTACTACTATAACTACTACTGTTACTACTACCATTACAACTACTACAACTATTGCTACTACTACTACTACCACTATGGCTAATACTACTACTACTGTTACTACTACTGCTACTAATTTTACTATTACTATTACTACTACTAGTACTACCATAACTACTATGACTACCACTATTACTATTAATAGTAGTACTACTACTACCACTACTGTGGCTACTACTACAACTATTGCTAATACTGCTACTATTGCTACTACTATTATTGCTACTTCTACCACGACTACTACTACTACCACCACCACCACCACCACCACTACTACTACTACGACTACTACTGCAACTACTACTACAATTTCTACTGCTCCTCCTACTACTCCTATTACTTCTACTACAAATACTTCTACTACTGCTACTACTATTTCTACTACTACTATTACTACTCAAACTACTACTACAACTACTAGCTACTACTACTACTGTTACCACTACTACCACTACTACTACTTCTACTACTACTACTCCACTTACTACTACTAATACTACATAACTGCGACTATTGCGACTTCTACTACTTCTACTATTACACTACTACTACTACTACTACTACTAATGCTACTACAACTGCTACTACTGCTGCTACTAGTACTGCTACTATAGTAACTTCTACTACCACTACTACTAGAATTATTACTACTAGTGTTGCTAATTCTACTACTACTACTACTACTAAAACTGCAACTACTACTAGTCTTGCTGCTTCTACTACTACTACTAAAATTGCAACTACTACTATCATAGTTATAATTACATACTCCTTCTACTTCTTCTACTACCGCTAGTACTACCACTTCTCGTACTTCTACTAATATTGCTACAACTACTACTTCTACTGGTACTACTACTACTATTACAGCTACTACTACTACTACTACACCTACTACTACTATCATGTCAACTACTACTTCTATTACTACTGCTACTGCTACTCCCACTAATACTACTACTGCTGATGCTGCTGCTACTACTATTACTACTGCAACCACTTCTACTACTTTTTTTGCTATTGCTACTACTCCTACACCTACTATTACTATTAGCGCTACTACTGCTACAACTATTGCAACTATTACTACTTCTATTATAGCTACTAATACTACTTCTGCAATAGTGGCAGTAGCAGTAATAGTTGTAGTAGTAGAAGTAGTAGTAATAGTGGTAGTAGCAATAGTAGTAGTAGTAGTAGAAATAGTAGTCATAGTTGTAGTAGTATACCAGGGGTAGCAGCATTAATCATAGTAGTAGCAGTAGTAGTAGTCGAAGCAGTTGTTACATTAGTAGATGTAGTAGTAGTTGCTATTGTAGCAGTATCATAAGTAGTAGTAGTAGTAGTAGCAGTAGCCACGGTATTGGAAGTAGAAGCAATCATTGGAGCAATAGTAGCAATGGTAGAAATACTAATGGGAGTAGCAGCCATAGCAGTTGTAGTAGCAGTAGTGGCAAGAGTCATAGTCACAGTAGTAGCAGTAGTAGAATTAGTAGTAGTAGTAGTAATAGTAGCAGTAGAAGCAATAGTAGCAATACAAGTAGTAGTAGCACCCGTAGTGGCTGTAGAAGTAGTAGTAGTAGTAGTAGCTATAGCAGCAGCAGCAGCAGCAGTAGTCGTGGCAGCAGTAGTAGAAAATGCAATAGTAGCTGAGAGTTGTAGTAGCAGTAGTAGTAGTAGCTTTAGGAGTAGTATTAGTAATAGTAGTAGTAGTAGGGGTAGTAGTAGTGGTAATAGGAGAAGTAGCATTAGTAGTAGTAGTCATAGTAGCATTAGTAGAAGTAGTAGTCGTACCAGTAGTGGTAGTAGCAGTAGTGTAGTAGTAGCAGTAGTAGCAAAAGAAGTAGTAGTTGTAGTTATAGCAGAAACAACTATAGTAGCAACAGTAGTAGAAGTAGTAGTGCTATGAGTAGTAGTAGCTATTGTAGAAATAGTTGTTGTAGTAATAGTTGTAGCAGTAGTAATAGTAGCAAACGAAGCAATACTAGTAGTTATAGTAGTAGTAACAATAATAGCAGTAGCATCTGGAGTCATAGCAGTAGTAGAATAAGTATTAGTAGGAGTGGTATTAGCCGTAGTAGCAGTAGCAGTAGCAGTAGTAGCAGCAGTACTTGCAGTAGTAGTACTAGTTATGGGAGTAGCAGTAGCAATAGTAGTTGTAGATGTAGTGTAGTAGTTGCACTAGTAGTAGCAATAGTTGTGTAGCAGAAGTAGATGTAGCAATAGTAGCAGTAGTAGCACTAGCATTAGTAGTAGCAGTGGTAGTAGTAAGTGTAGTTGGCGAGCAGTAGTCATAGTAGGGGTAGTAATGGCAGTAGTAGTAGTGGCAGTAGCAGTTGTAGTAAAAGTAGTAGTTGCAATAGTTACAGTAGCAGTAGTAGAAGTAATAGTATTAGAAAAAGTAGTAGCAGGAGTAGTAGTGGCAGTATCAGTAGTAAAAGGAGGAGTAGTAGTTTCTATAGCAGTAATTATGGTAGTAGTAGTAGTATTTATAGTAGGATTTGGAGTAGCAATAGCAGAAGTAGTAGTAGCAACAATAGTAGTTGTAGTAGTAGTTATGTTTGTAATTACAGCAGTAGTAGTAGTCATAGTAGTTGTAGTATTATAGTAGTAGTAGTAGTAGAAGCCTTAATAGTTGGAGAAGTAGTAGTAGAATTTGTTATAGTAGTAAAAGTAGTAGTAGTAGTAGTAGAAGTGGTAGCTGTAGGAGTAGAAGTAGCAGCAAAAGTAGTTGTAGTAAATGTAGCAGCAGCAGTAGTAGTGGTTGTAGCAATAATAGCAGTAGTAGTTGTAGCAATAATAATAGTAGTTGTTGTAGTAGTAGTAGTAGCAGAACTAGTAGCAGTAGTAGGAGTACTAGTAGAAGTTGTAGTAGCTTTTGCCATAGTAATAGCTGTTGTAATTGCAGTTGCTATAGTAGTACGAGTAGTAGTCGCGGAAGCGGGAGTGGTAGTGGGAGTAGTTGTATTATCAGTAGTACTAGTACTAGTAGTTGTTGTTGTTGTTGTAGTAGTAGGGGTAGCAATTATAGTTATTGTAGTAGCCATAGTAGTAGAAGTAGTAGTGGGAGCGGGAACAGTTGTTGTCGCAGTAGTAGTAGGAGAAATAGTTGTTGTTGTTGGAGTAGTACCAGTAGTGCCTGTGGTACTAGTCATAGTAGTAGTAGAAGTAGGAGTACTAGTAACAGCAATAGTTGTAGTAGCAGCAACAGTAGTAGCTGAAGTAGCAGTAGTAATAGTACTAATAGTAGTTATACAAGTGGTAGCAGAACTAGTAGTAGTACTAATAGTGGCAGCAATAGTTGTTTTACTAGCAACAGAAGTATTAGTTATAGTAATAGAGTAGTAGTGGCAGTGGTAATAAAAGTAGTAATTGCAGTAGTTGTGGTTGTCGCAGGGAGTAGTAGTAGTAGTAGTAATAGAAGTAGTAGAGCACAGCAGTAGTAGCGGTAGTCGTAATAGTAGTCGCAGTAGTAGTAGTAGTAGTAACAGTATTAGTAGTGGCGGTAGTAGTAGTATTTGAAATTTTAGTAGTAGTGGTAGCAGTAGTAGTAGTGGTAGTGGTAGTAGTAGCAAAAGTAGTTGTAGTAGCAGTAGTAGTAGTAGTAGAATTAGTAGTAGTAGTTGTTGTTGTAGTAGTCTCAGTAGTAGCAGCAATAATAGTAGTTATAGCAGTAGTATTATTAGCGGCAGTAGTTGTTGTTGGAGAAGTAGTAGTAGATGTTGTTGACAGTGAAGTGGTAATAGTAGATATTGTTGTTGTCATAGTAGTTACAGTAATAGTAGTAGTAGTTATACTAGTAGTAGTAGTAGAATTAGTAGCAACAGCAGTAGTAGTTGGAGTAGTAGTAAAATAGAAGTAGTTGCAGTAGTAATAATAGAAGTAGTTGCAGTAGTAATAATAGAAGGAAAAGCAGTAGTAGTAGCAGAAGTAGCAGCAGCAGTAGCAATAGTACTAGTTGTAGCTGTAGCATTAGTAGCCGCAATTATAGCAGGAGTAGTAGTAGCAACGATAGTAGTAGTAATAGTGTGGCCATCATAGTTGTAGCAATAGTAGCAGTCGTAGTGGTAGCAGAAGTAGCATAGTACGAGCAATAGTAGTAGCAGTAGCAGTATTCGTTGTAGTAGTAGTATCAGTAGTAGTAATAGTGGTAGTAGCTAAAGTAGTAGTAGTAGGAGAAGAAGTAGTATTAGCAATAACAGTAATAGTAGTAGTACCAGTAGCAGTAGAAGTAGTTGGGGTAGTAGTATTAAGAACAATAGTAGCAGTACAAGCAGTAATAGCAAAAGTAGCATGTGTAGTAGCAGTTGCAGCAATTGTGGCAGTAGTAATAGTAGTTATGGTTGTAGTAGTAGAAGTAGTATCTGTGGCAGCAGCAGTAGTAGTAATAGTAGTAGTAGCAGTAGTAGCCGTACTAGTAGCAGTAGTAGTTAGAGTAGTAGTAGTAGAAGAATTTATAGTAGTAGTAGCAGTAGTAGCAGTGGTAGCAAAAGTAGAAGTAGTAGTGGTGGGAGTATTAGTACTAGTAGTAGAAGTAGTAGTAGTAGTCGTAGTAGTAGTATCAGTAGTAGTTGTTCTAGCAATAGTAATAGTTGTAGTAGTAGAAGTGATAGTAGTTGTAGTAGCAGAAGTAGTAGTAGCAGTAGCAGTTGTAGAAGTAGCAGTGGTAATAGATTTAATAGTAGCAGAAGTAGTAGTAGGAGTAGTAGCAGTAGCATTAACCATAGTAGTAGTAACAGCTGTAGTAGTAGCAGTAGTAGTAGCCCTAGTAGTAGTAGTATGAGAAGTAGTAGTAGTAGCGATAGTAGTAGTAGCAGTATTTGCAGCAATAGCATGAGTAGAAGGAGTAGTAATAGTAGAAGTAGTTGCAGGTGTAGTAGTTGTAGCAGTAGTAGAAGTGACTGCATTAGTAGTAGCAGGAGATATGGTACTTATTGTTCGGGTGAATATTAGTAGTAGTACTTGTTGTTGTTATGGTTGTTATTATTGTTGTTGTTGTTGTTATAGTAGTACTAGTAGTAGTAGTAGTGTAGCTGTCATAGTAGTAGTAGTAGTAGTAGCTACTGTACTAGTAGGAGTAGTAGTAGTAATAGCAGTATCAGCAGTACTAGCAGAAGTAAGTAGTAGTAGTAGTCGTAGTAGTAGTAGCAGTAGTAGTCATAGTAGCAGTAGTAGTCATCGTAGTACTAGTAGTAGTGGTAATAGTAGTAGTAGAAGTAGTAGTAGTAGTAGGAGGAGGAGGAGTGTTAGGAGGAGTAGTAGCAGAAGTAGTTTTGTTAAAAATAGTAGTGGGAGTAGTTATAGTAGTAGTAGTAGAAGTAGTAGTAGGGGTAGTAGTTGCAGTAGTAGTTATAATAGTAGTAGTAGTAACGTTAGCAGAATAGTAGCAGTACTAGTACTTGTAGCAGTAGTAGCAGTAGTAGCGCAGTACTTGCAGTAGTAGTACTTGTAGTAATATTGTAGTTATAGTATTAGTTGTAGAAGAAGTAGTAGTTGTGGTAGTAGTAGTAGTAGTAGCAGTGCTAGTAGGCGTAGTAGTGGCAGTTGCAGCAGTACTAGCAGTAATAAGTAGAAGTAGTAGTAGTTGTCATTGTTGTAGAGGTAGTAGTAGTATAGGAGTAGTAGTAAGTAGTTCTGATAGTAGTAGTAGTATTTGTTGCAGCAGTATAAATAGTAGTAGGAGTAGTAGTAGTTGTTGTCATAGTTGTAGTAGTAGAAAAATAGTAGTCATAGTAGTAATTCTTGTTATTGTTGTTGTTGTTGAAGTAGTAGTCATAGTTGTAGTAGTAGAAGTAGTAACAGTGGTAGTAGCAGTATTAGCAGTAGTAGAAGTAGAAGTAGAAGTAGTTGTAGTAGTAGTAGGTGCTATAGATGTGGCAGTAGTAGTAGGAGTAGTAGCTATTGTCGTAGTAATAGTAATAGTAGGATTAGTAATAGGATTAGTAGTTGTAGGAGTAGCAGCAGCAGTAGGAGTAGTTTTAGGAGTTGTGGTAGTAGCAACAGTAGTAGCAGTAGTTGTAGAAGCACTAGTAATCGTAGTAGTAGTAGTAGTAGTAGTAGTAGTAGTAGTAGTAGTAGAACTAGTAGTTGAAGTAGGTGTAGAAGCAGTAGTAGCAGTAGTTGTACGAGTAATAGTTATAATTGTACTATAGTAGTAGTAGTAGTTGCAACAGTAGTAGCATTAGCTGTAATAGTTGTAGCAGTAGTAGTATTAGTGTTAGTAGCTGTAGTAGTAGCAATAGTTCCAGCATTAGTAGTAGTATCCATAGTAGTAGCTGTGCGAGTTGTGGTACTAGTAGCAGTTGTAGTAGTTGTTGTTGTAGTAGTAGTAGTAGCACTAGTTGGAGTAGTAGTAGGAGTAGTGGTAGTAGTTGTTGTGGTAACAGTAGTGGCAGTAGTAGTAACATTAGCATAAATAGTAGTAGTAGTAGTGGTACTGGTAATAGTAGTAGTAGTAGTAGTAGTAGTAGTAGTAATTATAGCAGTAGTAGCACTTGTAGCAGTAGTAGCAATTGTTGCAGTAGTAGTAGTTATAGTATCATAGTAGTTGTAGTTGTAGTTGTAGTAGCAGTAGTAATAGTATTCATAGCAGTTGTAGCAGTAGTTGTTGTTGCAATTGTTGCAGTAGGAGGAGTAGCAGCAGTAGCAGCATTAGTAGCAGTAGAGAGTAGTAGTGGTAGTAGTAGTAGTTGTGGAAGTAGTAGTAGTAGTGGGAGTAGTATTAAGTAGTAGTAGTAGTTGTAGAAAGTAGTTGTACTATTGCTACAGCAGTAGTAGTTGGGAGTAGTAGTAGTAGTGGGTGTAGTAATAGTAGCAGTAGTAGGAGTAGTTGTTGTAGCGGTAGTAGGAGCAGTAGCAGAAAAAATAGTAGTACGAGTAGTCGTAGTAGCAGCAGCAGCAGTAGGAGTTGTAGTATCTGTAATAGTAGCAGCAGTAGTAGTGTTAGTAGTAGTAGCAACAGTCACAGTAGCAATAGTTGCATCATTAGTACTGATAGCAGTATTAGTAGCAGTGTCAGTAGTAGTAGTAGTACTAGTAGGAGTAGCAGTAGGAGTAGTGATAGTAGTTGTAGTGGTAGGAGTAATAGCAGTAGTAGTAACATTAGCAGAAATAATAGTAGTAGTAGTGGTGGTGGTAGTAGTAGTAGTAGTAGTAGTAGTAGTAATAGTAGCAGCTGCAACAACAAAAGTAGCAGTAGTAGTTGTTGTAGCAATATAGTAGTTATAGTCGTAGTTGTAGTAGCAGTCAGAGTTGTAGTAGTAGCTGTCGTAGTATGAGTAGTTGTAGCTACTAAGCAGAAGGAGGAGTGGTAGCATTAGTAAGGTGTAGTACAACTAGTAGTAGTAGTAGGATTAGTATTATGTAGAAGTAGTAGTTGTAGTAGTAGTAATTGTAGTTGTAGAAGTAGTCCTAGGAGCAGTAACAGTAGTAGCAGTAGTAGTACTACTAGTACGAGTAGTAGCGATAGTAGTAGTAGGAGTAGTAGTTGTAGCTATAGTACGAGTAGCAGCAGCCGCAGTAGTAGTAGGAGTAGTAGCAGTAGCAGCAGCTGCAGTAGTAGTAGGAGTAGTAGCAGTAGCAGCAGCCGCAGTAGTAATAGTAGTACTAATTGTGCTTGTCGCAGTAGGAATGGCTATAATAGTAGGAGTAGTTGTAGTAGTAGTAGTACCAACGCTAGTAGTAGCTATAGCAGTACTACTAGTAGTAGTAGTTATAGCAGTACTACTACTAGTAGTAGTAGTACAGTAGTAGTAGTAGAAGTAGTCGAAGTAGTTGGAGTAGTAGTAGAAGTAGAAGTAGTAGTAGGTGTACTAGTTGTTGTGGTAGCATAATAGTAGTAGTAGTTACAGCAGCAGTAGTAGTAGTTATAATAGTAGTATCAGCAGCATTATTCGAAGTACTTGATGCAGTAGTTGTAGTGGTAGTTGCGGCATTGTAGTCATAGCCATAGTTGTAGCAGTGCCAGTAGTAGTGGTACTAGTAACAGTAGTAGTTGTTGTTGTTATAGTATTAGTAGAATTAGTAGTAGTAGTAGTAGTAGTAGGAGTTGTTGTATTAGTAGTAGTAGTACTAGTAACAGTAGTAGTTATTGTTGTTATAGTATTAGTAGTATTAGTAGTACTAGCAGTAGTACTGACAGTGGCAGGAACAGTGGCAGTAGTTGTAGTAGTAGGGGTAGTAGTAATTGTTATAGTAGTAGTAGTGGTAATTGAAGATGTAGTAGCATTAGTAATAGTATTAGTAGTAGCAGCAGCAAGTGTAGTAGTAGTAGGAATTGCTGCTGCAGTAGTAGAAGTAGCGATAGTCGTAGCCATTGTAGTACTAGTAGCGGTAGTAGTAGGAGCAATAGCCATAGCAGTTGTAGTAGTAGTAGTTGCACTATTACTTCTACTGCCACCACCACTACTGCTGCTGCTACTACTAATGTCACTACTACTACCACTGCTACTACTACTCCAACAACAACAACAACTATTGCTCCTTCTACTACTACTACAACCACTACTACTGCTCCTTTTACTATTACTACAACTACTACTACTGCAGCCGCTACTACTCCACCTACTTCTCCGCCTACAACTACTTTTACTAGTACTACCACTACTACAACTGCAACCACTACTCCTAATGCTACTCCTACAATAACTACTACTTCTAATGCTACTGCAACTGCTATTATTGCTCGTACTGCTACTACCACCACTACTACTACTCGTACTACTACTACTTCTTCTTCTTCGACACCTCCTCCTACTACTACTAATACAACTACTTCTGCCACTCCTTCTGCTTCTACTCCAACAACTACTACTACAAGTACTCCAACTACTATTACCACAGCTACTACTACTTCTACTACTCCACCCACTACTACTATAGCTACAACTGCTACTACTACCACTACTACTACTACTACAACAACAACTACTACTACTACTTCTACTACTGCTGCTGCTGCTACGACAAGATGAACAACTACTACTACTACCACTTCTACAACAATTGCTACTACTGCTACTATGGCTTCTACTGCTACTACAGCTACTACTACTCCTACTACTACTATTGCTACTAGTGCTACTATTGCAACTGCTATTACTACAACTACTACAACAACTACTAATACTACTATTGTTATTGCTTCCACTACTGCTTCTACTATAACTACCACAACAACAACAACTACTACTACTGCTTCTGCTCCTGCTGCTGTTGCTACAGCTACCACTACAACTACTACAATTGCTGATACTACTGCTGCTACTACTACTTTAACTACTATACTACTACTAATACTACCACTACTACAACTACTACTACTACTACTATTGCGAGAACTACTGCAACTGCTGCAACTACTACTACTACTACAATTATTGCTAGTACTACTTCTACTACAATAACTAAGACTACTACTAACACGAATACTTCTGCTATAACAACTACCATTTCTATTGCTACAACTGTTACAACAACAACTACTGCTACTTTAGACCCTATTGTTACTACTACTAGAACAACAACTACTAATGCTACTAATACTAATACAAATACGACTATGACTACTACTACCACCACTAATACTACTACTACTATTGCTACTGCTGCTGCTACTAATACTACTACAACTTCTCCTATTCCTACTACTTCTGATACTAAGACTACTACTACTACTACTACTACTACTACTACTACTACTACCGCTATAGGTGTTGCAGCTCCTGCAACTACGACTACAACTACTACTTCTCCTACTACTACTACAGTTGCTGCTACATTGTTGCCACTTTTACTACAACAACAACAACTACTACCATGGCTACTTCTATTACTGCTACCAATGCTTTTGCTTCAACAACTACCACTGCTACTACTTCCACCACTACTACTACTATTGCTCCAACTGCTAAAACTATTACTACTATTACTACTACTTCTACTACTATTGGTACAGCTATGACTACTGCTACTGCTCCTGCTGCAAATATTGCCAATATGCTTCTGCTCCTACTGCTATTACGAGTACCATTATTGCGATAACAACAACAACAACTACTACTTCTCCTCCTCCTACTACTAAAACAGCTGTTATTATGATTTGGACAACGACTGCTACTGCTACTACTGAACTACTACTTCTCCTACTGCTACTACAACAACTGCTACTACTACTATTGGTACAACAACTGCTACTGCTACTGTTGCTACTACTGCTACTTTTACCACTACTACTACAACTTCTACTACTGCTACTACTACTACTATTGCAACTACTAATACTGCTACTATTGCGATTACTAGTTCTACTACTGCTACTACAACTAATACTGCTACTACTGCTGCTACTACTACTACTACTACAACAACTACTACTTCTACTACTACTACTACCACTTCTACTACTACTACTAATTCTACCGCTACTACTACTACTACCAATACTAATTCTGCTACTACTTCTGGTACTACTGTTATTACTACTACTACCACTACTCCTTCTACTACTACTACATCTACTACAACTACTACTGCTGCTACTACTGCTACTATTCATGCTACTGGGGCTGCTATTGCTACTACTATGATTACGCCTAATTCTACTTCTATTGCTGCAACTACTACTACCACTACTAATGCTGTCGCTACTGCAACTTGTTCTCCTACTACTACTATTACTGCAATAGCTACTATTGCCACAATGACTATTGCTACTACTGTTATGACTACTACTACTACATTTGCAACTTTTAGTGCTAATATTAGTACTATTGCAGCTACTACAACTGCTTGCTACTACTATAATTATTGCTACTACTTCTCCCTTTATTATTATTGCTACAACTTCTTCCTTTATTATTACTACTACTACTACTACTACTACTACTACTACTACTCCTCCTCCTCCTCCTCCTCCTCCTAATACTATTATTGCTACTACTGCTACTACCACTACTACATCTACTACTACTACTGCCACATCTATCACAACCACTACTGCTACAACTACTGATACTACTACTACTATTGCAACTTCTGTAGCTACTGCTCCTACTACTACGACTACCACTAATTCTGCTTTTGCTGTTGCAACTACTACTATTGCTACAGCTACTGCTACTACTGCTTGTTTTCCTATTACTACTATTATTGCAACTACTACTATTACTATAATGACTATTGCTACTATTACTGCTACTGCTCATTGACTACTATTGCAACTTTGAGCCATTATACTACTACTATTGCTACTGCTGCTACAACTATAATTACTAGTACTTCTACTACGCCTAGGTAACCACTACTACTTTTCCCACTATTATTACTACTACATCTATAGCTCCTACAACAACTACTACTACAACTACTACTACAACTTATGTTCTAGTACTGTTGCTACTACAACTACTACTACTGCTTAAGCTACGACTACTACTACTACTGCTTAAGCTACTAATACTAGTACTACTACGGCTACTACTACAACTTTTACTGAGGTTACTGCTGCTACTGCTGCTACTACTGCTACTCCTACTACTACTATTGCTGCTAGTACATTGCTACTGATTCTACAACAACAACAACTACTACCACAAATATTTTTGTTACTACTACAACTGCGACTACAACTTCTACTTCTGCCACTACTTTCGCTACTATTACTAGCACTACTACAATTACCACTGCTGCTGCTTTAACTGCTACTGCTAGTACTATTACTACTATAATTGCTAGTACTATAACTATTGCCACAACTACTACTACTTTTACTACTACTACTGCCCCTAGTACTACTACTGTTACAACCACTGCTACTATTGTACTTCTACTACTACTACTACTACTTTTACTACATCTGCTATGGTTACTTCTGTGTCTACTACTACTACTTTTACTATACTGCTACGGTTACTTCTGTGTCTACTACTACTACTACTCCCATTACTACTACTGCAGCTATTGCTATTACTACAACAACCAACGCTACTGCTACAATAGCTACACTATTACTTCTTCTCCTTCTACAACTACTACAACTACTACTTCTACTACTACTACTACTTCTACTACACATACAACGGCTACTACCGCCACTACTTCTGCGACTCTAACAACCACTACTACTACTTTAACTACTACTGCAATGACTGCTACTTCTACTGCCACTACAATGACAGATATTACTGCTACTACTCTTACTATCACTACTACTATAACAATTCTTACTACTACCACAAGTAACAGTACTTGTACTCCTACTGCTACTACAACAACTGCTACTACAACAACAACTACTACTGCTTTCCTCCAACTACTACGACTACCACTACGATTTCCACAACTCTTCCAACAACTAAAATTGCTACTACTACCACTACTACTATTGCTACAACTTGTACTACTCCTAGCACTGCTACTACTACTCCTATTACTACTTCTACTACAAGTACAACTAGTACTGCTACTACTAATACTACGACAACTACTATTACTCCTACTACCACTACTACTCTTTCTGCTACCACTACTCCTAATACTACTGCGAATACAACAACTACTACTACTGTTACTACTGCAACTACTACTGCTACTGTTACTACTATTGTTACCGCTATAACTACTACTACTATTTCTATCGGAATTACTACTACTGCTACTGCTGCTAATGCTACAGCCAATACTGCTACTCCTAAAACTATGACTGCTACTGCTACTAGTATTAGTGTTATTACTAATGCTACTACTACAATAATAGTGGCAACTACTACTAATTGCACTACTACTACTACTACTACACTACTACTACTACTACTACTACTACTACTACTACTACTACTACTACTACTACTTCCACTGCCACTGCTACTACTACTCGCACTCCTACTACCACTACTAATGCTACTAGTCCTATAGCTACTTGCACTCATAACATAACTAACACTGTTGCTATTACTACAACCACAACTACTACTATGACTATTGCTCTTGCTGCTGTTGCTATTGCTATTACTATTTCTGCTAATACTACCACTACCACTACTACTACTACTCTCACTCCAACTACTACTACTACTGCTACTACTACTACTACTACTACTATTACTACTACTACAACTACTACTACAACTACTACTACTACTACTACTACTACTACTACTACTACTATAACTACTACAATTACTACTATTGCTACTGCAACTATTACTACTACTACTATTGCCAGTGCTACAACTAGTACTGCGACTCCTACAGCTACTACTACTGCAACTGCCACTACTGCTATCGCTACTACTATTGCAACAACTATCTCTGCTACTACTACTACTATAGCCTGTACTACTACTGCCACAACTACTGTGAATGCTAATGCTGCTGCTACTATTCCTACTTCTACAACAACTCCTACTATTATAGCTACTACCACTACTATGATTGCGACTACAACTACTGCTACTACTACGGCTACAACAACTTCTACTCCTAGTACTACTGCTACTGCTACTCCCAGTCCTACTACAGCTACTACTGCTACTGCTAGTCCTACTAGTGCTAATACAACTTCTACCACTACTACAATGACAACTACTACTACTATTACTGTTGATACTACTACTACTACTAGTACAACTACTACTCCTACAACTACTACAATTGCCAATCCTACTACTACTACTACTACTACTATTGTTGTTGCTAATACTACAAGCATTACTGCTGTTAGTACTACTACTGCTACTTTTACTACTAGTATAAGTACAACAACAACCACAACTACTACTCCTACTGCTGTTGCTGCTTCTACTACTACTACTACTTATAATACAACAACTACCATTACAACAACAACAACAATTACTACTACTACTATTGGAACTACTTTTACCACTGATACTAGTTATACAACGGCTACTACCACTACTACTGCTACTGCTATTGCTACTACGACTACTACTACTACTATTACTACGAGAACAACAACTACTGCTACTATTCCTACTATTACTACTACAACTACTACAACTACTACTGCCTCAACGGTCACTATTGCCACTATTACAGTTACTACTCCTAGTATTACTGCTACTAATACTACTCCAACTATTACTACTACTATTACTATTACTACTACTCCTACTACTACTACAACTACTACTACTGCAACAACAACTACTACTACGACTACTGCTCCTACTACTACTATAGCTATTACTACTACAACTGCTATTACTACGACTGCCGCTATACTATTACTGTATCTACTACTACTACTACCAAACCTATTACTTGTTCTACAACTACTAGTACAACAACTACTACTACTTCTGGCACTTCTACTACTACTAATCCTACGATTGCAACTATTGTTGCTGCTACTACTATTACTGCTACTACTACAGCTATTGCTTATACCACTACTATTGATACTAGTATTTGCTACTACTACTAATCTTGCTACAATTACTACTACTACTACTTCTCCTCTAGCTACTAATGCTACTGCCACTACTATTTCTCCTACTACAACTAATGCTACCACTGCAACTACTACTGCTACTAATACTTCTACTATAGCTACTGCGACTACTACTCCTAATACTACTACTACTTTTGCCTATAATACTACCAATATTACTACTACTAGTACTACTACTACTCCTTCTGGTAGTACAGTGACTACTACTACTACTACTACTACTATAATAATTGCTACTGCTACTACTGATGCTGCTATTGCTACTAATGCTACTCCCACTTCTACTACTCCTACTACTATTACAGCTACTACAACTACTCCTGCTGCTACTACTACTACAACTACTACTACTGCAGCTGCTACTCCTACTACTACTACTACCACTACTAATACTACTCTAACCCCTATTACTACTACTACTTCTACTCCTATTGCTACTACTAATGATAATACTACTACAACCAATTTTACTACTACTGCTACAGATACAACCACTTATTCTACTTCTGCTACTGATACTGCTACTCCTACTACTACTCCTACTCCTCCTACTATTACTACTATTGGTACTGCTACTATGACAACGACTACTACTTGTCCAACTACTTCTTTTACAACAACTGCTACTATGACTACTCGAACTACAACAACAACTACCACCACTACTATTCTTGCTACTGCTACTCCAACTACTACTTCTATTACAATTACTAATACTACAACAACAACTACTACTACTACAACTGCTATGGCCACTACTACTATAACTTCTACTACTACTGCTGCTATTACTACTGCTACTGCTACTACTACTACTACTACTGCTGCTGCTACTACCACTACAACTACTACTACTACCATGCTACTACTACTAGTAATACTACAACTACTAGAACTGCTGCCACTACTAAGACTACTCCTACAACTACTCATGTTGCTACTGCTGCTAGTACTCCAACTTCTCTTCCTTCTACTTCTGCTACTACTACTACTCCTCCTACTACTACTACCACCACCACTACTACTACAGCTACTACGCCAACTACTACTCGTGCAACAACAACAACAATAACAACTACTGCTGCTGCTATCGCAGATGCTACTTCCGCTACTATTGCTTCTACTGCTATGACTACAACTACAACAACTACCACTCCTACTACAATTACAGCTAATTTTGCTACTACCATTGCTACTTCTACTGCCACTACTGCTGCTACTCTCACTCCTACTTCTACTACTACTCATGATACTACTACTAATAATGCTACTACTGCTGCTACTACTACAACAACAACCACTACTACTATTCCTACTACTAGTACTACAACTACTGCTATTACAGCTAAAACCACTGCTACTGCTACAATAGCTACCACCCTTATTACTACTAATACTACTTCAACAACTTCTACTACTACTACTTCTACTAGTAATTCTAGTACTACTACTACTATTGCTACTAATGCTACTACCGCCACTACTTCTGAGATTCTAACAACTAATACGACTACTCCAACTACTATTGCTACGACTGCTACTTCTGTTGGTACTACAACGACTAGCATTACTGCTACTACCACTACTACTGCTACCAATACAGCCAGTCTTACAACTACCAATACTACTTCCACTCTAGTAGTACTTCTACTACTGCTACTGCAACTACTGCCACTGCTGCTACTATTACTACAACTACTACTAATACTACTACTACTACTACTACTACCACAACTCCTACAACTACAATAGCTACTACTACCACTACTACTATTGCTGCAACTAGTACTACTTGCACAGCTATTACTACTACTATTACTACGACTACTACAAGTACCATAACTACTACTAATACTACAACTACTACTGCTACCAATACTAAATTCTACGACTACTGCTTCTACTTCTACAACTACTGCTACTACTACAGCTACTTCCACTAATGCTACTGCTACTACTACTGCTACTATTACTACTACTACAACTTTTACTAATACTATTGCTGCTGCTACTACTACTATTACTACTGCTACTACCAATACTACTGCCACAACTACAACTGCTACTACTACTGCTACTGGTACAACACCTACAACGATTGCCACTGCTACTACTATTACTGCCGCTACTACTACTGCTCCTACTACTACTACGGCTGCTGCTACTCCTACTACTTTTGCTACTGCTACTACTCTTACTACTGCTACTGCTACTACTACTACTACCACCACCACTACTACTCCAACTCCTACTTCAACTAGTACTATTACAATTGCTACTATTGCTACTTTTGCTACTGCTGCTGCTACTACTACTAATACTACTACTACTATTGCTACAACTACTACAACTCCTCCAACTGCTACAATTGCTGGATCTACTACTATTACCACTACAACTACTACTTGTTCTAGTACTGATGCCACTTCTGCAACTACTACTGCTACAACTTCTGCAACTGTTCCAAATGCTGCTGCCACAACTGCTACTCCTACTACCACAACTGCTACAATTGTAACTACTACTACTACTACTACAACTGCTACAACAACAACAACTACTACTGCTACCACTACTATAACTACTCTCACTCCTACTATAACCACTACCACTCCTTTTACTACCACTACTCCGAATACTGCTGTGAATACTACTACTACTACTGTTGCTCCTGCTACTACTACTACACATCTTCCTCCTTCTGCAACTACTACTGCTACTGCTACAACTACTGCTGCTGCTATAACTACTACTACTATTTTACTAGTATTACTACTACTGCTACTGCTACTAATGCTACTATCACTGCTACTACACCAGCTAATACGATTGCTACTGCTACTACTACTAGTGGTACTACTAATGCAACTACTACAACAACTGATGCAACAACTACTACTTTTACTCCCACTGCTACAGCTACTCTCACTCCCATAACAACAACTACTACTACTAGTCCTACAACTACTACTACTTATAACATAACTAATACTGTCGCTATTTCTACAACTACAACTAGTACTATGACTATTGCTCTTGTTGCTGCTGCTACTACTATTACTACTTCTGCTAATACTACCACTACTACTACTACTACTACACTACTACTACCACTACTACCACCAATTCAACTACTTGTTCTACAACTACTGCGACGACTACTACTGTGACAACTGCTAACACCACTACTACTCCTAATCCTACTACTACAACTACTATTACTACTACTACTATTACTGCTACTCCTACTCCTATTGCTACTACTACTACCACTGCTACTACTAATTGCTATAACTACTAACGTCACTCCTGCTACTACTATTGCCATTGCTTCTAATCCTGCTACAAATGCTACTGCCATTACTACTTCTCCTACTGCTACTAACGCTACAACTGCAACTACTATTGCCACAAGTACTACTTCTACTACTACCACTGCAACTACTACTCCTAACACTACTACTACTTCTGCCAGTAATACTACTATTACTATTACTACTACTGTTGCTACTACTCATAATATTACTACTAATAATGCTACTACTGCTACTACTACAACAACAACTACTACGGCTACTATTCCTACTGCTATTTTTGCTACTACTACTACTGCTACTACTACTACAACTACAACAACTGCTACCTTGGCTGCTGCTGCGACAACTAATTCTACTACTACTACGACTACTCTTACTAATTATACTGCTCCTCTTACTGCTACGACAGCTGTTACTAATGCTACTACTATTGTTGTTGCTACTGTGACTGCCACAAATACTATTGCTACTACTACTACCACTACTATAGATACTGCTACTACAAATACTGCTACTACTACGGCTAATGCTATTACAACAACTACTTCTACTACTACTACTACTACTACTTCTCTAGCGACTGCTATGACTACTGCTACCGCCACGACAACTACTGCTTCTACACAATCGCAGCAACTACTACTGTTGCTGCAATTACTATAACTACTTCTCCTACTACGCAACTACTACTACTTCTACTGCTACTAATTCTACTGCTAATACTACTACTACTACACTACTACAGCTGCTACCACTCCTACTACCGCTACTATTGCTACAACTGCTACTGCTACTACTACAACCAGTCCTTCTACTACTTTTACAACTACTACTAGCACTACTTCTCCAACTACTACAACAACAACTGCTACTACACCTACTGCTATTGCTACTACTGCTACTAGTATAGCTACTACTACGCCTACTACTTCCACTATTACTGCTACTTCATTTACTACAATAACTGTGACTACTAATATATCTACTACTACTACCACTATTAGTACTACTACTACAGCTACTATTACAGTGGCTACTACTGCTTCTACTACTACTGCTGCTTCTTCTACTATTATCCTGATACTACTACTAATAGTACTAGTACTACTATAAATACTGCAACTACTACTCCTAAAATTACTCCCACTACTGCTCCTTCTAGTACTACTCCCGCAATGACTCCCATTGCTGCAGCTGTATCTACTCCTACTTCTCCACCTACTACTACTTCTACTACTTCTACCACGACTACAATTGTCGCTACTACTCTACTGCTACTCCTACAACAACTACTACTCCTACTACTGCTGCTGCTGCTACCACTACTACTACTACTACTACTCTGAATCCTATTACTCTAACTACTTCTACTACTACTACTATTGTTATCGCTATTGCTACATTGATGGCCACAACAACTACTACCATAACGATCACCAGTAGTACTCCAACATCTACTACCAATAATGCTACTACTACTTCTACTATTACTACTACTGCTACTATTGCTATAGCTATAACTGCTTCTACTAATGCTGCTACTACTACCACTACTACCACAGCAACTACTATTACTATGACAACTTTTGCTGCTATTACTACAACTAATGCTGTTACTACTACTGCAAATACTACTACTGATACTACTGCTACTACAACTCCTACTACTTCTACAATTACTACTACTACTAAATCTACTACTGCTACTACTAGTAGTCTGACTACTTCTCTTACAACTACTGCTACTACTACTACTCGTACTACTGCAACAACAATTACTACTCCTACTGCTGCTGCTGCTACTCCTACTGCTACTACTAATACTTCAACTATTAATACTACAGCTACTACTATGACAACTACAAATATTATAACTAGTACTACTACTACTACTACTACTACTACTACTACTACTACTACTACTACTACTACTACTACTACTACTACTACTTCTACTACTACTACGACTACTTCTACTACTACTACTGCTATAGCTATTACCACTGCTATTGCCACTGCTATTACAACTGCTACTGCTCCTATTAGTACTACTCCTCCTACTACTACCGTTACTACTACTACACCTCCTACTAATACTGCTACTACTACTATTCTTGCTGCTACTGCTACTACAAGTACTACTACTGCTACTACTTCTACTACTACTGCTGCTATTATTACTTTTGCTACTACTAGTACTATTACCACTACTACTATGTCTGCTACTACCACTACTGCTACTACTCTTATGCCTGCTACTGCTACAACTACTCCTATTGCTACAGCTACTCATAATACTATAACCATTACTGCTACAACTGCTACTACTACTTCAACTACTACTACTACTATTCCTTATGCTACTTATGCTACTACTACTACCGCTACAACTGCTGCTACGCTTACCGCTACTCCTACTAGTATTTCAACTACTACTGCTATTACTGCCAATACGACTCCTACTCTCAGTCCTACAACTGCAACTACTACTACCACTCTTGTTGATACCGTTACTCTTGTTGCTGCTACTACAGTTGCTAGTTCTACTACGACTACTCCTACTCTCAATCCTACTACTACCACAAATACTACAGCCAGAACGACTTCCACAACTACTTCTTCTTCTACTACTACTGCTACTACTACTGCTACTGCCACTACTGCTACTGCTACTACTACTGCCACAACTACTGATACTACTAAAACCACTGCTACTATTATTACAACAACAACAACTACTACAACAACAAGTAGTACTATGATTGCTAGTAATACAACTAATACAACTACTTCTACACTACTGTCGCTTCTACTACTCCTACTACTACTAATACTACTACAACAACTCCTACAACTGCTACTACTACTACTTCTACTACTGCTACTACTACAACTAGCCATACTTCTTCTTTTACAACAACTACTACTCTGACTCTCCAACTACTACAACAACTGTTGTTGCTAATCCTACTACTACTACCGGTACTACTACTACTATTGCGAATACTACTACTACTACCACCACTACTACTAATACTACTTCTGCGACTACTACTACGACTATCGGTACTACTATTACTACTACTGCCACCACCACTACTACTGCCGCTACTATAAATGCCCCTACCACTACTACAGCAACTACTACACCTATAACAACTACTACTACTGCTCCTTCAACTACTACTACAACTACTCCTACAATAACCGCTACTACTGCACCTGCTTCTTCGCCTCTACTACTTTTACTAGTACTACCACTACTACAACTGCAGCCAGTTCTCCTAATGCTACTCCTACAACTACTACTACTATTGATGCTACTACTACTACTACTACTGATGCTACTAGAACTACTATTACTGCTCGTACTGCTACTACCACCACTAATACTACTCGTACTACTACTACTACTACTACTACTACCTCTACACCTCCTACTACTACTACTAATACAACTACTTCTGCCACTCCTTCTGCTACTGCCACAAGTACTCCAACTATTATTTCGACTGCTACTACAACTTCTACTACTCCACCCACTACTACTACAGCTACTACAGCAACTAATGATACTGATGCTACTATTACTGCTACTACTACTGCTATTACCACTACTACTATAACTACTACGGTTGCCGCTATTGCTACTACTACTGTTACTACTACCACTACTACTACAACTACTACTACTACTACTACGTCTACTGTTGCTGCTGCTGCTACAACAACATGAACAACTACTACTGCTACAACATCTACAACAACTACTACAACTCTTACTACTATGGCTGCTGCTATTGCTACTACGGCTACTACTGCTCCTACTACTACTACTCCTACTAGTGCTACTGTTGCAACTACTATTACTACTACTACTACAACAACTACTAATACTACTACTGTTATTGCTTCCGCTACTGCTTCTACAACAACAACCACAACAACTACTACTACTACTACCGCTTCGACTCCTGTTGTTGTTGCTGTAGCTACGACTACAACTACTACAATTGCTGGTACTACTGCTACTACTACAGCGTTAACTACTAGTACTACTGCTGCTGCTATTACTGATACTACCATTACTACTACTACCACCACTATTACTACTGCTACCGCTGCTATTACTACTACTACGACTACTACTACTACTATTACTGCTAGCACTGCTTCCATTACAATAACTAAGACTCCTACTAACACGAACGCTTCTGCTATAACAGCTACCATTTCTATTGCTACAACTGCTACAACAACAACTACTGCTACTATACACGCTATTGTTACTGCTACTGCAACAACAACGACTAATGCTACTAATACAAATACAAATACTACTATGACTACTACTACTACCACTAATACTACTATTGCTATTACTACTGTTGCTACTACTAATACTACTACAACTACTCCTATTCCTACTACTTCTGCTACTACTACTACTACTACTACAACTACTACTACTATGGCTACTAATACTACTGCTGCTGCTGATGCTGCTACTACCACTATAGGAGTTGCAGCTGCTGCTACTACTACTACAACTACTAGTTCTCCTACTACTACTACAGTTGCTGCTACATTGTCGCTGCTTCTACTACAATAACAACAACTACTACCACGGATACTTCTGTTATTGCTACTATTGCGACAGCTTCAACTACTACTAATGCTACTACTTCCACTACTACTACTACTACTACTATTGCTGCTGCTACTAAAACTATTACTACCACTACTATTACTTTTGCTACGATTGGTACAACTACGATTATTGCTCCTACTATTGCTGCTAATATCTCTAGTATGCTTCTGCTCCTACTGCTGTTACGAGTACCACTACTGCGACAACAACAACAACTACTACTACTACTTCTCCTCCTCCTACCACTACAACTGTTGCTACTATGATTTGGACAACGACTGCTACTGCTACCACTCAACTACTACTTCTCCTACTACTACTACCACAACAACTACTACTACCATTGGTACAACAATTGCTACTACTACTACTACTACTACTACTACTACTGTTGCTACTACTGCTACTATTACCACTACTGCTACAACTTCTACTACTGCTACTACTACCACTATTGCAACAACTAATACTACTATTATTGCTACTACAAGTAATACTACTACTACTACTACAACAACAACTACTACTACTATAGCAACTACTGCTTCTACTACTACTACGACTACTACTACTAATTCTACCGCTACTACTACTACTACTACCAATACTACTTCTGCTATTACTACTACTACTACTACCACCAGTACTCCTTCTACTACTACTACATCTGCTGCAGCTACTACTGCTGCAATTACTGCTACTATTGCTACTATTCCAGCTAATCGGGCTACTACTGCTACCACTATAGCTACCCCTTATTCTACTTCTATTGTTGCAACTACTACTACCACTACTACTGCTGTCGCTACTAGAACTTGTTCTCCTACAACTACGATTACTGCAACAACTGCTGCTGCTACAATGACTACTGTTACTACCACTGCTACTACTGCTACAATTACTACTAATTTTGTAACTTTTAGTGATAATATTACTACGATTGCTACTACTACTGCTACTGCTGTTGCTACTATATAATTACTGCTACTACTTCCCCCTCTATAATAACTGCTTCTACTACTACTACTACTACTACTACTACTACTACTACTACTTCTACTACTACTACTACTACTCCTCCTAATACTATTACTGCTACTACTGCTACTACCACTACTACTGCTACTACTACTAATGCCGCATCTGTCCCAACCACTGCTATTACAACTACTGCTACTACTACTATTGCTACTTCTGTAGCTACTGCTCCTACTATTATGACTACCACTAATTCTACTTTTGCTATTGCAACTACTACTACTACTACTGCTACTGCTACCGCTATTACTACTTATTTTCCTATTGCTACTATTGGTGCAACTACTACTATTATTGCTACTGCTACTTTGACAACTATTACAACTACTATGACTACTATTGCAACTTTGAGCCCTTGTGTTACTACTATTGCTACTACTACTATTGCTACTGCTGCTACTACTATAATCACTACTACTTTTGCTACGCCTATGGCAACAACTACTACTTCTCCCACTATTATTACTACTACATCTACTGCTCCTACAACTACTACTACTACAACTTCTGTTCTAGTACTGCTGCTACTACTACTACTGCTACTGCTTAAGCTGCGACTATTACTACTACTACTGTCGCTACTAACACTAGTACTACTACGGCTACTAATACAACTTTTACTGAGGTTGCTACTGCTACTGTTGCTACTACTACTACTACTACTACTACTACTATTGCTGCTAGTACACTGCTACTGATTCTACAACAACAACTACTACTACCATAACTATTTTTGGTACTACTACTACTGCGACTACAACTTCTACTTCTGGCACTACTTTCGCTACTATTACTAGCACTACTACAATTACCATTGCTGCGGCTATAGCTGCTACTACTAGTACTATTACTGCTATAATTGCTAGTACTACTACTATTGCCACAACTACTACTACTTTTACTACAACAACTACCCCTAGTACAATTACTGTTACAACTATTGCTACTATTGCTACTGCTACTACTACTACTACTTTTTCTATAGCTGCTACAGTTACTTCTATGGCAACTACTACAACTACTGCTGTTGCTGCTACTACTACTACAAACTATTGCAACTACTACTACTACTCACATTACTACTACTACAGCTATTGTTATTACTACAACAACCAATGCTACTGCTACAACACCTGCACAACTACTTCTACTCCTACTACTACTACAACTACTACTTCTACTACTACTACTGCTACTACTGCTACAATGGCTACTACCACCACTACTTCTGCAACACGAACAACCACTACTACTACTTTAACTACTACTGCAATGACTACTACTTCTACTGCCACTGCAATGACAAATATTACTGCTACTATTCCTACTATTGCTACTACTACGACAACTCTTACTACAACCAATACTACTTCCGTTAGTAGCAGTATTTGTACTCCTACTGCTGCAACTGCTATTACTGCTACTACTGTAACTACAACAACTACTACTACTACTTTCCTCCTACTACTACGACTACCAATACCATAACTCTTCCAACAACTAAAATTGCAACTACTACCACTGCTACTATTGCTACAACTTGTACTACTCCAAGCACCGCTACTACTACTCCTGTTACTACTACTACTACTACTACTACTACTACTACTACTACTACTACTACAACCACTACTACTCTTACTCCTATTACAACTACTGCCACTACTACACTTTCTACTACCACTACTCCTAATAATACTACAAATACTACAACTAATACTACTATTACTACCGCAACTACTACAGCTACTGTTACTACTATTGTTACCGCTATAACTACTACTACTATTTCTACTAGAATTACTACTGCTGCTTCTGCTACTAATGCTACAGTCACTACTGCTACTCCTATAACTATGACTTCTACTGCTGCTACTATTAGTGTTATTACTAATGCAACTACAATAACAGCTACAACTACTACTAATAGCACTACTACTACTACTACTACTACTACTACTACTTCTACTTCCACTGCTACTACTACTCGCACTACTACTACCACCACTAATACTACTAGTCCTATAGCTACGTGCACTCATAACATAACTAATATTGTTGCTATTAATAGAACAACAACTACTACTACGACTATTGCTCTTGCTGCTGCTGCTATTGCTATTACTATTTCTGCTAATACTACCACTGCCACTACTACAACTACTGCTACTGCTACTCTCACTCCAACAACTACTACCGCTCCAACAACTAGTACTACTACTACTATTACTACTAGTACTACTACTACTACTTCTACTTTTACTACTACTACTACTTCTATAACTACTACAATTACTACTACAATTGTTATTACTGCAACCTCTACTACTATTACAACAACTACCTCTGCTACTACGACTACTACAGCCTATACTACTACTGCCACAACTACTGTGAACGCTAATGCTACTGCTACTATTCCTACTACTACAACAACTACTACTATTATAGCTACTAACATTACTACTATTGCAACTACAACTACTGCTACTACTACTACTACAACTACTACTGCAATAACTTCTACTCCTACTACTACTGCTACTACTACTCCTAGTCCTACTATAGCTAGTACTGCTACTACTAGTCCTACTAGTACTAATACTACTTCCACCACTACTACAACAACAACTACTACTACTATTATTGCTACTACTACTACTACTACTACTAGTACAACTACTACTCCTACAACTACTACAATTGCCAATCCTACTACAACAACTACTACTACTACTAGTAGTAGAACTGCTGTTGCTAATACTACTAGTATTATTGTTGTTACTACTGCTACTGCTACTTCTACTACTAGTACAAGTACAATAACAACAACTACTACTACTCCTACTACTGCTACTGCTGCTACTACTACTACTACTTATACTACAACAACTACCATTACAACAACAACAATAACTACTACTACTACTGCAACTACTCTTACCACTTCTACTAGCTCTACAATGACTACTACCACTACTACTGCTACTGCTATTGCTACTACGACTACTATTACTACTATTACTACCACAACAACAACTACTGCTACTATTCCTACTACTACTATTACCACCACTACAATTACTATTGCCTCAACGGTCACAACTACCACTGTTACAGTTACTATGCCTAGTACTACTGCTACTAATGCTAATGCTACTACTATTACTACTCCTACTACTCCTACTACTACTACGACTACTGCTCCTACTGCTCCTACTACTACTATAGCTATTGCTACTACTGCTGCTATTACTATGACTGCCCCAATATCGCTACTATTTCTACTACTGCTACTACCAAACCTACTACTTGTTCTACAACTACTGGTATAACTACTACTACTGCTTATGGCACTACTACTACTACTAATCCTACGATTGCAACTATTATTACAACTACTACTTTTACTGCTACTACTACATCCATTGGTTATACCACTACTATTGCTACTACCACTAATGTCCGTAAAATTACGACTACTGCTTCTCCTCTAGCTACTAATGCTACTGCTACTACTGTTTCTCCTACTACAACTAATGCTATTGTTGCAACTACTACTGCTACTACTACTTCTACTACAGGTACTGCGACTACTACTCCTAATACTACAACTAGTCTTGCCTATAAAACTACCAGTACTACTACTCCTTCTGGTAGTACAACAGCTACTACTACTACTATTACTATAATAATTGCTACAGCTACTACTGATGCTGCTATTGCTACTAATGCTATTCCCACTTCTACTACTCCTGCTACTACTACAGCTACTACAATTACTCCTACTGCTACTACTACAACTACTACCATTACAGCTGCTACTCCAACTACTACTACTACTACCACAACTAATACTACTCTAACCCCTATTACTACTACTTCTACTCCTACTGCTACTAATAATCATAATACTAATACTGCGAATGTTGCTGCTACTACTACTACTATTACTATAACTACCACTACTATTACTCTCGCAACTATTGCTTTTGAGACTACTACAACCACTACTACCACTCCTACTGCTACTACTACTCCTCTTACTGCTACTACTACTACTGCTACTACTACTATCGCTACTTCTACTACGACTTCCATGACAACTACTGCCATAACTATTACAACTAGTACTGCCACTGCTACTACTAATACTGTTACTGCAATTGCCACTATTCCTGCTACTACTACTACGACTACTACTACTGCTACTACTACAACCAATTTTACTACTACCACTTATTCTACTTCTTCTACTGATACTGTTACTCTTACTACTACTCCTACTCCTACTGCTATTACTACTACTGGTACTGCAACTATGACTACTACTACTACTTGTCCAACTACTTCTTTTACAACAACTACTACTACGACTACTAGTACTACAACAACAACTACTACCACTGCTATTCTTGCTGCTGCTACTCCTCCAACTACTACTGCTACTTCAACTACTAATACTACAACAACAACAACTACTACTACAACTGCTATGGCCACTACTACTACAACTTCTACTACTAATGTTGCTACTACTACTATTACTACTTCTACTACTTCTACTACTACTACAACTACTGCTACTACTACTACTGCAACTACTACTACTTCCATACATCTACTACTAGTAATACTGCAACTACTACAACTGCTACCACTACTTCAACTACTCGTACAACTACTCATACTGCTACTGCTGCTAGTACTCAAACTTCTCTTCCTTCTACTTCTGCTACTACTACTACTTCTACTACAGCTACTACTCCAACTACTACTCATGCAACAACAACAATAATAACAACTACTCCTGCAGCTATTGCAGCTGCTGCCACTACAACTGCTACTTCTACTACTACTGCTTCTACTGCTATGACTATAGCTACAACAACTACCACTCCTACTACAATTATTGCTAATTTTGCTACTACGGCTGTTACTATTGTTGCTACTTCTACTACGTCTACAACTACTACTTCTACAGTCACTACTGTTGCCACTCTCACTCCAACTTCTACTACTACTCACGATACTACTACTAAGAATGCTACTACTGCTACTACTACAACAACAACTACCACTACTATTCCTACTACTAGTACTACAACTACTGCTATTACTGCAAAAACCACTACTACCGCTACAACAGCTACCACCCATACTACTACCAATACTACTTCAACAACTTCTACTGCTACTACTTCTACTCGTACTTCTAGTTGTACTACTACTACTATTGCTACTAATGCTACTACCCCCACTACTTCTAAGATTCTAACAACTAATACGACTACTCCAACTACTACTACTACAATTTCTACTTCTATTGCTACTACAATGACTGCTATTACTACTACTACCACTACTACTGCTACTAATACAACCAGTCTTACTACTACCAATACTACTCCCACTGCTAGTAGTACTTCTACTACTGCTACTGCAACTACTGCTACTGCTGCTACTATTACTACTACGACTACTAATACTACTACTTTACTCTTACTACTACTACTACTACTACTGCTGCTGCTGCTGCTGCTGCTACTGCTACTACCACAACTCCTCCTACAACTATAATAGCTACTACTACCACTACTACTATTGCTGCAACTAGTACTACGTGAACAACTATTACTACTACTATTACTACTACTACTACAAGTACCATAACTACTACTAATACTACTACTACAACTACTGCCAATACAAAATTTGACGACTACTGCTTCTACTTCAACAACTACTGCTACTACTACTGCGATCGCAAATAATGCTACTATTACTACTACTACTACTACTATTACTACTACTAAAACTTTTACTAATACTATTGGTGCTGCTACTACTACTGCTATTAATACTACTACCAATGCTACTACCACAACTACAACTACTACTACTGCTGCTACTGCTGCTGGTACAACACCTACTACAACTGCGACTGCTACTACTACTTCTACTACTACCACCACGGCTGCTGCTACTCCTACTACTGCTATTGCTACTGCTACTACTCCTACTACTACTATTGCTACTACTACTACTACTACTACAACCACCACTACTACTCCAACTCCTACTTCAACTAGTACTATTACAATTGCTACTATTGCTACTTCTGCTACAGCTACTACTACTACTAGTATTGCTACAACTACTACAACTCCTCCTACTACTACAATTGCTACAACTACTACTATTACCACTACAACTACTACTTGCTCTAATATTGCTACCACTTTTAAAGATACTATTGCTACTACTTTTGCAACTGTTCCAAATGCTGCTACCACAACTGCTAAAACTATACCAACTACTGCTACCATAGTTGCTACAACAACAACAACTACTACTGCTACAACTACTACAACTACTCTCACTCCTACTACAACCACTACCACTCCATTTGCTACCACTATTCCGATCAATGGTGTGAATTGTACTACCGTTACTACGACAACTACAACTGTTACTACTGCTACTACTACTCCTCATCTTCCTCCTTCTGCAACTACTATTGCTACTGCTACTACTATCGCTACTGCTATAACTACTACTACTATTTTTACTAGTATTACTACTACTGCTACTGTTGCTAATCCTACTGTCACTACTGCTACTCTTGCTAATACGACTGCTAATGCTACTACTACTAGTGGTACTACTAATGCAACTACTACTTCTACTCCGACTGCTACTGCTACTACTACTCTCATTCCCATAACAACAACAACAACTACCAGTCCTATTGCTACTACAACTCATAACATAACTAATACTACTACTCTTTCTACAACAACTGCTACTGCTATGACAATTGCTCTTGCTACTGCTTCAACTACTATTACTACTTCTGCTAATACTACCACCACTACTACTACTACACTACTACTACTACTACGACTACTACGACTACTACTGGTACGCTCACTCCTACTACTACTACCACTACAACTACTCCTACTTCTGCCATTGCTCATAATACTACTACTGCTGCTCCAAATACGGATACTACTACTACTACTACTACTGCTGCTGCTGCTGCTACTGCAATAATTACAACTATTGTAGCTAGAACTATTACTACTACCCCAATTACTGCTACAACAACTGCTAGTACTACTACTACTACTACTACTACTATTGCACCTGCTACTACTAGTACTGCAACTGCTATAGCTACTACAACAGCAACTGCTACTACTGCTACACCTACTACTACTGGGACAATGACTACCGCTACTATTGCAACTACTACAACAAATGGTACTACTGCTACTGCTACTACTTCTATTGTGACTACTACTACTTCTACTACTGCTGCTACTACTACTACAGCTACTTCTACTCCTAGTCCTACTACTAAACCACTACTCGTACTCCTTCTACAACTACTAGTACTACTGCTAGTCCTACTACTACTACTACTACTACTACTACTTCTACCACAAGTACTGTTACTACTACTACTACTACAACAACTACAGCTACTACTATTGCTACTATTCCTACCACTACCACGACGACTACTACTATCACTACTGCCACAACTCTTACTACTACTATTCCTATATCCACTTTTCCTAGTACTACTGCCACTAATACCACTCCTGCTACTGCTACTACGACTACTACTCCTACAACAACTACTGCTACTCCTACTATTGCAGCTACAACTCCTACTACTACTAAAGCTACTAGTACTACTGCTGCTATGACTACTACAGCTCCTATACTGCTACTGCTTCTACTACTACTACCACTAATTCAACTACTTGTTCTACAGCTACTGTGACAACTGCTAATACTACTACTATTCCTAATCCTACTACTACAACGACTATTACTACTACTACTACTTCTATTGCTACTACTACTACCATTGCTACTACTACTTGCTACAACTACCAATGTCACTCCTGCTACTACTATTTCCACTACTTCTAATCCTGCTACAAATGCTACTGCCATTACTGCTTCTCCTACTACTACTAATGCTACTATTGCAACTACTACTCCCACAAGTACTACTTGTACTACTGCCATTGTGACTACTACTTCTGCCAGTAATACTACTATTACTACTACTACTAATACTACTACTGCTTATGCTTGTACAACGGCTACTACTACTACTAATACACTATTGCTATGGTTACTGCTACTGCAACTAATGCTACTACCACTTATGCCACTCCTACTACTACTATAGCTACTACTACTACTCCAACTACTACTATTGCAGTAGCTACAACTGCTACTACCACTTCCACTACTATTACCACTACTGCTACTACTAGTCTAGCGCCAACTACTATTTCTGCCACTCGTACTGCTACTACTACTCATAATACTACTGCTGCTACTGTTGCTACTACTACTAATACTACTTCTACTACTACTACCACAACTACTACACCACTCACTCCTACTACTACTTTTGTCACTCGTACTGCTACTACTTACAATACTACTACGGCAACCGCTACTGCAGCTACTACTACAACTACTATTTCTCCCGCAACTACTGCTTTTGCGACTACTACTATTGCAACTACTACAACCACTCCAACTACTGCAACTACTCCTCTTATTGCTATAACCGCAGCTACTACTGCTACTACAACTACAACTGCTACAATAACTGCCATAACAACTACTGCCATGACTATTACAACTAGTACTACGACCGCTACAACTAATACTGCCACTACTATTGCTATTATTTTTGCCATTGCTACTACTACTACTACTACTACTAATACTACCACTTATACTACTACTACTACTTCTGCTGCAATTACTACAACTACTACTGCTAGTACAACTTCTCATACTTCTACAACTACACTACTACTGCTACTACTACTCCTACTACTACCACTATGACTATTACTGCAACTGCTACTACTACTACTACTACTACTAGTCCAGCTACTTCTCTTACAAGAACTCCTACTATGACTAATCATACTACTGCGACAATAACTACCACTACTACTATTGCTACTCCAACTGTTACTCCCCCAACTACTACTGCTACAACTACAACCAATACTACAACTACTAACACTACTACTATTACAGCTTCGGCCACTACTACTACTACTGCTACAACTTCTACTACTTCAGCTATAGCTACTACTACATCTGATACAACTACTACTACTTCTGCTACTGCTACTACTACTATAACAACTACTGTTACTATACTACTACTACTAGTAATACTACTACAACTATTGCTACAGCCGCAACTACTACGATTACTCCTACAACTACTCGCACTACTGTTGCTACTAGTACTCCAATTTCTCCTCCTTCTACTTCTGCTACTACTACTTGTCCTACTACTACTACAACTACCGCTACTACAGCTACTGCTACCGCTCCTACTGCTACTCATGTGACAACATCAACAACAACTACTACTACTACTAATGTTGCTAATGCTACTACTATAACTGCTACTTCGGCTACTACTGCTTCTACTGCTACTACTACTACTATAACTACTACTACTACAACTACTATTTCTTCTATTACTACTACTACTGCTAGTACTATTGCTACTTCTACTACTTCTGCTACTACTACTTCTACTACCACTATTGGCGCTACTCTGACTCCTACTACTACTACTACTGCTACTGTTGTTACTACTCATAATACTACTACTAATAATGCTACTACTGCTACTACTACAACAACAACTAATACAACTACTACTCCTACTGCTATTTCTGCTACTACTACTACTGCTACTGCTACTACGACTACAACAACTACTACCCTGGCCATTGTTTCGACAACTGCTTCTACTACTACTGCTACTACTACTACCACTACTACAGATACTGCTGCTCCAAATACTGCTACTACTACTGCTAATGCTACTACAACTACTTCTACTACTACTACTACTACTACTATTGCTACTTCTACTACGACTGCCATGACAACTACTGTCATAACTATTACAACTAGTACTACCACTGCTACTACTAATACTGTTACTACTATTGCTACTATTCCTGCTACTGCTACTATGGCTACGAGCACTACAGCTACTACTACAACCAATTTTACTACTACTACTACAGATACAACCACTTATTCTACTTCTGCCACTGATACTGCCACTCCTACTACTTCTCCTACTCCTACTACTATTACTACTACTAGTACAACTACTATGACTACAACTACAACTTGTCCAACTACTTCTTTTATAACAACTAATACTACGACTACTCGTACTACAACAACAACTACTACCATGACTATTCTTGCTGTTCCTACTCCTCCAACTACTACTGCTACTACAACTACTAATACTACAAGAACAACAACTACTACTAACTTTAACTACTACTGCTGCTAATATTACTGCTACTGCTACTGCTACTGCTACTGCTACTCCTACTACTACCTCTACAACTAGTACAACTACTGCTACTACTACTACTCCAACTACTACTACTTCCATACTATTACTACTAGTAATAGTACAACTACTACAACTACTGCCACTACAAGGACTAATCCTACAACTACTCATACTGCTACTACTGCTAGTGCTCCAACTTCTCTTCCTTCTACTTCTGCTACAACTACTACCACCACCACTACTACTACAGCTACTACTCCAACTACTACTCATGCAACAACAACAACAATAACAACCACTATTGCTGCTATTGCAGCTGCTGCTACAACAACTGCTACTTCTGCTACTATTGCTTCTACTATTATGACTACAGCTACAATAACTACCACTCCTACTACAATTACTGCTAATTTTACTACTACGGGTGCTACTATTGTTGCTACTTCTACTACTTCTATAACTACTACTTCTACTGCCACTACTGCTACTACTATCACTCCTACTTCTACTACTACTCACGAAACTACTAATAATAATTCTACTACTGGTACTACTACAACAACAACAACTACCACTACTATTCCTACTACTAGTACCACAACTACTGCTATTACTGCTAAAACCATTGCTACCGCTACAACAGCTACCACCCTTACTACTACTAATACTATTTCAACAACTTCAACTACTACTACTTCTACTAGTACTTCTAGTAGTAGTACTACTACTATTGCTACTAATGCTATGACCGCCACTACTTCTGATATTCTAACAACTAATACGACTACTCCAACTACTACTGCTACGACTGCTACTTCTACTGCTACTACAATGACTGCTATTACTGCTACTACCATAACTATTGCTACTAATACAACTAGTCTTACTACTACCAATACTACTCCCACTGCTAGTTGTACTTCTTCTACTGCTACTACAACTACAGCTACTACTGCTACTATTACTACTACAACTACTAATACTACTACTTTACTCTTACTACGACTAGTACTACTACTACTACAACCACAACTCCTCCTACAACTACAATAGCTACTACTACCACTACTACTATTGCTGCAACTAGTACTACTTGCACAGCTATTACTACTACTATTACTATTACTACTACAAGTACGACAACTACTACTAATACTACTGCTACTACTGCTACTACCAATACTAACTTCTATGACTATTGCTTCTACTTCTACAACTACTGCTACTTCCACTAATGTTACTACTACTACTGCTACTGCTACTGCTACTACTGCTACAACTTTTACTAATACTATTGTTGTTGCTGCTACTACTACTATTACTACTACTACCAATGCTACTACCACAACTACAACTGCTACTACTACTACTACAGCTACTGGTACAACACCTACTACGACTGCTACTACTACTACTATTACTTCCGCTACTACTACTGCTACTTCTACTACAACGGTAGCTGCACTTCCTACTACTATTGCTACTTCTATTACTCCTTTTACTACTATTGCTACTACTACTACTACCACCACCACGACTACTCCAACTCCTACTTCAACTAATATTATTACAATTGCAACTATTGCTACTTCTGCTACTGCTGCTGCTACTGCTACTACTACTACTATTATTGCTACAACTACTATAACTCCTCCTACTACTACAATTGCTACAACTACTACTATTACCACTACAACTACTACTTGCTCTAGTACTGCTGCCACTTCTGCAACAACTATTGCTACTACTTCTGCAACTGTTCCAAATGCTACTACCACAACTGCTACTCCTACTACCACAACTACTACAACTGTAACTACTACTACTACTACAGCAGATACAACGACAACAACTACTACTGCTACCACTATTACAACTACTCTCACTCCTACTACAACCACTACCACTCCATTTACTACCACTACTCCAAATAATACTGTGAATAGTACTACTGCTACTACGACTACTACTACTACTCATCATCCTCCTTCTTCAACTACTACTACTACTGCTACTTCTATTGTTGCTGCTATAACTACAGCTACTATTTTTACTAGTATTACTACTACTGCTACTGCTGCTAATGCTACTGTCACTGCTGCTACTCCTGCTAATACGACTACTAATGCTACTACTACTAGTGGTACTACTAATGCAACTACTACAACAACTGATGCAACCACTACTACTACTCCCACTGCTACTACTACTCTCACTCCCATAACAACAACAACTACTACTAGTCCAACTACTACAACTACTCATAACAAAACTAATACTACTGCTATTTATACAACAACTACTACTACTATGACTATTGTTCTTGCCGTTGCTGCTACTGCTATTACTACTTCTGCTAATACTACCAGTACTACTACCACTACTACTACTACATTACTACTATGACTACTACCACTACTACTGCTACTCTCAGTCTTACTACTACTACCACTATGACTACTCCTACTTCTGCCACTGCTCATAATACTACTACTACTGCTCCAAATACTGCTTCAACTACTACTACTGCTACAACTACTACTACTATTACTACTACTACTACTACTACCACTACTACTGTAATAATTACAAATATTGTTGCCAGAACTATTATACTACCACAACTACTGCTACAACTACTGCTACTACTACTACTACTACTACTACTACTACTACAACTACTACTATTGCAACTCCTATAGCTACTACAATAGAAATAGCTACTACTGCTACACCTACTACTACTGCGATAATCACTACTACTACTATTGCTACTGCTACAACAACTGGTACTACAGCTGCTACTACTACCTTTATTGTGACTACTACTACTTCTACTACTGCTGCTACTACTACTACAACAACTACAACAACTACTACAACTACTACAACTACTTCTACTCCTAGTCCTACTACTACAACCACTAGTCCTACACCTTCTACAACTACTAGTGCTACTGCTAGTCCTACTACTACTGCTGCTGCTACTTCTACCACCAGTAATGCTACTACTACTACAACAACAACTACAACTACTACTATTGCTACTATTCCTACCACTACCACTGCAACTACTACAACCACTACTGCCACTACTCTTACTACTGCTACTACTACAGCTACTTTTCCTAGTACTACTGCCACTAATATCACTCCTACTACTGCTACGACTGCTATTCCAACTACTACTATGACTACCACTCCTACAACAACTACTACTACTCCTACTACTGCAGCTACAACTCCTACTACTACTAAAGCTGCTGGTACTGCTGCTGCTATGACTACTACAGCTGCTATACTGCTACTGTTGCAACAACTACTACCACCAATTCAACTACTTGTTCCACAACTACTGCGATAACTACTGTTGTGACAACTGCTAATACTACAGCTACTCCAAATCCTACTACTACAACCACTATTACTACTACTACTATTACTACTACTACTACTACTTCTATTCCTACTGCTACTACCATTGCTACTACTACTTGCTATAACTACTAATGTCACTCCTGCTACTACTATTGCCACTGCTTCTAATCCTGCTACAAATTCTACTACCATTACTGCTTCTCCTACTACTACTAATGCTACTACTGCAACTACTATTACCACAAGTACTACTTCTACTACTCTTAATACTACTATTACTTCTATCAGTAATACTACTATTACTACTACTACTAATACTACTACTTCTTCTGTTAGTACAACGGCTACTAGTACTACTACTACAACAACAACTACTACGAAATACTATTGCTATGATTACAGCTACTGCTGCTACTGATACTAATGCTACTACCACATCTGTCACTCCTACTATTACTGCAGCTGCTGCTACTACTACAACTACTACTATTGGAGTAGGTACTACTGCTACTACCACTTACACTACTACTACCAATACTACTACTTCTGCCACTCGTACTGCTATGACTACTCATAATACTACTGCTGCTACAACTGCTACTACTACTACTACTACTTCTACTACTACTACCACTACTACTACTCCACTCACTCCTACTACTACTTTTGCCACTCGTACTACTACTACTACTTACAATACTACTTCGGCAACCGCTGCTACAGCTACTACTACAACTACTACAACTACAACTACTATTGCTCCCACAACTACTGCTTTTGCGACTACTGCTACTGCAACTACGACAACCGCTCTAACTACTGCTACTACTCCTCTTACTGCTACTACCGCAGCTACTTCTGCTACTACTATTACAACTGCTACAACGACTACCACAACAACTGCTGCCATGACTATTACAACGAGTATTGCTACCGCTACTACTAATACTATCACTACTACTACTACTATTTTCGCCATTGCTACCATTTCTACTGCTACTACTGCCACTACTATAACCACTTCTAGTACTACTGCTACTGATACTACCACTTACACTACTACTGCTACTACTACTACTTTTGCTGCTATTACTACAACTACTACTTCTAATACTTCTTCTAATACTTCTACAACTACACTACTACTGGTACTACTACTCCTACTACCACCACTATGACTATTACTGCAACTGCTACTACTACTGCTACAACAACTACTACTAGTCCTGCTACTTCTCTTACAAGTACTCCTACTATGACTACTCATACTACTGCGACCATAACTACCACTACTACTATTGCTACTCCAACTGTTACTCCTCCAACTACGACTACTACAACTACAAACAATACTACAACTACTAATACTACTACTATTATAGCTTCGGCCACTACTACTACTGCTGCTACTACTACTATTGCTACTGCTACAGCTACTATTACTGCTACTACTACTACTACTACTGCTACTACTACAACTATAACAACTAGTGCTACTATACTACTACTAGTAGTAATACTACTACAACTATTGCTACTGTTGCGACTACAATGATTACTCCTATAACTACTCGTACATTTGCTGCTACTAGTACTCCAACTTCTCCTCCTCCTACTTCAGCTACAACTACTTCTCCTACTACTACTACAACTATCGCTACTACAGCTACTGCTACTGCTCCTACTACTACTCGTGTGACAACAACAACAACAACTATGACAACTACTGATGTTGTTGATGCTGATACTATAACTGCTACTTCTGCTACTACTGCTTCTACTGCTACTACTCCTACTGCTACTACTATTGCTTCTATTACTACTACGACTGCTACTACTATTGCTACTTCTACTACTTCTGCTACTACTACTTCTACTACCACTATTGCCGCTACTCTTGACTCCTACTACTACTACTATTGCTGCTACTGTTGCTACTACTCATAATACTACTACTAATAATGCTACTACTGCTACTATTCCTACTGCTATTTCTGCTACTACTACTACCGCTACTGCTACTACGACTACAACAAGTGCTACCTTGGCCGCTGCTACGACAACTACTTCTACTACTACTTCTACTCTTACTAATTCTATTGCTCCTCTTACTACCACGATAGCTGTTACTAATGCTACTACTATTATTGCTGCTACTGTGACTGCCACAAATTCTACTGCTACTACTACTAGCACTACTACAGATACTGCTACTACAAATACTACTACTACTACTCCTAATGCTACTACAACTACTCCTACTACTACTACTACTACTACTTCTCCAGTGACTGCTACTACTACTGCTACTACCACTAGTACTACTGCTTCTACTGATATTGCTACTCTACTGCCACAACCACAGCAACTATTACTATTGCTGCTGCTATTACTACAACTACTTCTACTGCTACTAATTCTACTACTAATAGTACTACTACACTACTACAGCTGATGCTACTCCTACAACAACTATTATTGCTACAACTGCTACTGCTACTACTACAACCAGTCCTTCTACTACTTTTACAACTATTACTAGCACTACTTCTCCAACTACAACAACAACAACTGCTACTACACCTACTGCTATTACTACTACTGCTACTAGTATAGCTACTACTACATCTACTACTACTACTATTACTACTACTTCATCTACTACAACAACTGTGATTGCTAATATAGCTACTACTACTACCACTACTGCTACTAATACTACAGCTACTATTACCATGGCTACTACTACTTCTACTACTACTACTGCTTCTTCTACTATTACCGTGGCTATTACTACTAATACTACTAGTACTACTAGAAATACTGCTACTACTACTCCTAAAATTACTCCCAATACTACTCCTTCTCGTACTACTCTCGCAATGACTCCCATTGCTGCTACTATATCTACTCCTACTTCTCCACCTACTACTACTTCGACTACTACTGCCACTACTACAATTGTCGCAACTACTCTACTGCTACTCCTACAACTACTACTAATCCTACTGCTGCTGATGCTACTACTACTACTATTACTACTCCGAATCCTACTACTATAACTACTTCTACTACTACCACTACTGCTATCGCTACTGCTACATTGACTGCCACAACAACGACTGCCATAACTATCACCAGTAGTACTCCTAATTATAATACCAATAATGCTACTACTACTACTACTATTACTACTACTGCTACTACTACTATAGCTCTAACCGCTTCTACTAATACTGCTACTACTATTGCTGTTGTTGCTGCTACTACTACTACTACTACAACTACTATTACTACTACAATTTCTGCTATTATTACTATAACTAATGCTGCTACTACTACTGCTAATACAATTACTGATACTACTGCTACTACACTACTACTACTACTGCAACTCCTATAACTTCTACAATTACTACTACTAAATCTACTACTGCTACTACTACTAGTCCGACTACTTCTCTTACAACAACTACTACTACGACTACTCGTACTACTACAACAATAGCAACAACTGCTGCTGCTATGGTTGCTACTCCTATTGCTACTACTACTGCTTCAACTATTAATACTACAACTACAACTACGACTACTACTAATATTATAACTAGTACTACTACAACTGCTACTCCTACTGCTGTTGTTGCTGCTACTGCTATTACCCCTGCTATTACAACTCGTACTACTACTATTACTACTACTACTACTACTACTACGACTACTACTACTACTACTACTACTACTACTACTACTATTACTACAACAACTACTACTCTTATACTACTACTACTACTACTACTACTACTAGTACTACTACAACAACTACTATAGCTGCCACCACTACGACTACTCCTACTACTACTCCTCCTGCTCCTGCTACTAGAACTCCAACATCTCCTCCTCCTACTACCGTTACTACTACTACTCCTCCTACTACTACTGCTACTACTGCTACTCTTACTGCTACTGCTACTACAAGTACTACTACTGCTACTACTACTGCTACTATTACTACTACTTCTACTACTACTGCTGCTAGTATTACTTTTGCTACTACTACTACTATTGCTACTACTACTATTACTACTACTACTATGTCTGCTACAACTACTACTATCACTACTGCTACTACTCTTACTCTTGCTATTGCTACTACTACTTCTATTGCTACAGCTACTCATAATACTACAACCATTACTGCTATAACTGCTACTACTACTTCAACTACTACTACTACTACTATTCCTTATGCTACTTCTGCTACTACTACAAATTCTACAACTCCTTCTATGCTTACTGCTGCTGGTACTACTATTTCAACTGCTACTGCTATTACCGCCAATATGACTCCTACTCTCAGTCCTACAACTGCTACTACTACTACCACTCTTGTTGATACTATTACTCTTGTTGCTACTACTATAGCTGCTACTTCTACTACGACTACTCCTACTCTCAATCATACTACTATCACAAATACTACTGCTAGAACTACTTCCACCACTACTTCTTCTACTACTTCGGCTACCACTACTGCTACTGCCACTACTGCTACTGCTAGTACTACTACCACAACTATTGCTACTATTATTACAACAACAACTACTACTACTACTACTGCTAGTAATACAACTAATACAACTACTACTACACTACTGTCGTGTCTACTACTCCTACGACTACTAATACTGCTACTACAACTGCTACTACTACTACTACTGCTGCTACTACTACAACTAGCCATACTTATTCTTTTACAACTACTACTACTATGACTCTCCAACTACTACAACAACTGTTATTGCTAATCTTACTGCTCCTACTGGTACTGCTACTACTACAATTGCGAATACTACTACTACTACTGCCACTACTACTAATACTACTTCTGCGACTACTGCTACGACTATCACTACTACTATTACTACTACTGCCACCATCACTACTACTGCTGCTACTACCAATTCCACTACTACTAGTACTGCTACTACTACACCTACAACAACAACTACTGCTGCTCCTTCTACCACTACTACAACTTCTCCTACTGCACCCGCTACTACTGTACCTACTTCTCCGCCTGCTACTACTACTACTACAATTGTTGTTGCCAATACTACTAGCATTACTGCTGTTACTACTGCTACTGCTACTTCTACTACTAGTACAAGTACAACAACAACAACTACTACTACTACTGCGGCTGTTGCTGCTATTACTACTACTACTTATACTACAGCAACTACCATTACAACAACAACAACAACAAGTACTACTACTGCAACTGCTCTTACCACTGCTACTAGTTCTACAACGGCTACTACGACTACTACTGCTACTACTATTTGCTACTACTGCTACTACTACTACTACTACTACTACTACTACCACAACAACAACTACTGCTACTATTCCTACTACTACTACTACGACTACTACAACTACTACTGCCACTGTTATAGTTACTACTCCTTGTACTACTCCAACTTTTGCTACTACTATTACTACTACTACTCCTAGTAATACTACGACTACTACTCCAACAACAAGAACTACTACTGCGACTACTGCTGCTATTACTACGACTGCCGCTATATTGCTACTGTTTCTCCTACTGCTACTACCAAACCTACTACTTGTTCTACAACTACAACTACTAATCCTACGATTGCAACTATTATTACCACTACTACTATTACTGCTACTACTACTTCTATTGGTAATACCACTACTATTGCTACTACTATTTGCTATTACTACAAATGTCCCTACTATTACTACTACTACTGCTTATGCTCTTGCTACTAATGCTACTGCCACTACTATTTCTCCTACTACAACTAGCACCGCAACTATTACTACTACTAGTACTTCTACTACAGCTACTGCGACTACTACTCCTAATACTACTACTACTTCTACCTATAATACTACTAATAGTAGTAGAATTACTACTACTACTACTCCTTCTGGTAGTACAACGGCTATTACTATTACTACTACTACTACTATAATAATTACTACTACTACTACTGATGCTGCTATTGCTAGTAATGCAACTCATACTTCTACAACTCCACTACTACTACAGCTACTACAACTACTCCTGCTGCTACTGCTACTACAACTACTACTATTGCAGTTACTACTCCTACTACTACTACTAATTCTACTATTACTACCACTACTACTGCGAATGTTGCTACTGCTACTACTACTACTACTAAAACTACCACTACTACTACTACTACAACTACCACTACTACAACTACTGCTTTTGAGACTACTACTTCTACTACCACTCCTAATGCTGCTACTACTCGTCTTACTGCTACTACCACTACTGCTACTACTACTACTATCGCTACTTCTACTACGACTGCCATGACAACAACTGCCATAACTATTACAACTAGTACTGCCACTTCTACTACTAATATTGTTACTACTTTTGCTACTATTCCTGTTACTGCTACTATGGCTACTACTACTACTCCTACTACTACAACCAATTTTACTACCACTACTTTAGATACAACCACTTATTCTACTTCTGCTACTGATACTACTACTCCTACTACTACTCCTACTCCTACTACTATTACTACTACTGGTACTGCTACTATGACTACTACTACTACTTGTCTAACTACTTCTTTTACAACAACTCTACTATGACTACTCACACTACAACAACAACTACTACCACTACTATTCTTGCTGCTTCTACTCGTCCAACTACTACTACTTCTAATACTACAACAACAACTACTACTACTACAACTGCTATGGCCACTACTACTACAACTTCTACTACTACTGTTGTTGCTACTACTAATACTACTATTTCTGCCACTACTACTACTGCAGCTACTATTACTACCATACTACTACTAGTAGTAATACTACAACAACTAGAACTGCTGCCACTACTATGACTACTCCTACAATTACTCATGTTGCTACTATTGCTAGTACTCCAACTTCTATTTCTTCTACTTTTGCTCCTACTACAACTCCTACTACTACTACCACCACCACTACTACTACAGCTACTACTCCAACTACTGCTAGTGCAACAACAACAACAATCACAACTACCGCTGCTATTGCAAAAGCTGCTGCTACAACTGCTACTTCTGCTACTATTACTTCTACTACTATGACTAATGCTACAACAACTACCACTCCTACTACAATTACTGCTAATTTTGCTACTACAGCTGCTACTACTGTTGCTACATCTACTACTTCTACAACTACTACTTCTATTGCCACTACTGCCCCCACTCACATTCCTACTTCTACTACTACTCATGATACTACTACTAAGCTACTACTGCTACTACTACAACAACAACCACAACTACTACTATTCCTACTGCTACTTCGGCTACAACTACTATTGCTATAGCTAGGATAACTACAACTACTACTATGTTTGCCGCGGCTGCTACTACTACTTCTACAACTAATTACTATTACTTCCAACATACTACTACTCTTACTCCTAATACTTCTACTACTACTGCTACTCTTACTGATTCTATTACTCCTCTTAATGCTACTACAACCTACTATTGCTACTGCTACTGCGATTGCCACAAATACTACTACTACTACTACTACCACTACTACTGTTACTGCTACTACAAATACAACAACTACTACAACAACTGCTACAACTACTACTACCGCTACTACAACTACTTCTAGTGCTACTACTACTACTACTCCAACGACTGCTACTACTACTGCTATAGCCACTACTGCTACTGCTACAACTACTTCCAAAACTAGTGCAACTAATACTACTGCGGTTGCTATAACTACAACAACTACTACTACTATGCAACTGCTACTACTACTACAACTATTAATACTACTACTAACACTACTACTACTACACTACTACTGCTGCTATTCCAACTATAGCAACTATTGCTACTACTGCCACACCTACACCTTTTCTACAACTACTACTACTGCTAGTCCTTCTTCTTCTTTTACAACTACTACTAGTACGACTACTAATACTACTACACAAACCGTTGTTGCTACTCCTACGGCTACTACTACTGCTACCACAAGTACCATCACTACTAATACTACTACCACAGCTACTACTACTACTACTACTACTGTTACTACTATTGCCACTACTAAAATAATAGCGACAACTAATACAGCTACTACTACAACCACTACTGCTACTGCTACTACTGCTACTACTACTGTTGCTACTGCTGCTTCTACTACTACTAATAGTATACTATGTTCACCACCAGTACTACTATAACTATTGTAACTACTGCAACTACCACTCCTACAACAAAAACTACTACTGCTCCTTCTACTACACCCGCAACTACTCCTAATGCTGCTGTTGTTGCTAATCATACTGCTACTCCTACAAGTACTACTACTACACCGCTACTACTACTACTACCACTACTCATTCTACCAGCACTACAACTACTCCTAATACTACTACTACAACTACTTCTACTACTACTACTACGACTATTGCTACTGCTACAAAGACAGCCAAAACAACTACAACCATAACTATTACCACTAGTACTGCTACTGCTACTATTATTGCCATTACTACTCCTGCTATACCTACAACAACTTCTACTACTACAACAACAGCTACTACTACTGCTACTACTACTACTGCTACTGCTACTACTACTGCCACAACTACTGCTACTACTACTACTGCTACTGCTACTACTACTGCCGCTAGAACTGTTACAATAGGTACTACTACTACGTCTACTCCTACTACTACTACTACTTCTACACCTACTATGCCTATTGTTCCCACTACTACTACTGCTACTACTTCTACACCTACTATGCCTATTGTTCCCACTACTACTACTGCTACTACTCCTACTACTCCTACTACTACTCCGACTACTACAACTACTACTCCACCTCCGCCTTCTCCTCCCACTACTACTACTACTACTACTACTACTCCTGCTGCTGCTGCTGCTACTATTACTGCTACTACTGCTACTGCTACTTCTAATACTATTGCTACAACTCCTCCTGCGACTACTGCTGCTACTATTACTGTCGAAACTGCTACTTCAACGAGTAATACTACTGCTGTTGCTACTGCTACTACTCCTCCTACAATTGCTACTACTCCAACTACTACTTCAACTACAACTCGTACTACTACTACTACACCTCCTAAAATAACTACTCCTGCTACTAGTGCTGCTACAGCTGCTGCTACTACTACTAATACTACTACTATTGCTTCTACTCCAACTATTACAACTACAACTCCTCCTCCTACTACTTCTACTCCTATTATTATTACAATTGCAACTACTCCTACCACAGCAATTGCTACCACTTCTACTACTACTACTACTACTTCAACAATAACTACTACTCGTACTACTACTACTACTACTACTACTAGAATTACTGCCACAACTACTACTACAATTACCACTACTACTACTACTACTACAACTTTTGCTACTCCTACTACGACTACTATTACTACTACGTCTACTACTTACTACTAATACTACTACTGCTATAACTGCTACTACTACCTCCTCCCACTACTATTACTATTATTACTACTGCTACTGCTACTACTACTGCTCCTACTGCCACTACTACTACTACACTACTACTAAGCTACTACTGCTACTACTACAACAACAACCACAACTACTTCTATTCCTACTGCTATAGCTAGGATAACTACAACTACTACTATGTTTGTCGTGGCTGCTACTACTACTTCTACAAGTAATTACTATTACTTCCAACATACTACTACTCTCACTCCTAATACTTCTACTACTACTGCTACTCTTACTGATTCTATTACTCTTCTTAATGCTACTACAACCTACAATTGTTGCTGCTACTGCGATTGCCACAAATACTACTACTACTACTACTACTACCACTACTACTGTTACTGCTACTACAAATACAACAACAACTACAACAACTGCTACAGCTACTACTACCGCTACTACAACTACTTCTAGTGCTACTACTACTACTACTCCAACGACTGCTACTACTACTGCTATAGCCACTACTGCTACTGCTACTACTACTTCCAAAACTAGTGCAACTACTACTATTGCTATTGCTATTACTACAACAACTACTACTACTATGCAACAGCTACTACTGCTACTACTATTAATACTACTACTAACACTACTACTACTACACTACTACTACTGCTAATCCAACTACAGCTACTATTGCTACTACTGCCACACCTACACCTTTTCTACAACAACTACTACTACTAGTCCTTCTTCTTCTTTTACAACTACTACTAGTACGACTACTACTACTACAACACAATCTGTAGTTGCTACTCCTACGGCTACTACTACTGCTACAACAAGTACCATCACTACTAATACTACTACCACATCTACTACTACGACTACTACTACTGTTACTACTATTGCCACTACTACAACAATAGAGACAACTAATACAGCTACTACCACAACCACTACTGCTACTACTACTACTGCTACTACTACTATTGCTACTACTGCTACCAAAAGTACCATCACTACTAATACTACTACCACAGCTACTACTACGACTACTACTGCTGTTACTACTATTGCCACTACTACAACAATAGCGACAACTAATACAGCTACTACTACAACCACTACTGCTACTACTACTACTGCTACTACTACGGTTGCTACTTCTTCTTCTACTTCTACTAATAGTATACTATGTCCACCACTAGTACTACTACAACTATTGTAACTACTGCAACTACCACTCCTACAACAACTACTACTATTGCTCCTTCTACTTCACCCGCAACTACTCCTACTGCTGCTGTTGTTGCTAATCATACTGCTACTCCTACAAGTACTACTACTACTGTCGCTACTGCTACTACTACTACCACTACTCATTCTACCAGCACTACAACTACTCCTAATACTACTACTACAACTACTTCTACTACTAGTACTACTACTATTGCTACTGCTACAAAGACAGCCAAAACAACTACAACCATAACTATTACCACTAGTACTGCTACTGCTACTATTATTGCCACTACTACTCCTGCTATACCTACAACACTTCTACTACTACAACAACAGCTACTACTACTGCTACTGCTACTACTACTGCCACAACTACTGCTACTACTACTACTTCTGCTACCATTACCATAAATACTGCTTCTACTACTACTGGTAATAGAACTACCAATACTAATCCTACTACACAACAACACCCACTACTACTCTTACTTCTACTACAACAACTACTACTACTACTGCTACTGCTACTACTACTACTACAAGTCCTACTACTTCTCTTACAACTATTGCTACTACGACTACTCATACTACTACAACAATAACTACAGCTGTTGCTGCTGCCGCAACTCCTACTACTGCTCCAACTACTACAACTACTACAACTACTACAAAAACTATTCATACTACAACTACTACTATGACTTAAACTAATACTACAACTACTACAACTACTACAAAAACTATTCATACTACAACTACTACTATGACTACAACTAATACTACAACTACTACAGCCACTACTACGGCAACTTCTAATACTACAACTGCTGCTACTACTACTACTGCTACTGCCACTATTACTGCTACTACTGCTATTACTACTACTATGACGACTATTGCTACTATTACCACAACAACATCAACTACTATACTACTACTACTACTATTACCACTATAACTACTTCTACTGCTGCCACAATTACGGCATATTCTACAGCTACTCATACTGCAGCTGCTACTAGTACTCCAACTTCTCCACCTACTACTGCTACTACAACTACTCCTACTACCACTATTACTACTGCAGCTACTCTTCCTAGTTCTACTCCTTCAACTACTACTACTACTTCTTCTACTACTAATACCACCACTACTACTACTACTACTGTTGTTGCTGCTATCACTACAACTGCCACTACTGCTACTACTACTAATACAACTACTACTACTTCTACCTCTACTACTACTACTATTACTTTTACTTTTGCAACTATTGTTACTACTTCTACTAGTTCTGCTACTACTACTTCTACTACTCCACCTACTACTGTTACTGCTACTGCTGCTACTAAAACTACTGATATTACTATTGCTACTACTACTGCTGCTACTACCATTACTACTACTACTACTACAACTATGACTACTTTGGCTTTTGCTACTACTGCTACTACCACTCCCACTACTCTGCTGCTGCTGCTGCTACTGTTGCAGCTCCTACTACTTCTGCTACTCCTACTACTACCACTGCTTCTATGACTACAATTGCTAATACCGCAATGACTTCTGTTATAACTACTACTACTACTACTACTACTTCTACAACCACAACAACTACTACTACTACAACTACTACTAGTATGGCTACTACTACTCGTACTGCTACTAACTCTACTACTAATACTACTACTACTATTGTGGCAGCTGCTACACCTACTACTACTGCCGCTACTACTATTACTACTACCGCTAGAACTGTTACAATAGGTACTACTTCTAGGACTACCCCAAGTACCACGGCTACTACACTACTCCAACTACGGCTACTACTAATGCCACTACTCCTCCAACAGCTACTACTACTACTGCTACTACTATTACCACTGCTACAATAACTACTACTACTAATATTACCACAACTACTACTACTCCTCCTACTACAATAGATACTACTACTACAGCTACTAGTACTACCACTCTTACAATTACTACTACTACTACAACTGCTACTACTGCTACTACTACTACCACTACTAAACTGCTATTAATACTACAACTACGACAACTACTACTCCTACCACTACTCCTACTACTGTTGCTACTACTCCGCTACTACTCCTACTACTATTGCAACTAGTATTACTGCAAATACCACAGCTACTACTGTTGCTACTACTACTATGGCTACTCCTCCTATTACTACTACTTCTACACCTACTACACCTATTGTTCCTACTACTACTACAGCTACTACTCCTACTACTCCTACTACTACTCCTACTACTACAACAACTACTCCACCTCCTCCTCCTCCTCCCACTACTACTACTACTAGTACTACTCCTGCTGCTGCTGCTGCTACTATTACTGCTACGACTGCTACTGCTACTTCTAATACTATTGCTACCACTCCTCCTGCGACTACTGTTGCTACTATTACTGTCGAAACTGCTACTTCAGCTACTAATACTACCACTGTTGCTACTGCTACTACTCCTCCTACAATTACTACCACTCCTACTACTACTTCAACTACAACTCGTACTACTACTACTACTCCTCCTAAAATAACTACTCCTGCCACTACTACTGATGCTGCTGCTACTACTACTAATACTACTATTATTGGCTTGCTAACTCCTACTATTACAACACAAACTCCTCCTCCCCCCTACTACTACTATAGCTACACTTCTACTCACTATTATTATTACATGACAACTACTCCTACCACAAGCAATGTGCCACACTTCTACTACTACTACTACTACTTCAACTATAACTACTACTAGTATTACTACAACAACTACTACTAGAATTACTGCTACAACTACTACTACAATTACCACAACTACTACTACTACTACAACTTTTGCTACTCCTACTACGACTACTATTACTAATACGACTACTACTTACTACTAATACTACTGCTGCTATAACTGCTACTACTACCTCCTCCCACTACTATTACTATTATTACTACTGCTACTGCTACTACTACTGCTGCTACTGCCACTACTACTACTACACTACTACTAAGCTACTACTGCTACTACTACAACAACAACCACAACTACTTCTATTCCCATTGCTACTTCGGCTACAACTACTACCGCTATAGCTAGGATAACTACAACTACGACTATGTTTGCCACGGCTGCTACTACTACATCTACAACTAATTATTATTACTTCCAACATACTACTACTCACTCCTAATACTTCTACTACTACTGCTACTCTTACTGATTCTGTTACTCCTCTTAATGCTACAACAACCTACTATTGTTGCTGCTATTGCGATTGCCACAAATACTACTACTACTACTACAACCACTACTACTGTTACTGCTACTACAAATACAACAACTACTACAAGAACTGCTACAGCTACTACTACCGCTACTACAACTACTTCTAGTGCTACTACTACTCCAACGACTGCTACTACTACTGCTATAGCCACTACTGCTACTGCTACTACTACTACCAAAACTAGTGCAACTACTACAACTGCTGTTGCTATTACTACAACAACTACTACTACTATGCAACTGCTACTACTACTACAACTGTTAATACTACTACTAACACTACTACTAATACACTACTACTGCTGCTATTCCAACTACAGCAACTATTGCTACTACTGCCACACCTAAACCTTTTCTACAACAACTACTACTACTAGTCCTTCTTCTTCTTTTACAACTACTACTAGTACGACTACTACTACTACTACACAAACTGTTGTTGCTACTCCTACAACTACTACTACTGCTACCAAAAGTACGATCACTACTAATACTACTACCACAGCTACTACTACGACTACTACTGCTGTTACTACTATTGCCACTACTACAACAATAGCGACAACTAATACAGCTACTACTACAACCACTACTGCTACTACTACTACTGCTACTACTACGGTTGCTACTTCTTCTTCTACTTCTACTAATAGTATACTATGTCCACCACTAGTACTACTACAACTATTGTAACTAGTGCAAGTACCACTCCTACAACAACTACTACTACTGCTCCTTCTACTACACCGCAACTACTCCTACTGCTGCTGTTGTTGCTACTCATACTGCTACTCCTACAAGTACTACTACTACTGCCGCTACTACTACTACTACCACCACTACTCATTCTACCAGCACTACAACTACTCCCAATACTACTACTACAACTACTTTACTACTACTACTACTACTATTGCTACTGCTACAAAGACAGCCAAAACAACTACAACCATAACTATTACCACTAGTACTGCTACTGCTACTATTATTGCCACTACTACTCCTCCTATACCTACAACAACTTCTACTACTACAACAACAGCTACTACTACTGCTACTGCTACTGCTACTGCCACTACTTCTGCTACTACTACTACTTCTGCTACTAATACTATAAATCCTGCTTCTACTACTACTGGTAATACAACTACCAATACTAATCCTACTGCACAACAACACCTACTACTACTCTTACTTCTACTACAACAACTATTACTACTACTGCTACTGCTACTACTGCTACTACAAGTCCTACTACTTCTATTACAACTATTGCTACTACGACTACTCGTACTACTACAACAATAACTACTGCTGTTGCTGCTGCCGCAACTCCGACTACTGCTCCAACTACTACAACTACTACAACTACTACAAAAACTATTCATACTACAACTACTACTATGACTACAACTAATACTACAACTACTACAACTACTACAACTACTACAGCCACTACTATGACAACTACTACTACTACAACTGCTGCTACTACTACTACTGCTACTACTGCTATTACTACTACTATGACAACTATTGCTACTATTACTACAACAACAATTACTACTATACAAGTACTACTACTATTACCACCATAACTACTACTGCTGCCACAATTACGACATTTTCTACAGCTACTCATACTACAGCTGCTACTAGTACTCCAACTTCTCCACCTACTACTGCTACTACAACTACTCCTACTACCACTACTACTACTACTACTACCACTATTACTACTGCAGCTACTATTCCTAGTTCTACTACTTCAACTACTACTACTACTACTTCTACTACTAATACCACTACTACTACAACTACTACTGTTGTTGCTGCTATTACTACAGCGACCACTACTGCTGCTACAACTGCTACAACAACAACTACTACTACTATTACTTTTACTTTTGCTACTATTGTTACTACTTCTACTAGTTCTGCTACTACTATATCTACTACTCCACCTACTACTGCTACTGCTACTACTGCTACTAAAACTACTGATATTACTATTGCTACTACTACTGCGGCTACTACCACTACTACTACTACTACAACAACTATGACTACTTTGGCTGCTGCTGCTACTGCTACTACTGCTACTACCACTCCCACTACTCTGCTGTTGCAGCTCCGACTACTTCGGCTACTCCTACTATTACCACTGCTTCTATGACTACAATTGCTGATACTACAACGACTTCTGTTATAACTACTACTACTACTACAACTACTTCTACAACAACAACAACTACTACTACTACAACTACTACTACTATGGCTACTACTACTCATACTGCTACTAACTCTACTACTAATACTACTACTACTGTTGCGGCTACTGCTATTCCTACTACTACTGCACCGACTACTATTTCTACTGCCGCTAGAACTGTTACAATAGGTACTACTTCTATGACTACCCCAAGTACCACGGCTACTACTACCACTCCAACTAATGCTACTACTAATGCCACTACTCCTCCAATGGCTACTACAACTACTGCTACTACTATTATCACTGCTACCACAACTACTACTACTAATATTACTTCAACTACTACTACTCCACCTCCTACTACACCTACTAGTACTACCACTCTTACAATTGCTACTACTACTACAACTGCTACTACTGCTACTACTACTGCCACTACTAAACTGCTATTAATACTACAACTACGACAACTACTACTCCTACCACTACTCCTACTACTGTTGCTACTACTCCCCTACTACTCCTACTACTATTGCAACTAGTATTACTGCAAATACCACAACTACTACTGTTGCTACTACTACTACGGCTACTCCTACTACTACTACTACTTCTACACCTACTACGCCTATTTTTCCTACTACTACTACTGCTACTACTCCTACTACTCCTACTACTACTCCTACTACTACAACTACTACTCCACCTCCTCCTCCTCCTCCCACTACTACTACTACTACTAGTACTACTCCTGCTGCTGCTGCTACTATTACTGCTATTACTACTACCGCTACTTCTAATACTATTGCTACCACTCCTCCTGCGACTACTGCTGCTACTATTACTGTCGAAACTGCTACTTCAGCTACTAATACTACTACTCCTCCTACAATTGCTACTACTCCTACTACTACTTCAACTACAACTCGTACTACTACTAGTACTCCTCCTAAAATAACTACTTCTGCTACTACTGCTGCTTCTGCTGCTACTACTACTAATACTACTACTATTGCTTCTACTCCAACTATTACAACTACAACTCCTCCTCCTCCTACTACTACTATAGCTACTACTTCTACTCCTATTATTATTACAATTGCAACTACTCCTGCCATAGCAATTGCTACCACTTCTACTACTACTACTACTTCAACTATAACTACTACTCGTATTACTACTACTACTACTACTACTAGAATTACTGCTACAACAACTACTGCAATTACCACTACTACTACTACTACAACAACTTTTGCTACTTCTACTACGACTACTATTACTACTACGACTACTACTTACTACTAATACCACTGTTACTATAACTGCTACTACTACCTCCTCCCACTACTATTACTATTATTACTACTGCTACTGCTACTACTGCTGCTGCTACTGCCACTACTACTACTGTTACTACTACTACTACTACTACAACAACAACTACAACTACAACAACTATTACTACTACCACTTACTACTACTACTACTTCTACTATTGCTACAACTTCTCCTACTACTACAGCTGTTGTCAGTCATGATACTGCAACTGCTACTATTATTACTATTAATGCTATAGCTTCTACTACTTCTACTGTAACTACTACACCTAGAACTACTTTTGTTACGGCTGCTATTACAACTGCTACTTCTACAACAACTAAAATGTCTATGGCTGCTGCTACTATGACTACAACTACCACAACTACAACTACCACTATTATCTCTGCTCTCACTCCTACTACTACCAATATTACTACTACTCCTACTGCTAGTACTAGTACTACTGCTGCTGCTGCTGCTAATACTACTTCTACTACAACAACAACAACAAGACCAACAACAACAACAACAACAACTACTACTACTACGACTATTCCTACTGCTATAACTATTGCTACTACTATTACTACTATTACAGCAACTACTACTATAACTGCTACAACAACTACTACTACTACTACAACAACAACAATGACTACTACTACAGCAAATACTACTACTAGTACTGCTTCAGCTAACACTATTACTACCGCTACTAATGCTATAGCAATTACCACTACTATTGCTACTGCTACTACTGCTAATACTGCTACTACTATTACTACTGCTGCTGTTGCTGCTACTGCTGTTAATACTGCTACTACTACTACCATGCTACTAGTACTAATCTTACTATAACTACTGCTACCATAGCTACCACTGCTACTACAACTACTGCTACGGCTACTGCTAATACTACACACTATTACTACTAGTACTCCTACTGCTACTACTTATGTTGCAACGGATACTACTGCTACTCCGGCTACTAATGTTATTGCTGCTACTACTACTACTCCTCCTCCCACTACTACTTATACTACTACTACAAGTACTACTACTACTTCTACTACTCGTACTACCTCTACTTCTACTTCGACAATAACTACTGCTAATACTTCTTTTACTACTACTACTACTACCACTACTAAATACTACAACTAATGCGACTGCTACTACTACAACTGCTACTATTACTACTACTACAACTTCTACTACTATTATTGCCATTTCTACAGCTACTACTACTATTACTACCTGTAGTACTACTACTGCCTCTACTACTACCACTACTATAATTGCTGCTACTACTTCTACTACTACTACTAATACACCTACAACACTTACTACGACTACGACTGCTACTACTCCTATTACTGCTACTACTCCTAATACGACAACTACTATAAGTACTACTACTGCTAGTGCAACTACTTCTGCTTTTACTACAACGACTACTTTTACTACTATTGCTACTACTATTTCTACTACAACTACTACTATTGCCACTATTATTACTACACTTTCTACAACAACTCCTACTAGCACTCCATCTCCTACACCAATTCCTACTACTACTACTACTACTACTAGTACCACTAATGGTGCTGCTACAACTACTACAAATACTACTACCACCACAGCTACTACTACAACAACTTACTATAACTACTGCTCTTACTAATGCTACTACTCCCCATACTACTACTTCTGCTGTTGCTACAACTGCTGTTGCTACTACTACCGTGACTACTATTGCTACTACTGCTACTACTACCACTACAATTTTTACTACTGCTACTATGCCTATTAGTACTACAATAACTACTACTACAACTATTACTACTACTACTACCATTATTACTACTGCTACTACTACCACTACTGCCACTACTACTGATTCCGCTATTGCAACTTCAAACATTGTTGCTGCCACTACAATTACTCCTACCACTACCACTACTACTACTACTGCTGCTCCTACAACTATAACTATAGCTGCTGCTACTACTACTACTACTACTACTACTACTACTACTACTACTATGGCTACCGCTACAACTACTAATACTACTGCCGTTACCCCTACCATTACTACTATTACTACTACTCCTAGTACCACATCTGCTACTACTACTGCTGCTGCTAATACTACAATAACTACTTCTATCACTTTTGTAATTACTATTGCAACTACAACTAGTACTACTTTTGCGATTACTTCTGGTACTACTTCTTCTACTACTACTACTACTACTACTACTGCGACTACTACTACTACTACTACTGCTGCGAGTACTACTACTACAACTACAACAACAACTACTACTACTTCTAATACTTATAATACTATGGCAATTACTACTACTACTGCTACTACTGCTACTATTGCTACTACCACTACTACTACTACTACTACCACCACTTCCACTACTACTGTCTCTGTTACTACTACTACTGCTGCTGCTGCTACTACTTCTACTGCTACTACTGTAGCTACGACTGCTACTACTACTAATACCACTTTAGCGATTACTTCTGGTACTACTTCTTCTTCTACTGCTACTACGACTACTACAACTATAACAACTACTACTGGTTCTAATACTAATAATAGTATGATAACTACTACTGCTACGACTACTATTGCTACTAGCCCTACTGCTGCTGCTGCTGCTGCTGCTACCACTACTACTGTCGGTGTTACTACTACTGGGATTGCTATAACTACTCCTACTACTATCGTGACTACTACTACTAGTAATACCTCTGCTACTACCCCTACTAATATTGCTACTGCTACTACCCCTAATTTTGCTACAACTCCTTCAACTACTACCACTACAACTACTACTAACACAACAACTACAACAACTATGTTTACTATAACTTACTGCATCTGCTGCTATTACTACTACTACTTCCCCCCTTACTTCTACTTCGGCAATTACTACTACCGCCACTACTACTACTATCGCGACTATAGCAACTACTACTACTATTACTACTCCTACTACTACAACTGCTACTACTACTTCTATTGCTATCACTACTACTACCACAACCACTACTACTATTAGTACTATTACTACTATTACTACTGCTGCTACTACTTGCTGCTACTACTACTACGACCACTTCTGCAACCACTACTGCTACTATTGCTGCTGCTGCTAATAATGCAGCTGCCACTAATGCCACTCCTACTACCACTACTGCTGGAACTAGTACAGTTGCTGCTGCTACTACTACAACAACAACAACAACTACTACTACTACTACTACTGCTGCTACTGCTATTACTACTACTACTGCCACTACTACTCCTATTACTAAGCTATGGCTACTACAACTATAGCTACTACTACTACTACTCCTATTGCAACTACTACTGTCGCAATTGCTACTGCTACTACTACAACCACTACTACTGCTACAATCGCTGCTACTAATACTTTTGCTATTGCAACTACCACTATTACTATTTCTACAACTAATACTATGCTACTACTACTGATATTACTACGACAACAACTACTGATACAACTACTGCTGCAACTACCACTACAACTGCTATTACAACTATAGCTCCTACTGCTACTACTAGTACTACTACAACTACTAATACTCCTACTAGTAGTCCTCTTACGACTACTGCTAGTGTGAATTTTCCTACTACTAATACAACTACAACTTCTACTACATCTACTACTATCACTAAAACTACAACTACTGCAACTACTCCAACTGCTATTGCTACTACTAGTATTGACATTACTACTACAACTATTGCTAATGCTCCTACTACTTCGACAACAAGTACTCCATCTACTAGGTCAACTACAACTAATACAACTACAACTAATAGTACAACTATTGCTAAAACTTACTACGACTACTACTATTACTACCACTATTACTAATGCTACTACTCACCCGACAACTACTAGAACTATTACTACTACTGCTATTGTTGTTGCTACTACTACTACTACTACTATTGCTACTGCTACTACTACCATAATTGCTACAACCAGTACTACAACTTCTACTACTACAACTGCTACTTCTAATACAATTATTACTATTGCTACAACTACTAGTACCACCACTACACTACTACGACTACTACTACTACTTCTACTATGACTACTATGATTGCTACTACAACTACTAATACTACTACAGCTACTACTCCCACTACTATTGCTACTACTACTACTCCAAATACTCCTACTACTACTACTACAACTAGTGCTGCTACTACTACTCCTACTACTCCAACAACTACAAATACTACTACTACCATTACAAGTACAACTTACTTCTATAGCTGCTATTACTACAGCCACTACTCCCCCTACTACAAATGCTCCTACTACTACTACCGCTACTACTGCTACTACTACTACTACTACTATTATTACAACAACTACTACCACTCCTATGACAACAACAACAACAACTACTACTATTCCTATTAGTACTACTACTAGTAATACAACTATTACTACAACTGCTGCCATTATTACTACAACAGCTACTTGCTACTACTACTATTGCCACTTCTACAGCAACTACTATTACCACGACTACTACTCCCAACAATGCTGCAACAACAACTGCTACTCCTACTACTATACTGCTACATCTACTACTACTACCACCACCACCACCACCACCACCACCACCACCACCACCACTACTACAACTACAATGGCTACTACTACTAGCGCAACTACTTATGTTACAACTACCGCAACAAATACTGCTACTGCGGCAACTGCTACTGCTACTACTACCACTACTAAACCAACTGCTGCTACTAATACTACTACTATTGTTGTTACTACCATTGCTAATGCTACTACTACTATTATTACCACTACCGCTAAAGCTACTTCAAGTGCTATTACTCCTACTTCTAATACTACTGCTACTACTGCTGCTGCCATCGCTACTACTACTCATACTGCTACTACTACTAACGCTACTGCTACTAGTACTACTACCACTACTACAGCTAATACTACTACTACTTCTTCAACACTACAACTACTGCAACTAATACTACTCCAACTACTACTCATCTTAAAACAACTGCTAGCATGACTTCTCCTACCACTAATACAATGACGACTTCTACAACTGCTGCGACTGCTACTCTTGCTACAATCCCTACTACTACTTCTATTACTAGTATGACTAATACCACTACTACTACTGCTGCAGTTGTTGCTACTACTACTACTACTACTGCCACAACTACTACTTCAGCTTCCACTACTACTATCGCGTCTACTGCCACTACCACCAACTACCACTAATACTACTATGCTACTAGTTCTACCATAGCTGCAACTATTGCTACTGCTACTGCTGCTACTACTACTACTATTACTACCACTACTGCTGCTACTACTACTACCACTGCTACTAATACTACTACTGCTACATCTACTATTGCAACTACTACAATACCACTACTACTACTACTACTACTATAGCACCTACTATTACCGCTACGGCTGCAACCACTACTACTACTGCTACCACAATAACTACTACTATTTGTACTACTACCGCAACTGCAACAACTACAACGGCTACTACAACCACAACCACTATTGGTACTACTAGTACTCCTCCAAGCACTAATATTAGTACTACTATTGTTACACCTTCTACTATTGCTACTGCTACTAGTCTTACTATTGTTACTGCCACTCCTAGTACTAGTACTCCTCCTCCTCCTACTACTACTACTACTAATACTACTATTACTTCTACTCCTACTACTTCTCCTACTACTAAAACTCCTACTTCTACTACTATTGCCACTACTACTACTACTACTATGGCTACTACTACTACTACCGCTACTACTACTGTTACTACTACTGCAATTGATACGATTGCAACTAATCCTACTAGTGCCGCCACTACTACTGCTACTATTACCGCAAATGCTAATGTTACTACTGCTACAGCTACTACTACTACCACTACTTCAGCTACTGCTACTACTAGTACTACTACTACTGCTACTACCACTGCTAATGCTACGACTACTATTATTAACCCAACCGCTAAAACAAATGCTATTGCTATTACTCCCACTTCCAATACTACCGCTACTACTGCTACTGTTGCCGCTACTACTGCTACTGTTGCCACTACTACAGCTACTACTATTGATACTGCAATAGGTGCTAATACTACATCTACTACTACTACTATCACTACTACAGCTAATACTAATACTACTTCTTCTACACTACAATTACTGCTATTACTACTGCACCGACAACTACCCCTCTTAAAACTACTGCTAGCATGACTTCTCCTACCACTAATACAATGACCACTTCTACTACTACTACTAGTACTACACTTGTTGCTACTCCTACTACTACTTCTATTACTAGTATGACTAATACCACTACTACTGCTTCTACTGTTGTTGCTGCTACTATTACTACTACTACTACTACTACTGCCATGACTACTACTTGAGCTTCAACTACTACTGCCACGACTACTGCGACCACTACTATACTACCAATACTACTATTATGCTACTGCTACTACTACAACTGCAACTACTACTACTACTACTACCACCACCACCACCACTACTACAGCCACTACTACAACCACTACTACTAATACTACATCTGCTACATCTGCTACGACAACTACTACGATACTACTAGTACTACTACCATAGCTACTAGAGTTACCACAATGGCTGCAATCACTCCTACTGCTGCTACCACTACAACTGCTACTATTTGTACTACTACTTCAACTCCATCAACTCCAACAACTACTACAACTACAACTACTATTGCTACTACTAGTACCACTCCAAGCAATGCTATTAGTGCTGCTACTACTCCACCTACTACTATTGCTGCTGTTACTACTCCTACTACTATTACTGCTACTCCTACTACTACTCCTACTACTACTCCAACAATTCCTACTAATACTACTTCTAGCACTACTACAACCACTACTACTACTATGGCTACTACTAATACTACAACTACTATTGCTATTACTACTACTGCAACTGATACTATTGCAACTATTACTACTACAGCCACAACTGCTATTGCTACAACTGTCGCAAATGCTACTGCTACTATTGCTACTGCGACTGCTACTACTAGTCGTACAGCTACTGCTACAACAAATACTGCTACTACTGTTGCTACTACCATGCTAACACAACTACTTCTATTATTACCACTACTACTAAAACTACTATTACTGCTATTACTCCTACTTCTTATACTACTGCTACTATAGCTACTGCTATTGCTACTACTACTCATACTGCTACTGCAACTAATACTACTGCTACTACTACTACCACCACTACTACAGTTAATACTACTACTACTTCTTCTACACTACAACTACTGCTGCTACTACTACTCCGACTACTACTCCCCTCAAAGCTACTACTAGTATGACTTCTCCTACCACTAACACAATAACCACTTCTACTACTACTGCTACTACTACACTTGCTACTACTCCTGCTACTACTTCTATTACTAGTATGACTAATACCACTAGTACTACTACTCATACTACTACTGTTGTTGCTACTACTACTGCCACAACTACTACTTTAGCTTCCACTACTACTGCCACAACTACTACTTTAGCTTCCACTACTACTGCCACAACTGCTACTATGAATACTATACTACCACCACTACTACTATGCTATTGCTACTACTACAGCTGCAACTGCTACTACTACTACTACTACTACTACTGCCACTACTACTGCTACAACTACTACCACAACTGCTAATACTTCTACTGCTACATCTGCTACTACAACTACTATGATATTGCTATTACTACTACTATAGCTAATACTATTACCGCTACAGCTATTACTGCTCCTACTCCTACTACAACTACTACTACCATAACTATTTGTACTAATACTGCAACTCCAATAACTACAACAGCTACTACAACCACAACTACTATTGCAACTACTAGCAGTACTCCAAGCACTGTTATTAGTACTACTACTGCTAGACCTACTACTATTGCTGCTGCTACAACTCCCACTACTGTTACTATAACTCCAACTACTATTCGTACTACTACTGCTGCTGCTGCTGCTATAACTTCTACTATTGCTACTACTACTGCTACTACTACTACTTCTTCTACTACTAGTACTTCTACTCGTACTACTACTAATGCTATTACTACTATTACTACATATACTCCTACTACTACAACTACAACTACTACTTCTACTACAACTACTACTACTATTGTTACTATTACTACTACTACTATAACTCCTCCTAATACTACTATTACTATTGCTACTACTACTACTACAGCTACTACTACTATTACTATTACTACTACAACAACTACTACTACTAGTACTATCTGTACTACTACTACTGCCACTTCTACAAGTACAACTGCTACTACTACTTCTATTGCTAACAATGATGCTGCCACTCTTGCTACTCCTACTACTATTAAAACTGCTACAACAACTACTACCAATGCTGCTGCTGCTACTACTACTACTACTTGAACTACTACTCCTCCTCCTCCTCCTCCTCCTCCTCCTACTACTACTACTACTACTACTACCACCACCATTACTAATACTACTAATACTACTATGGCTACTGCTACTCCTACTACTGCTAATGCTACTACTACTACTCCTACTACTGCTACAGCTGCTACTACTCCTACTTCTACTGCTACTACTGCTATGACTATTGTTATAGCTTCTATCGTTACTACTACTACTAAGGCTATGACTACCGCAACAACGACTACTACTACTATTACAATGAGTAGTGCAACTACAACTACTACTACTATTGCTACTCCTACTACTATTCTGACTACTACTACTCTTAATACTGCTACTTCTCCTACTACTGCTATTGATCCTAATACTACTACTACTACCACTACCCACAACTGCTACTCCTACTACTACTACAACTGCTATGACTATTGCTACTGCTACTAGTACTACTACGACTATAACAAGAACAACTTCGTTTGCTGCTGCTGCCACTACTACTACTACTACTCTTACTGTTGCTAGTACCACTACCACAACTACTATTACTACAACACAACTACTACTACAAGTACTACTACTCCTACTACTACAACTACTACCACTGCTGTTGCAACTATCAGTACTACTGCTAGTTCTACTACTACAACTCCTACTACTATTCCGTCCACTACTGCTACTATGACAAATCCTACAACTACTACAATAACAACAATAACTACTACTACTACTACTACTACTACTCCTACTAAAACTACTGTGACTACCACTACTCCTACTACTACTACTAATACTAATGCTACTACTACCCCAAATACTACTACAACTACTGCTGCTGCTACTGCTACCATTGCTACTACAACTATTGCTACTACTGCCACTACTACTACTACTACTACAACAACTACTACTACTACTACTACCACTACTACTACTACTATAACAGCTACTATCACTACTCCTACTACAACGACTTCTATCGCTACTGATCCTACTACTACTGCTACTGCTACAAATGCTACTGCCGCTATTGCTACTCCTACTACTACTACTATCACTACTTCTATAACTACTGCTACTACTAATACGGTTACTACTGCAACTGCTACTGCTACTACTGCTAGAATTGCCAGTAATGGTATTGGTGCTACTTTTACTACTACTACAACTGCTACTAGTCGTACTACTACTACTACTACCACTGCTAGTCCTACTAGCACTACTACTACTACCACTGCTAGTCGTACTACTACTAGTAGCACTGCTACTACTACGGCTATGACTACTAATGGTACAACTACTTCCACTGCAACTACTACCAACACTATTAATACTACTGCTACTACTACTATCATAACTACTGCTGCTACTGTTGTAACTACTACTACTACCATACTAATACTATAACAGTACTCCTACAACAACTCCTACTGCTATTTCTACTCTAACTTCCACTACTAAAACTACTACTATACTACAACTGCTACTTGTATTGCCACAACTACTGCTACTGCTGCTACTATTGCTACTACAACTACTCCTACTGCTGCTGCTACTGTTGCTACTCCTCGTACTACTACTACTACAATTACTACTAGTACAACTACTACTTCTGCTTAATACTACTCCTACTACTGCTACTACTGCTACTAGTACTACTTACTACTGCTCGTACTCCTCCTATTGTTACTACTCCTCCTACTGCTACAGTAGCTAAAACTACTACTATTTCGACTGCTACTACAATGGCTAATATAACAACTATACTACTACGACTACTACTACAATGGCCAATATAACTACTATACTACTATGACTACTACCAATGCAGCTACTGGTACTACTACTACAACAACTACAACAACTACTACTACTATTTTTGCTAATGTTACTACTAATGCAACTACTACTACCACAACAACTACTACCACTACTCCTACTAGTACTACTACTAGCTCTACTACTACTGTTGCTATTACTACTAATGTCACAACTATTGCTACTGTTACTGCTACTACTACTACTAAAACTACAGCGGCTACTACTATTATAGGTACTACTACTATTGCTGCAACTACTACTACAACTATAGTACTGCTATAACTTGTACTCCTACAACTATTCCTACTGCTGCTTCTACTTCTACATCTACTACTACTTCTACTACTACTACTACTGCTAGTATTGCTACATCTACTACTACCACTGCCACTAGTACTACAAGTCCTATTACTACTCCTACTACTCCTCCTGCTGTTGCTGCTACTACAACTCCTACTACTACTATTTCTGCTAGTGCTCCTACTACAGCTACTACTACTACTCCTACAGCTGCTATTACTACTACTTCCACTACTACTACGGCCACTACTTCTACTACTGCTACTACTACTACTACCACCGTGACTACTACTACAACTACTACTACTTAATACTGCTCCTACTACTACTACAACTTTTACAACAACTACTACTACTGCTACTCATTGCTGCTATTGCTACAACTCCTACTGCTATAGTCGCTACAACTACTACTACTACAACTGCTGCTGCTACTATAACTACTACTACAACTACTATACTATTAGAACTACTACTGCTACAACTATTGCTACTACTTCTACTACTACTACTGCTACTACAACTACTAATCCTACAACTACTATTTTTGCTAATGTAACTACTACTGCTACTACTGCTACGACAACAACTACCACCTCCACTCCTACTACTACTCCTACTAGTGCTACTATTACTACTACTAACAATACTACTACGACAACAACTATAACTACTACTACTAGTACTACTACTGGCACTGCTATTACTACTACTGTCACAAGTAATGTTATGACTAATACTACGGCTATTGCTATAACTACTACTAATACTTATGTTGCTACTACTATTATAGCCACTACTACTACTACTATAGCAACAACTACTAGTACTATTGTGCAACTACAACTAGTACCCCTACAACTACTCCAACTACTGCTTCTACTCCTACTTCTACTGCTGCTTCTACTACAACAACTACGACTACTATACTACTACTACAACAAGTATTGCCACAACTTCTGCTACTACTGCTACTACTACAATTACAACTATTCCTACTATTGCGGCTACTCCTACTACTACGCGTCCTATTCCTACTACTCCGACTACTACTACTACTGCTGCTGCAGCTACTATTCCTACTACTACTGCAACTCCTATAGTTCCTACTACTACTACTACGACTACAACAACTGTTGCTCCTACGACTACTACTACTACTAGTACTTCTACTACTATGGCTGCTGTTGTAGCTACAACTCTTACGACTACTCCTACTACTACTACAACTGCTACTCTTACTACTACTTCTACTCCGACTACTACTACTACTACTACTTCATATAACTCCAACTACTTCTACTACTCCTACCACTGCTATTACCACAACTACTACTACCTAACTACTACTAGTACTGCTACTACTACTACTACTCCTTCTACTGCTACAAAAGCTACAACAACCACTACTTCGACTGCTACTTCTACTACTATTCCAGCTACAACTACTACTATAACAACTATACAATTACTGCAACTACAACTACTACTGCTACTACTGCTACTGCAAAAACTACTACTACAATAACCGAAACTACTACTATTTCTACTAATGCCACTACTACTACTACCGCTACTGCTGCGACTACTCCTACTACTACTTCTACGACTACTACTATTGTTGCTTCTACAACAATAACTACTACTACTACTCCTACTACTACAGCTGCTACTACTACTACTCCTGCTACGACTCCCACTACTACAACAACTGCAACTACTACTACTACTTCTGCTTCAACTACTACTACTACAACTTCATACGACTCCAACTACTACTACTACTCCAACCACTACTATTACTACTGCTACTACTACTGCTGCTACTTAACTACGACAAGCACTGTTGCTACGGCTACTACTCCTCCCACAACTACAGCAGCTAGGACAACTACTACTACAACTGCAACAAATACTACTACTACAACTACTACTACTACAGATACTATACTATTACTGCGACTACAACAACTACTGCTACTACTGCTATTGCAGCAACTACTACAACTTCTACTACTACTACTATTATTTCTGCTGATACTGCTACTACTACTACTGTAGCTACCACAACGACCACTACGACTACTCCTACTACTATTCCTAGTACTACTTCTACTACAACTACTAAAACGATTCCTACCACTACCTCTACTACTACTACTACTACGGCTACTACTCCTAGGACTTCTACTACTACTACTACTACTACTACTACTATTACCACTGCTGCTGCTGCTACTGCTGCTGCTGCTACTACTACTACTACTACTACTACTACTACTACTACTTAACTACTACTACTACTACTACTACTACGACAAATACTACTACTACTACTACTTGCTAATTATACTTCTACTTCTACTACTACTACTAGTAGTAGTAGTAGTGATAGTCCTACTACTACTACTACTACTACTACAACTACTACTGCAACTACTATGCCTACTACAAGTCCTAACACTCCTACAACTACTAATACTACTACTACTAATAATAATAATGCTACGATGACTACTACTACTACCACCACTACCACTAATACTACTATGACTACTACTACAACTACAACTACTACTACTATGACTACTGCTACAACTACTTCAACTACTACTACTACTACCACCACCATCACTACTACTTCTATTACTACTACTACTACTACTACTACTACTACTACTACTACTACTACTACTACTACTACTACTACTACTACTACTACTACTACTACTACTACTACTACTACTACTACTACTACTACTTCTACTACTAATACTACTACTACTACTACGACTACAACTACAAATGCTCCTACTATTGGTGCGACTGCTCCTACTACTACTACTACTACTACGACACAATAACTACTACTACTATCAGAAGTACTTACTACCACTCCTACTACTACTACTTCTATTGGTACTGCTACCACTACTACTGTTATTGCGACTAATGATACCACCACTACTGCAACCCCTACAACAACAACTGCTACTACTTCTACAACTATAGTGACTACTAATACACCTACTACTGCAACTGCTACTTGAACTACTGCAAGTATTGCCGCTACTGCTACAGCTACTAGATCTAATGCTTCCACTACAACTATTACTAACTTACATCTTCTCTTACAACTTCTACTACTATGACACCTACTACTACAACTTCTGCTGCTGCTTCTACTCCTACTGCTCCTCCAATTATGACTACTATTTACTGCTACTAATACTACTACTACTACAATAACAACAACAACTACTGCTACTACTACTACTACCACCACCACTACTACTACTGTTGCTGCGACTACTACTATAACTACTATTGCTACTGTTACCGCTACTACTATTGCTACTACTACTAGTTCTGTTGCTACCACTACTACTACTGTTACTACTCCTAATAATACAGCTAATACTACTAATACTACCGCTGCTACTACTACTACTATACTACATCTACTACTAGTACTACTATAACTACTGCTGCTACTCCTACAACTGCTACTACTACTAATCCTACTACTAATACTCCTCCTATTACTACTACAACAACAACAAGAACAACAATAACTTCTACTACTTACCTCAGCTAGTTTTGTTGCTCCTGGCACTACTACAGCTCCTCCTACTACTACAGCAGCTACTACTTCTACAGCTGCTATGACAGCTACTACTACTACTAGTAGTACTACTATAACAACAACAACTACTACTACTACTACTAGTTCTCACATGATAACCATAAGTACCACATCTCTTGTTACTACTAATGCTACCACTTCTCCTACTACTTCTACTTCGGCTACTACTGCAAATATTGTTACTACTACTACAACTACTACTACTATGACTCTTACCGCTACTACTACCACTTCTCACACTACTGCTACAATGGCTACTAGTACTGCTACTACTGCTGCTGTTACTACTACTATGGTTATTGCTACTACTTCTGCTACTATTACATCTATTGCCACTGCTACTACTGCTACTACTACTACTACTACTACTACTACTACTACAACTACTATAACTACTACTGCTACAACCATTACTACAACTACAACAACAACTACTAATACTGCTACTACCACCACCACTACTAGCACTACAACTCCAACTACTTTTTCTACTTTGGCTACCACTGCAACTACTACTACTACTACACCAACCACAACAACTACCAACATGGATACTACTGCTACTACTACTATTACTGGTACTACTGCCGGTACTGCTACTATATTTACTACTACTACTACAGCTACCATTGCTCCTGCCGAAATTGTAGCAACTACTACTCCTACTGCGACTACTGCTACTTCTTTTTGTACTGCTACTATTTTTGTTAAAGCTACTACCCCAACTACTTCAACTACTACCAGTACTACTACTGCTACTACTTCTACCGCTATGAGTACTACTGTTATTCCTAAGACTACTTCTTCTGCTACTATTACTACTTCTGCTACTACTATTGCAACTACTACTACTACTATTACAACTACTGATACTAATGCTACAATGAATACTACTACTGCTACTACTACGACTGTAAATTTTCCTACTATTATGACTACTACGCTACTACTACTACTACTGCTGTTGCTACTCCTCTTACTCCTATGATTGCTTCTACTATTGCTACTACTATAACTAGTACTACTATTCTTGCTACTACTACTATCACTACTACTGCTACTACTACTACTACTTTTCCTACTACTATTACCACTGCGACTACTTTGTTAATTAAATTACTGCTACTCCCATAAATACTACTATTGCTACTACTTCTACTGCTATTGCAAGTATAACTACTACTACTATTACTATAACTACTATGACAACAATAATACCTACTGTTACTACTACACCGTCAATAAAATCTACTACAACTTCTCCAACAACCACTACTGCTGCTGCTACCACTACTGCTACAACTGCTATTATTACTACTACTACTAAGACTACTGCTACTACTACAACTGCTGCTACTACTAATTCTACTACTACTACTTCTACTATAACTACTTCTGCCACCGCTACTACTAAAACTTTAAATACTACTACTACTACCACTACTAATATTGCTAGTACTACTACTACTACTACTACTACTACTACTACTACTACTACTACTACTACTACTACTACTACTACTACTACTACTACTACTACTACTACTACTACTACTACTACTATTACGGCTATTGCTACAACTACTACTGCTACTGCTACTACTTCTATTACTATTGCTACTACGACTCCAGCTACTACCACTACTATTGTAATTACAAGTTTTATTACTACTGCTACTACTACTCTACTACTAGAACTAATACTACTTCTATTAATACTACGATAATTCCTACCACTATTACTACTGCTACTACTTCTGTTACCACTTCTATAATAACTATTAGTACTACTACTACTACTACTACTCCAACTACAACTATACTACTACTACTGCTACTGCTGCTCCTACTACTGCTATTTCTACTACTACTATGACTACTGCCACTACCACTACTGGTACTGCTCCAACAACTACTACTGTTGCTCCTACTACTACTTCGACAACAACTATTCCTAGTCCTGCCATTACTTCTACTACTACGGCTACTACTGCAACTACTTGTACTATTGATAATACTACTACTCTTGCTTCTACAACTACTACTCATACTACTACTGCAACAACAACTACAACTACATCTACAACTGCAGCTACTATGGCAAAAGCTACTACAATTGCAACTGCTACAGCTACTACGGCTACTACTACTACTATAATTACTATTACATCAACAACTACTACACTACTACTATTACTACCGCTACTACTACTGCTGCTATTATTACTACTACCACTACTATTACTGTGGTTACATTTACTACAACTACTTTTGCTATTACTTCTGCTCCAACAAATTCCACTTCTACTACTGCTACTATGACTAATACTACTATAACTAATTTTGCTACTACTTCTGTAACTATTAAGGCATATACTACTACTACTAATACTACTATAATACTACTCCTACTATGACTACTGCTACTACTATAATTACTAACATAACTACTACTAATAATAATGCTATTACTACTACTACTACTACTACTACTACTGCAGCTATTACTGTTGCTGCTGCAACTACTACTACCACTGCTATTACTACTGCTGTTGCTACTACTACTACTATAACTACTACTACTACTACTACTAGTACTACTACTACTGCTGCTTTACCTACTACTAATGTAATTATTGCCATAGCTACTACTACCACTTCTCCTTCCACTACTACTACTTCCACTACTACTCCTACTACTACTTTTTGTAATATTACTGCTTCTACTACTGCTACTATGACTATTGCTAGTACTACTTCTAATACTGCCATTACTACTCCTACTCCTACTATGACTAATGCTACAACTACTTCTCCTCCTACCACTACTACTACCACTAATACTACTACTGCTAGTACTACTATTGCCACTATTGCTACTTCTACTGTAGCTACACAACAACAACTACTACTAATGTTATTATTACTACTACTACTACTACTTCTATAACTACTACTGCTATTGCTACTTGCACAACAAGTACTACTAATACTAATGCTACTAATGCTATTGCTACTACTACTCGCACAACTAGTACTCCTACTATTTTTACTAGTCGTACTAATACTAATTCTACTACTTCTACTGCTGCTGCTACTATAACTCTAGATGCTACTGCTAGTATTGTTACTAGTACTATAATAACTACTATTGCTTCTTTTGCTACTACTGCTACTGCTACTATAATTACTACTACTGCTACTACTAGAATAGCTACTACTGCTCATAGCACTACTACTTCTACTATTACAACTACTACAACTACTACAGCTATTACTGCTACTACCCCTACTACTACTATTGCTATTGATACTACTTCTCCTACTACTACTACCACAACAAGTACTACTACTTTTTGCCACTATTGCTTCTTTTACTACTACTACCACCACTACTGCTCCTATTACTACAACTACTACTGCAACTAATACTACTACTTCTACTACTGCTACTGCTACATCTACTACCACTACTAGTGCTACTACTACTAGTACTGCTACTACTGCAACTACTACTTCTACTACTACTACTACCACTACTAATACTACTACTACTACTTTTACTACTGCTGCTACTATGACTATTGCTGCTATTTCTACTATAACTACTGTGACTGCTACTATCGTTACTGCTGCTACTACTATTCCCATTAATATTTTAACTACTGCTACTACTGCTACTACGACCACCACCGTAGCTACTGCTACTATGACCACCACCGTAGCTACTGCTACTACTACTATAACTTCTAATACTACTACACTTGTAAATACTACTACATCTACTAGTGCAACAACTGCTATGGTTGCTGCTACTATTACTACTATGACTATCGTTGCTACCCTAGTATGCTACTATAACTATGACTACTATTTCTACTACTACTATTATTATTATTGCTACAACTACTATTACTACTACTTCTACTACTACAACTGCTACTACTGCTACTGCTTCCATTACTACTAGTAGTAGTTGTAGTAGTCATAACAGTAGTGGTAGTAGCAAAAGTAGTTGTAGTAGTAGTAGTAGCTATAGTAGAAACAATAGTAGTTGCAATAGTAGTAGCAGTAGTAGAAGTAGTAGCAATAGTAGGAGTAGGAGTAGTAGTTGTACCAGAAGAAATAGTATTAGTGGTTATAGTAGTTGTAGTAATAGTAGTAGTAGTAGTAGTAGTAGTAGTAGTAGTAGTAGTATTAACGGAAGTAGTATTAGCAATAGTAATAGAAGTAATACTAGACATAATAGTAGAAGTAGGTGTAGTAGTAGTAATAGTGGTTAAAATAGTAGTAGCAGTAGTAGTAGAAGCAGCATTAGTAGCAATATTAGTAGAAGTATGAGAAGTGGTAGTTCTAGCGGTAGCAATAATAGTAAAAGTTGTATGTAATTATAGCTGTTATAGCAGTAGTTGCAGTTTTAGTAGTAGTAGCATAAGCAGCAATAGCAGCAATGGTAGCAGTAGCAGTAGTAGTAGCAGTAGTAGTAATAATAGTAGTAGTAGAATTAGTAGTGGTAGTCTTAATAATTTTAGTAGTAGTGGTAGTAGCAGCTATTGTAGTAGCAATAGTAGTGGGATTAGTAGTTACAGCAGTAATAGAATTAGTAGTAGTAGTAGCAACAATAGTTGTAGTTGTAGTAGTAGTCGTAGTAGTACTAGTAGCAGTAGTAGTGGCAATAGTAGCAGCAAAAGCAGTCGTGCAGTAGTTGTAGTAGTAAGTGTAATAGCAGCAGTAGAAGTAGTAGTTGTTGTTGTAACAGTAGTAAGTAGTAGCAGTAGCTAGTAGTAGTATTAGTAGTAGGAGTAGTTGTAGCAGTAGTAGCAATAGTAGTAGTAGCAGCAGAAGTATTAGTTATAGAAATAGTAGCGATTGTATGAGAAGCAGTAGTAGTAGTATTAGTTCCAGTTGTTGTTGTTGTTGTTGTTGTTGTAGTAGTAGTAGTAGCAATAGCAGTAGTGGTAGAAGTAGAAGTAATAATAGTAATAGTATTAGTAGTATTTGTAGTAGTGGTAGTAGTAGCCGTAGTAGTCATAGTAGTAGTAGTTGTTGTATTAGTAGTAGTGGTCATAGTAGTAGTAGTAATAGTGGTAATAGTAGTAGTAGTATTAGTAGTAGCAGTAGAAGTAGTAGTAGTGTTAGCAATAGTGGTGGTGGTGGTAGTAGTAGTAGTAGCAGTAGCAGTAGTAGTAATAGTAGTAGTAACAGTAGTAGTTATACTAGTAGTAGAAGCAGCTGCAACACTCATAGCTGTAGTAGCTGTCACAGCAACAGCCATAGTAGTAGCAGTACTAGTAGAAGTAGAAGTATTAATCGTAGTAGTAGCAGTAGAAGCAATAGTACAAATAATAGTAGTAGCATTAATTGTAGTAGTTTTAGTAATCATTATACTATTAGTAATAGTATTGGTTATGGTTGGTGTATTAAGAGTGGTAGTAGCAGTAGCAGTAGTTGTAGCAGCAGTAGTAGTAGTAGTAATAGTAGTACCAGCAGTAGTAGTTGTAGTTGTAGTAGTAGTATTCGTGGTGGTAGTAGTAGTACTAGTAGTCATAGTAGTATTAGTATTAGTAGTAGTAATAGTAGTCATAGCAGTCGCCGTACTAGCAGTGGTTGTAGCAATAGTAGTGGTAGTAGTTGTTGTTATTGTAATAGTAGTTGCAGAAATGGTAGTGGCTGTACTATTAGTACTAGTAGTTGTTGCAGTCAAAATAGTAGTAGTAGTAGCAGCAAGAGTAGTAGTTGTAGCTCTCAAAGTAGAAAGTGGAGCAGTAGTAGACACAGCTAGAGCAACAATAGTAATAGTAGTAGTAGTAGTCATACTAATAGCTATAGCAATAGTAGGAGCAGTAGCAGTAGTTGTGGTAATAGTAGCAGTAGTCGCAATAGCAACAACAGGAGTAGTAGTAGTAGTAGTAGTAGTAGTAGATGTGGTTGTAGTAGTAATAGTAGTAGTAGTAGTAGTAGTAGTAGTAGTAGTAGTAGTAGTAGTAGTAGTAAGAGTAGTAGTTGTCATAGTAGTAGTAGCATTCGTAGCAATAGTAGTAATTGTAGTAGTATTAGTAGGAGTTATAGCAGAAGCTGTAGTAGCAGCAGCAGCAGTAGTAGGTGAAGTAGCAACAGTAGCTACAATAGCAGTAGTAGTAGCTGCAATAGTAGCATCAATAGTAGTAGAAGTAGTAGTAATTGTAGTAGTAGGAGATGTAGCAAGTGTAGTAATAGTAGTACCGGCAACAACAACAGTAGCAGCAATAACAGCTGTAGTAGTAGTTGTCTTAGTGGTAATAATAGTAGTAGTTGTTGTAGCAGTAGGAGCAGTAGTTGTAGTAGCTGCAGCAACAGCAACAATAGTACAAGTAGTAGTCATTGCTGCAGTAGTGATTATAGTATAAGTAGTCGCAGTAGTAGTAATAGTAGTAGTAGTAGTGTCTATATTAGTAGTAGTAGTCATGGCAATAGCAATAGATGTAGTAGTAGCATTAGAAGCAACAGTAGCAGCGGTAGCAATAGTAGTAGTGCTTGAAATTGTAATACTAGTAGTAGTAGTACTAGTAGAAGGCGTAGTGGTAGTAGTAGCAGTAGTAGTAGTGGTAGTAGTTGGAGTATAGTAGTAGTATCAATAGCAGTAATAGCAATAGCAGTAGGAGTAATAGTAGCAATAACAGTAGTTATTATTGCAGTAGTAATGGCGTAGTAGTAGTAGTGGTGGTTCTAGTAGTAGTAGCAGTACTAGCAGTAGTAGCAGTAATGGTAGTAGTCATAGTAGTAGCAGTACCAGTAGTAGCATAAGTAGTGGCAGTAGTAGTAGCTGAAGTAGTAGTAGTAATAGTAATAATAGTAGTAATAGCAGCCATTGTAGTAGCAGTATCAAAAGTAGTAGTTATGGTAGTAACAGTAATAGTAGTAGAAGTAGTAGTAGTAATAGTAGTAATAGTAGTAGAAGTAGTAGTAGTAATAGTAGTAATAGTAGTAATACTAGTAGAAGCAGTAGTAGAAGTAGAAGCACTAGTATTAGTAGAAGTAGCAGTAGTTGTAGTAACAGAAGTGGGCAAAATAGTAATAGTAGTAAGATAAGTAGTAGTAGTGGCAGTAGTAGTTGTAGTAGTCATAGTTGTAGTAGCAACAACATTAGTATTACTACTAGTAGTTGTAGCAGAAGTAGCTACAAACATAGTAGTAGAAGTAGTAGCAGCTGCTACAGTAGTATAGATAGTGTAGCAGTCGGAGTAGTAGCCATAGTAGCCATAGTAGTTGTAGCAATAGTAGTAGCAATAGTAGTAGTAATAGTGGCGGTCATTGTAATAATAGTATATGAAGTAGTAATAGTAGTAGTTGTAGTAGCGGTAGTAGGAGCAGATGAAGTAGTAGTAGGAGAAGAGGTTGTAGCAACAGTAGCAATAGTGGTCGTAGTGGTAGTAGTAGTTGTTGTAGTAGTATCTGTAGTAGTAGTGGTAGTTTGTGTAGTAGTAGTAGTAACAGTAACAGTAGCAGTAGTAGCAGAAGTAATAGTAGTAGTAGCAGTTGCGACAGTTGTAGCAGTAGTAGTAGCAGTTGCCACAGTTGCAGTAGTACCAATAGTAGCTGTGGTACTAATAGTAGAAGAAATAGCACTAGCAATTGTAGTAGCAACAACAACAATAGTTATAATAGTTATAGTTGTAGTAGTTGTAGTTGTTATAGTAGTACTAGTAGTAGTAGTACCACTAGTGGTAGCAGTAGTGGTAGTAGTAGCTGCAGAAGCAGTTGTGTAACAGTTGTAGTTGTGAGTGCAGTAGTAGTAGTAGAAGTAGTAGTAGTTGTTGTTGTAACAGTAGTGGTAGTAGTAGTAGCTAGTAGTAGTATCAGTAGTAGGTGTAGTTGTAGCTGTACTAGTAATAGTAGTAGTAGCAAAAGTATTAGTTGTAGAAATAGTAGCAGGTGTACTAGTAGCAGTAGTAGCTGTAGTAGTAGTAATAGTTGTAGCAGTTCCATTAGTAGTAGTAGTAGTAGTAGTGGTAGTAGTAGTTGTAGTAGTAGCAGTAGTGGTAGAAGTAGAAGTAATAGTAGTAACAGTTGTAGCAGTATTTGCAGTAGTGGTAGTAGTAGCCACAGTAGTAGTAGTAGTAGTAGTCGTATTAGTAGTAGTCATAGTAGTAATAGTAATAGTAGTAGTAGCAGCAGCAGTAGTAGCAGTAGTAATAGTATTAGCAGTAGTGGTAGAAGTAGCTGCTGTAGTAGTAGCAGTAGCAATAGTAGTAGTAGTAACAGAAGTAGTTATAATAGTACTAGAACTAGTTGCAGCACTCATTGCCATAGTAGTAGTCCTAGCAACACCCATAGTAGTAGCAGTACTAGTAGAATTAGAAGTAGTAGTTGTAGTAATAGTAGTAGTAGCTATTGTACAAATAGTAGTAGTTGTATTAATTGTAGTAGTTTTAGTAATCATTGCAGTACTATTAGTAATAATATTAGTTGTGGTAGGTGTATTATGAGTAGGAGTAGCAGTAGCAGTTGTTGTAGTAGTAATGGTAGTAGCAGCAACAATAGTAGTAGTAGTCATGGTGGTAGTAGTAATAGTAGTATTAATAGTAGTATTAATAGTAGTAGTAGGAGTAGTGGTAGTCGCAGTAGCAATAGTAGAAGTGGTTGTAGTGTAGTAGTAATGGTAGTAGTAGTAGTTGTTGTAATAGTAGTTGTAATAGTGGTAATGGCAATACTAGTAGTACTAGTAGTAATAGCAGTCGAAGTAGTAGCAGTAGTAGTAGCAGGAATAGTAGTAGTAGCACTCAAAGTAGCAGGTGTAGTAGTAGTAGGCACAGCTGGAGCAGCAGCAGTAACAGTAGTTATAGTAGTAGTACTAATAGATGTAGCAATAGTAGCAGTAATAGCAATAGTTGTGGCAATAGTAGTAGTAGTCGCAATAGCAGCAACGAGAGAAGTAGTAGTAGTAGTAGTAGTAGTAGTAAGAGTATTAGTTGTCGTAGTAGTAGCATTAGTAGCAATAGTAGTTGTTGTAGTAGTATTAGTAGGAGTTAAAGTAGAAGATGTACTAGCAGTACTAGTAGCAACACCAATAATAGTGGTAGTAGTAGCAGTAGCTGCAATAGCAGTAGTAGCAGCCGCAATTCTAGCAGTAGTAATAGTAGAAATAGTAGTAGTGTCATCATAGTAGTAGGAGACGTAGCGGGTGTAGTAATAGTAGTACCGGCAACAACAACAATAGCAGTAGCAGCAGCTGTAGCATCAATAGTAATAGTAGTCGTAGTAGAAGCGACAACAGTAGTAATAGTAGTCACAGTAGTCATTGCCGCAGTAGTGATTATTATATAAGTAGTCACAGTAGTAGTGATTGTTATAGTAATAGTATCTGTATTAGTAGTAGTAGTCATAGCAATAGCAATTATTGTAGTAGTAGCGTTGGAAGCAGCAGTAGTAGCAGCAGCAGTAGTAGTAGTAGTGCTAGTAATTGTAGTACTGGTAGTAGGAGTAGTGGTAGAAGTAGTAGTCATAGTTGTAGTAGTAGTAGTTGGAGAATAGTAGTAGTATCCGCAGTAGTAGTGACAATAGTAGTAGGAGGAATAGCAATAATAGTAGTTATTGTAGCAACCGCAGTAGTAGTAGTAGCAGTAGTAATCACAGTAGTAGCAGTAGCAGTGGTAGTAGTAGTAGTAGTTATAGTTGTAGTAGCAGTTGTAGCAGCAATAGTAGTAATAGTAGTAGTAGTAGTGGCAATTGCAGTAGTAGCAGAAGTAGTGGCAATATTAGTAGCTGAAGTAGTAGTAGTGATTGTAATAATAGTAGTAGTAGTAGCCATCGTAACAGTAGTATCAAAAGCCATAGTCATAGTAGTAGCAGTAATAGTAACAAAAGTAGTAGTAGTAATACTGGTAGCAGCATTAGTAGAAGTAGAAGCAATAGTATTAGTAGGAGTAGCAGTAGTTGTAGTAACAGAAGTAGCCACAATTGTAATAGTAGTAAGATAACTAGTAGTAGTTGTAGTAGTCATAGTTGTAGTAGTAGCAGCATTAGTATTACTAGTAGTAGTTGTAGCCGATGTAGCTGCAAACATAGTAGTAGAAGTACTAGCAGCTACAACAGTAGTATTGGAAGTGTAGCAATCGTAGTAGTAGTAGAAATAGTAGCAGTTGTTGTAGTGGTCATTGTAGAAGTAGTATATGTAGTAGCTATAGTAGTAGTAGCAGTAGCGGTAGTAATAGAAGAAGAAGTTGTAGGAGGAGAAGAAGTAGTAGCAGCAGTAGTAGTAGTGGTCGTAGTGGTAGTAAAAGTAGTTGTAGTAGTATCAGTAGTTGCAGTGGTAGTTTAGGTAGTAGTAGTAATAGTAACTGCAGGAGTAGTAGTAGTAGTAGTAGTTGCGGTAGTTGTAGCAGTAGTAGTAGTAGCAGTTGCGGTAGTCGTAGCAGTAGAAGTAGTAGCTGTGGTAGTAATAGTAAAAGCAATAGCACTAGTAGTAGTAGTAGCAGCAACAACCGTAGTTGTAGTAGTAGTAGTTGTAGTAGTAGTACTAGAAGAAGTAGTAGCAGTAGCAGCAGAGGTAGTAGCCGTAGTGGTAGTAGTAGTAGTAATAGTAGCAGTAGTAGTAGCAGCAGTAGTAGTAGTTGCTGCAGTAGCAGTAGTAGCAGTAGTTGCCATAGTAGTAGTAGTAGTAGGAGTAGTAGTAATAGTAGCAACAACAGTTATAGCAGTAGTAGCGAAAGTAGTAGTCTTAGTAGTAGCAGTAATAGTAGTGGAAGTAGTGGTAGTAGTCATAGCAGTAGCAGTTGTAATAGTAGTAGTAGTAATACTAGTAGTAGGAGTAGTAGCCATACAATATATAGTAGTACTAGTGGTACCCGTAGTAGTAGTAGTAGGAGGAGTAGTAGTACTAGAAGTAGTAGTAGTAGTAGTAGTAGTTGTAGTAGTAGTAGTAGTAGTATTAGTACTAGTGGTTGTTGTAGTAATAACAGTTGCACTAGTCACAGTTGTAGTAATAGCTGTTGTTGTAGTTGCAATTGTAGGAGTGGCAGTGGTAATAGATGTAGTAGTAGCAACAGTAGTAGTACTAGGAGTAGTAGTACTAGTAGCAGTAGTAGTAGCAGTAGTAGTGGTAGTAGTAGTAGTAGAAGTAGTAGTAGAAGAAGTGAGAGTCGTAGAAGTGGTTGTCACGCTAGTAGAAGTGAGAGTCGTAGTTGTAGCAGGAGAAGTAGGAGTTGTTATTTTGTTATGAGAACTAGTTGTCGTTGTAGTAGTTGTTGTTGTTGTTGTCATTGTAGTAGTTTTTGTATTAGAAGTAGTAGTAATCGCAGTATTAGTAGTAGTAGAAGAAGTAGTAGCTATGGAAGCAGATGTAGTAGTAGTAGTAGTAATAGAAGTAGCCACATTAACAATAGCAGCAGCAGTTGTTGTTATAATAGTGGTAGCAGTGACAGTAGTTGTAGTACTAATAGCAGTAGTAGTCAAAATAGTAGTATTAGTAGCAATAGTAGGAATACTAGTAGAAGTAGTAGTAATAGTAGTAGTAGTAGTAGTAGTAGTAGTAGTAGTAGTAGCAGTAGTAGCAGTAGTAGGAGTAGTAGTAAGGGTTGTAATTGTTGTTACAGTAGTAATATTGGTAGCGATAGAACCAATAGTAATAGTAGTTATACTAGCAATAGTAGTTGCAGTAGTGGCAGTAGCAGCAGTATTAGTAGTATTAGTAGCGGTATTAGTATTCTAATTAGTAGTAGTCATAGTAGTAGTTGTAGCAGTAGCAGTAATAGTAGCTGTAGTAGTAGTAGTAGTTGTAGTTGCAGTTGCAATAGTCGCAGCAGTATTAGTAGTAGTAACAATAGTAGTAGTCGTAGTAGGAGTAGTAGTAGCAGCAGTACTAGCCGTAGCATCAATAGTAGTAGCTGGGGTAGTAGGAGTAGTAGTTGAAGTAGTAGTAGTTGTTATTGTAGTAGTAGTAGTTATAGTAGTAGTAGTAGTAGTAGTAGTAGCAGCGATAGTAGGAGTCGTAGAGGTAGTAGAAGTAGTAGTAGTTGGTGTTGTAGTAACCATAGTAATTGAAGTAGTTGTTGCAGTTACATTACGAGTAGTAGTAGTAGCAGGAGCCGTAATAATTATAGTAGTTGTTGTATTAGCAGTAGAAGTAGCTATAGTAGTAGTATGAGAAGTAGTCGTATTAGTGGTAGCAGCAGTAGCAGCAATAGCATTAGTAGTAGTCAAAGTAGTAGCAGTAGTAGCAATAGTAGCAGTAGTTGAACTAGTAGTAGTAGTAGTAGTAGTAGTAGTAGTAGTAGTAGTAGTAGTACCAGTAGTAGTATTAGTAGGAGGAGTAGTAGTATTAGTACAAGTAGTAGTAGTTGTCATTGTAGGAGAAGTTGCAAGAGTAGTAGTAGTGGTAGTAGTTGTAGAAATAATAGTAGTAGCAATAGCAGTAGTAGTAGAAACTATAGTAGTAATAGTATTAGCAACTGTAGTAGTAGCAGAAGTAGTAGCAGTCGTAGTTGTTGTGGAAGTAGCAGCAGCAGCAGCAGTAGTAGTGGTAGTAGTTGAAGTAGCTGTAGAAGCAGCAAATGTAGCAGTGGTAAGTGTAGTAGTAGTGCTAGTAATAATAATACTATGAGTAGTAGTAGAAGTAGCAGTAGTAGTAGCAAAAGCAGAAGTAGTACGAGAAGAAATATTAGTAGTAGTGGCTATAGTAGTCGTAGTGGTAGTCATAGTAGCAGTTGCAGTATCAGTAGTAGTAGTAATAGTAATAGTAGTAGTACTAGCAGTTGTGGCAGTTCCAGAAGTAATAATAGTTGTCATAGTAGTAGTAGCAGAGGTAGTAGCAGGAGCGATTGCAGTAGCAGTAGTAGTAGTAGTTGTAGCAGTTGTAGGAGTAGTAGTAGTAGTAGTAGTTGTTGTTGTTGTAGTAGTAATTGTAGTAGCTATAGTAGTATAAGTATGAGTGGCAGTAGTAGTAGTATGAGTAGTAGTAATAGTAGTAGTAGTGGGCGAAGTAGTAGTAGGAGAAGAAGTAGCAGCAGCAATAGCAGTCATAGTCATAGTGGTAGTAGCAGTATTGGCCATAGTATCAGTTGTAGTAGTACTAGTTGGGGTAGTAGTAGTAACAACATGAGTAGCAGTACTAGCAGAAGTAGCAAAAGTAGTAGTAGTAGTAGTGGTTGCGGCAGTTGTGTCTATTGCAGTAGTCGCTCTAGTAGTAGTGCTAGAAGTAGTTGCGGTAGTAGCAGTTATAGTAGTTATTGCAGCAGTATTAGTAGTAGTAGTAGCAGCAACAATAGCAGCAGTAGCAGCAGTAGTTGTTGTATTATTACTACTAGTAGTAGTAGTAGTAGCAGTAGAAGTAGTAGTATTAGTAGTAGTAGTAGCAAGAGCTGTAGAAGTAGCCATAATTGTAGCAGTAGTAGTAGCAGTAGCAGTAGTAGTTGTTGTTGTAGCAGTAGTCGTAGTGGTAGTAGTTGCCAAAGTAGTAGTAACTAGAGCAGTAGTATAAATAGTTGCCATAGTAGTAGTAGTAGTAGTAGTAGTATTGGCAGTAGTAGTAGCAAAAGTAGTAGTAGTGGTAGTAGTAATAGTAGAAGTAGCAGCAGTCGTAGTAGTAGTAGTAACGAAAGTACTAGTCGCAGTAGTGATAGTAATAGTAGTAGAAGTGGTAGTTCTAGTTGTAGCAGCAGTAGTAGTAATTGTAGTACTGGTACTAGTAGTAGTCGTAGGAGTAGCAGTAGTCATTCTAGTAGTAGTATCAATCGTAGTAAAAGTTGTTGTAAGTAGCAGTAATAGTAGCTAAAGTAGTAGTAGTAGGCGAAGAAGAAGTAGTAGTAACAGTAGTAGTCATAGTGGTAGTAGCAGTAGCAGCAGTATTAGCAGTAGTACTACTTGTTGGGATAGTAGTAGTAGCTACAATAGTAGTCGTACTAGCAGTAGTTGCAGAAGTAGTAGTAGTAGTTGTTGTTGTGATAGTCGCAACAATAACAATAGCAGCTGTGGTGGTAGTAGCAAAAGTAGTAGCAGTACTAGCTATAGTAGCAAAAGTAGTAGTAGTTCCAGTAATAGCCATCGTAGAAGCATTAGCAGTTGGAGTAGTGGTACTAGTGGTAGCCATAGTAGAAGTAGTAGTAGGAGTAGTAGTAGTACTAGCAGTAGTATTAGTAATAGTAGTAGTAGTAGTAGTAGTCGTAGTAGTATCAGTAGTAATAGTTGAAGTAGTTGAAGTAGTTGTAGTAGTAGTAGTACTAGTAGTAGTATTAGCAGTTGTAGAAGTAGCAGTGGCAATAGATGTAGTAGTAGCAATAGAAGGAGTAGTAGGAGTAGTAGCAGTAGCAGTAACCGTAATAGTAGCAGCAGCAGTCGTACTGGCTATAGTAATAGCCATAGTAGTAGTAGTAGTATGAGAAGTGGTCGTAGTAGCTGTAGCAGTAGTAGTAGTAGTAGCAGTATTTGCAACAACAGCAATAGTAGAAGTTGTAGTTGTAGTAGTAGTAGTTGCAGTAGAAGCAGTTATAGGAGTAGTAGCAGAAGAGGTAGTACTTGTTGCTATTGTATGAAAACTACTACTACTACTACTACTACTACTAGTAGCAGTAGCAATAGTAGTGTTAGTAGTAGTAGAAGAAGTAGTTATAGCCGTAGAGGCAGAAGCAGCTATAGTAGGAGTAATAGTAGTGGTCAGAATAACAATAGTAGTAGTAGCAGTAGAAGTAGTGGTAGTTCTAACAATTATAATAGTAATAGTAGTAGTAGCAATAGTAGCAGGAGTAGGTACAGTGGTAGTACAGTTGTAATAGTAGTAGTAGTAGTAGTTGCAGTAGCAGCAGTAGTAATAATAGTAGTAGTCGGAGTAGTAATAGTAGTAGTAGTAGTAAGGGTTGTAATTGTAGTAGCAGTAGTAGCATTGGTAGGAATAGTAGTAGCAGAAGTAGTAGTAGTAGTAGTTGCCATAGTAGTCGTAGTATTAGCAATAGTAGCAGAAATAGTAGTAGCTGTAGCAGTAGGTACAGTGGTAGTACTAGTTGTAATAGTAGTAGTAGTAGTTGTTGTAGTAGTAGCAATAGTAATAGTAGTAGTAGTCGGAGTAGTAATAGTAGTAGTAGTAGTAGTAAAAGTAGTAGTAAGGGTTGTAATTGTAGTAGCAGTAGTAGAATTGGTAGCAATAGTAGTAGTAGTAGTAGTTGTAGTAGTAATTGCCATAGTAGTTGTAGTATTAGTAGTAGTAGCAGTAGTAGTAGTTGTTGTAGTTGCTGTTGCAACATTTGCAGTAGTATTTGTTGTAGCAGTAGTAGAAGCATTATTTGTAGTAGGAGTAGCAGCAGTCATAGTAGCAACAGTAGTAGCAATAGAAGCAGCAGTAGCAGTAGTAGCAGTACCAATAATAAAAGTAACAGTAGTTGTATTAGCAGTAGTAGTAGCAGTAGAAGCAGTTGTATGAGAAGTAGTCATAGTAGCGGTAGTAGTAACAGTAGTAGTCGTATTAGTAGTAGCTGTAGTAGCAGCAGTAGTGGTAGCAGTAGTATTAGTAGTAGCAGTAGTAGTAGCTGTGGATATAGTAGCAGTAGTAGTACTAGTACTAGTAGTAGTAGATGTAGTAGTACTAGAAGTTCTAGATGTAGTAGTAGCAGTAATAGCAGTAGCAGTAGTAGTAGAAGTAGGACAAGTATTAGTAGTTGTTATTGTAAGAAAAGTAGTAGTAGTTGTAGAAGTAGAAATAATAGTAGTTGTGGTAATAGAAGTAGAAGCGGTAGAAGTAGCAGTAGTAGTAATAGTAGTAGTGGTAATAGCAGTAGAAGTATAAGTAGTAGTAAGAGAAGTAAGAGTAGCAATAATAGTAGTAATAATAGAAGTAGTAGTAGTCAGAGTAGTTACAGTGGTAGAAGTAGTAGTAATAGTAGTAATAGCAGCTGTAGTAGTAGTAATAGTAGTAATAATAGTAATAGAAGTAGCAGTAGTAGTAATAGTATCAGTAATAATAGTAGCTGCAGCAGCAGTAGTAGTAGCAGTAGTAGTAATAGTAGTAGTACTAGTAGCAGCAATGTTAGTGGTAGTAGTGGTAGTAGTAGTAGTACTACTACTAGTAGTAGTGGTAATAGAAGTAGTAGTAGCAATAGAAGCTATAATAGTAATAAAAATAGTAGTAGTAGCTATGGTAGCAGTAGTAGGTGCAGCAGTAATAATAGTGTTCGCAGCAACAGTAGTAGCAGTAGCATTAGTAGTAGTAGTAATAGCAGTAGTAGCAGTAGTAGTAGAAATAGTGGTAGCTATAGGAATAGTAGATACAATTGTAGTAGTAGTTGTTGCAGTACTTGTACTAGTAGTTGTAGCAGTCGTAGTAGTAATAGTAGTAGTAGTAGTAGTAGAAGTAGTAGTGTGGGTTGTAGTTGCAATAGCAATAGTAGCATTGGTAGCCATAGTATCAGTAGTAGTAGCAGTAGTTGTAGTAGTAGTAGCCATATAGTAGTTGTAGTATTAGTAGTAGTTGCAGTAGTAGTCACAGCAGTAGCATTAGCAATAGTTGCAGTTGTTTTAGTAGTTGTAGTGGCTGTTGCAATAGTTGCTGCAGTATTTGTAGTAGCAATAGTAGTAGTAGTAGCAGCAGTCATAGCAGAAGTAGTAGTAATAGTAGCAGCAGTTGTAATAATAGTAGTAGTAGTTGTATTAGTACTAGTACTAGCAGTAGTAGTAGTAGTTTGAGAAGTAGTCGTAGTAGTGGTAGTAGCAGTAGTAATGGTGATAATAGTAGTAGCAGTAGCAGCAGTAGTTGTAGTAGCAACAGTAGTAGCTATAGGAATAGTAGTATTGGTAGTTGTAGAAGTAGTAGTAGTTCTGGAAGTAGTAGTAGCAGTAGGAGTAGTAGTCGTTGTAGCACAACTAGTAGTAGAAGTAGCAGTAGGAAAAGTAGTAGTAGTAGTAGTAATAGTTGTTGCAGTAGAAGTAATAGTAGTAGTAGTAGTAGTTGAACTAGTAATAGTAGAAGTAGTTGTAGTAGTAATATTAGTAGCAGTAGTTGTTGTAGTAATAGTAGCAGTTTTAGTAGAAGTAATAGTAGTAGTAGTAGTAGCAGTGATAGTAATAGTAATAGTAGTAATAGTAGTTGTAGTAGAAGAAGAAGTAGTTATAATAGTCATACTAGTAGTAGCAGCAGCAGTAGTAGTATTAGTAATAGTAATAGTAGTGGTGGTAGTAGTAGTAATAGTAGTAATAATAGTAATAGTAGTAGTTGTAGTAGTAATAGTAGTAGTAATAATAGTAGTAGTAGTAGTAGTAGTAGTAGTAGTAGTAGTAGTAGCAGTAGTGGTCATAGTAGTAGTACTAGTAGCAGCAGCAGTAGCAGCAGCAGTAGTAGTAGTAATAGTAGTAAAAGTAGTAGTAGTTGTAGTAGTGGTGGTGGTAGTTGAAGTAGCAGTAGCTGTAGAAGCTGTAGTAGTAACAATAGTAGCTGAAGTTGTAGTAGAAGTAGTAATAGTGTTAGCAACAGCAGTAGCAGTAGCAATAGTAGTAGTGGTAATAGTAGAAGTAGTAGTAACTGTAGTAGTAATAGTCGTAGAAATACTAGTAGTAGTAGTAGTTACTGTGGTGGTAGTAGTAGTAGTAGTAGTCATAGTAGTAGTAACAGCAGCAGCAATAGTAGTAGTCGTAGTAGTAATAGTAGTAGTTGTTGCAATTTAAGTAGTTGTAAGGGTTGTAGTTGTAGCAGCAGTAAGAGCATTTGTAGCCATAGTAACAGTAGTAGTAGTTGTTGTAGTTGTAGCAACAGTACTAGTAGTTGTAGCAACAGTAGCCATAGTAGTTGTAGTATTAGTAGTAGTAGTAGTCGTAGAAGTAGAAGTAGTGGTTGTAGTTGTTGTTGCAACTGTTCCAGCAGTATCTGTAGTAGTTGTAGTTGTTGTTGGAACAGTTGCAGCCGTATTTGTGGAAGTTGTAGTAGTAGCAGCATCAGTGAAAGTAGTAGTAGTAGTAACAGTAGTAGCAGTAGCAGTAGTCGTAGTAGTAGTAGCAATAATAGTTGAAGTAGTAGTTGTAGTAGCAAAAGAAGAAGTAGCTACAATATTAGTAGGAGCAGTAGTTGTTGCAGTAGCTGTAATAATAGTAGCAGCAGTAGTTGTAGTAGTGATAGTAGTAGCAGTAGTGGTAGTATTAGCAGTAGCATTAGTAGCGATCGCAGTAGTATTAGTGGTAGTATTAGTAGTAGCAGTAGTAGCAGTAGTAGTAGCAGAAGAAGTTATTGTAGTAGCAGCAGTAGTAGCTGTAGAAATAGTAGTAGTAGTAGTAGTTCTAGAAGTAGCAGTAGCAGAAGTAGCAGTAGGAGTAGTAGTAGTAGTAATAGTTGTTGCAGTAGTAGTAGCAGTAGCAGTAGTGTCAGTAGCAGCAACCGCACCAGTAGTAGTAGTAGTAGCAACAGTAGTATTAGCAAAAGTAGTGGTAGTATTACTACTACTGCTGCTACTACTTCTATATTACTACTGGCACAATACCTACTACAATTGCTTCTGCTACTACTACTATTATTGCTACTACTGCCATGACTACTACTACTACTTCTACTACTACTACAATTGCTGCTACTCCTACTACTATTGCTATTACTACTACTACTGCTACAGCTACTATGACTACTACTACTTCAACTACTCCCAACTCCTACTTCAGCTAATACTACAATTACCACTACTGCTACTGCGATTACTACAACTGCTACTAATACTACTATTGCAACTCCTATTTCTACTCCTCCTACTACTACTACTGCTACTACTACACTTTTACAACTACTACTAGTACTGCTCCAACTTCGACAACTATTACTGCTACTACTACAAATGCTGTTGCCACAACTGCTACTCCAACTACCACAATTACAACAACTGCTACTACTGCTACTACTTCTACTACTACTATAACCACTACTACTACTACTCACTCCTACTACTACAACAACAACGAGTACTACTGCTTCTGCTACCCCTATTCCAAATATTACTGCTAATACTACTACGAGTACTATGATTACTGTTACTGCTATTATGATTAATACTCCTCCCCTTACTGTTATTGCTACTACTACTGCTGCTACTACTACTACTATTACTACTATAACTACTACTACTATTGCTACTAGTACTACTACTGCTACTGCTACTAATGCTATAGTCACTACTGGTACTCCAACTACTATATTTGCTACTGCTATTACTACTTATGCTACTACTAATACAACTACTACTACAACAACTAGTACGCCAACTACTATTTCCACTACTACTACTACCCTCACTCCTACTACTACTACTACTACTACTACTACGACTTTTGCTACTGCTACTTCTACTATTGCTGCTTCTACTACTGCTATTACTACTTCTGCTAATACTACCATTACTACTACTACACTACTACTACTACTACCACCACCACTACTGCTACTCTCACTCCAACTATTACTACTACTACGACTACTACTCCTACTACTACTACTCATAAAACTACTATTGCTGCTCCAACTACTACTACAGCAGCTATTTCTACTACAACTACTACTACAACAACTACTACTGCTACAAATAATTCAACTACTAGTACTACTACTACTACTACCACTAATACTACAATGACTATTATTGCTGCTGCTACTACTAATACTACTACAACTTCTCCTATTCCTAATACTTCTACTACTACCACTACTGCTATTACAACTACTTCTGCTACTACTGCTACTACTACGGCTGCAAATACTACTACTGCTACTGCTACTTCTTCTACTTCTACTACTACTACTACAACTACTACTTCTACTACTACACTTGCTTTCTACTAAACCTTCGACTTATGATCATTTCCCTTTCTTTGGCTTAGCATGCTATCCAAATCAAACTACCACCAGTCACGAAATCAGGATAGGATCTACTTTGGAAGCTGTTCAAGCGCTTCGCCATCTATGGGCGCTCAAAATAGATTATGTTTCCAGAAAACAGACTTTCTTTAGATCATAGTTTGGTAAGTATAGCATGGTGCATTGCTATGATAGAAAGTAGGATGGGACGGATGACCACACTGCTACAACATTATTACTGCTTCTACTACAACAACAGCTACTACTGGCATCACTACGTCTGTTACAATAACAACTACTACTACCACTACTGCTGCTACTACTGCTACTATTGCTATTGCTACAGCTACTTCTACTACTACTACTGCTAATACTGCTACTATGTTTCCGCTGCTACTGCTATTACGAGTACCACTACTGCAACAACAACAACTATTACTACTGCAACAACAACAACAACCACTACTAATATTGCTACAACAATTGCGATTGCTACAACTACTACAACTGCTGCTGCTGCTACTACTACTGCTACTATTACACTACTACTACTACTGTTACTACTGCCATTGCAATTACTACTGTTGTTATTACTGCTACTACTACTTCTACTACTACTACTGTTGCGGCTACTATTGCTACAGCTACTACAACTACTATTGATTTTACTACTACTACTACTTCTACTACTAATACTCTTGCTACTACTACTGCAACTACTACAACATCTACTATTGCTACTTCTACTACTGCTACTACTACTGTTGCTGCTGCTACTACTACTACTACTACTACTACTAATACTACTACTAGTTCTACTACTACTACTACTACTACTAATGCTACTAGAACAATTATTGCTACTACTGCTATTACTTCTACTAATGCTACTACTACTGTTGTTGCTGCTACTACTGCTACGTCTATTGCTACTACTCCTCCTACTACCCCTATGGTTGCTACTACTACTGCTACTACTACTACTACTGATACTACTGCAACTAATACTACTACTACTATTATTACTACCATTACTACAACTCCTCCTACTACAACAACAACCACTACTACTACTACTGTTGTTGCTGGTCAAGCTGCTGCTACTAATACTGCTACTGCAACTGCTACTACAACTACTGCTGCTGCTGCTACTGCTACTACACCTACTACTACTACTAATACTACTATGTTTATTGCTACAACTAATACAGCTGCTTCTACTACTACTGCTGCTGCTATGACTACTGCTACTACCATGACTACAATAACAAGTACTACTACAATCACTGCTACTAATATTGCAACTAACACTTTTTCTATTGCTACAACTACAATCACAACTTCTACGGCTGCTACTACCACTACTACTTCTACTGCAACTACAAATACTACTACAACAACTGCTACTACTGGTAATGGTACTACTATTGGTTTCATTACAACTGCTATTGCTACTACTACTACAACTATTGCTACAACTACTATTGTTGTTGCTATTACTACTACTACTACTACCACTACTAATACTACTCCTGCTGCTACTACTCCTGCTGCTACTCCTACTACTACTAATACAACAACAATAATTATTAATACTACTACTGCGGCTACTGTTGCTACTACAACCGCCACTTCTACTACTACTGCAACTACTACTGCCACTACTATGACCGCGCAACTATTGCTACTACTACTACTACCACTACTTCTAATGCTACTACTACTACTACTTTTGCAACTACTAATACTATAGCTACTATGCTACTAGTACTGCTACTAGAACTACTGCTACTACTAACTACAACTCCTGCTGCTGCTGCTACTACTACTACTACTTCTAGTACTCCTACTACAACAACAACTACAATTACTGCTATTACTGCTAAAGCCACTTCCACTGCTATTGCTGCTACCGATACTACTTCTACTACTATTACTACTAATAGTATGACTCCCACAACTACAAGAGGCACTAATACCACAACCACTATTCCTACTACTAGTACTACTCCTAGCACTTCCACTACTACTACTACTACAACTATTGATGCTGCTTCTACTACTAGTACTACTGCTATTACAACAACTACTACTTCTCCCCTACTAAAAAAATGCTACTACTATTATTACTACTACTAATACAATAACAACTACTTGCACTACTAAATACTACAACTATTGGTACTACTACCATTACTAAATACTACAACAACTACAGCTTCTACTAATGCTACTACTACAACTAATACAGCTACTGTAACTACTACTACAACTTCTAATATTACAATTGTTGTTGCTACTACTACTACAACTACCACCACCTCTATTGCTACCACAACTCTAACTACTACTACTCTTAATACTGCTCTGGCACAACATCGACTACGACTGCTAGTGCTACTACTCCTAATATTGGTACCAGGCTTGTCACGAATACTACTACTGCTACTATTACTACCGCTACTACTACTACGACTACAGCTGTTGCTACTCCTACTACTATTGCTACTTCTACTACTACTACTGCTACTCCAACTGCTACCTCAACTAGTACTACTACTATTACCATTACTGCTACTGCTACTGCTATTGCTACTACAGCTACTACTACTACTACAATTATTGGTACTCCTACTACAACTGCTACTACTACACTACTGCACTTTTACAACTACTACTAGTACTTGCTATTACTACTGCTGCCACTTCTGCAACTATTACTACTACCACTACTGCTTCTGCTACAAATGCTATTGCCACAACTGCTACTCCAACTACCATAACTGCAACAACAACAATTCCTCCAACTACTACTACTATTACAACAACCACTACTATTACTACCCTCACTCCTACTATAAGAACTACTACTACTCCTGATTTTGCTACCCCTAGTCCTAAAACTATTGCTACTACTATAACTCCACCTCCTCCTCCTACTGCTAATACTACTACTACTGCTGCTACTACTACTACTACTGGCATAACTACTACTACTATTGCTACTGGTACTACAACAACAACTACTACTACTACTAATGCTATAGTTACTACTGCTACTCCTACGACTACGACCACTACTACTACTACTACTTATGCTAATACTACTACAACTACTACAACAACGGCTGCAACAACTACTACTACTACCACTACTACTACAACTACTACTAACACTACTACTACTACTCTCACACCTACTACCACTACTACTACTACTACTACGACTTTTGCTACTGCTGCTTCTACTACTGCTGTTACAACCTATGCTAATACTACCAGTACGACTACACTACTACTAATGCTGCTGCTACTATTACCACTACTGCTGCTACTACCACCACCACCACCACTACTGTTACTCTCACTCCTACTAGTACTATTACTATGACTACTCCTACTGCTACTGCTACTCATAATACAAATATTACTTCTCCAACTACTACTACTACTACTACTACTATCACTACTATAACTACAACTACTACAATTACCACTATTGCTGCTCCAACTATTACTACCACCACTACTCCTACTGCCACAACTAATGCTACTACTAGTCCTATTACTACTACTAGTACTGCAACTCCTACAAACACTACAGCAAATGCTACTATGGCTATAGCTACTACTACTGCAAGAACTACTATTGCTACTATTACTACTATAGGTCGTACTACTACTACTACACCTGCTGCAAACGCTAATGCTATCGCTACTATTGCTCTTGCTATAATAACTGCTACAACTACAGTTGTGACTACAACAATTGCAACTATTGTTGATGCTACTACTAGTACTCCTACTATTGCTACTACTACTGCTGCAACTACTCCTCCTCCTCCTACTACTACAACTCCAACTCTTACTCCTACTACTATGACTACTACTAATGCTAGTCCTACTACTACTACTACTTCTACAACTACCACTACTACTACTACTACTACGATAACTACCACTACCACTACCACTACTACTACTACTACTACTACTACTACTACGACAGCTACTACTACTGCCACTACCACTACTACTACTACTGCAGCTGCGATTGCTAATACTGCTACTATTACAGCTTGTGCTACTTCCACTATTGCTACTACTACTACTACCACTACTACTACTACTTCAACTACTACTGCTATTACTACTACAACAACTACCACTAAACTATTGCTACTGCTCCTACTGTTGCTACAAATTCTACTACCACTGCTACTATTCCTACTACTATTGATGAACTGCTACTGCTGCTACTCCTACAACTACTGCTACTACTACTACAACCCCTACTGATACTTCAATTGCTACTGCTACTTCTACTGCTACAGCTACTACTACCACTACTACTTCAGCTACTACTTCTGTTGCAAATACTACTCCTACAACAACAACAACTACTACAACTACTACTAGTGATGCTACTACTACTTCTACTACTACTACTGCCACTTGTACTATGACAACAACAACTACTACTACTACTGCAGTTGCGACTGCTACTGCTACTACCATCACAATTACTACTACTACTACAACAACAACAACAATAACAACAACAGCTACTACTATTTCTACTACTACTACTACTAATACTACTTCTTCTACTACTGCTAATACTACTACTGTTGCTACTAGCACTATAACTACAGCTACAATTACTAATACAACTAATACTACTACTACTACTACTACTACTTTAACTACTGTTGCTACTACTACTGCTACTACCGCTACTACTTCTGCTACTACTACTGCTGCTACTACCTCTGCTTCTACTATTTCTACTACGTCTACTACTACGACTTCTACTTCTGCAACTACTACTACTACCACTACCACTGCTACTGCTATAATTGCTACTGTTGCTACTACTACGTTAGCAACTACTACTATTGCCACTACTATTGCTACTACTACTAGAGTTGCTACAACTGCTACTACTACTGCTGCTACTTCTGATAATGTTACTACTACTACTGCAACTAATGGTAAAGCTACTGCTGCTACTAGTAGTACACTATTATTACTGCTACTACAGCTACAGCTGCTACTTCTACATTATTGTTACAATAGCAATTGTTAGTACAGCAACTGCTACAACTACTACAGCTACCACACCTAATGTTTCTAGTTCGTCTACAACTGTTGTAATTGGCACTACTGCTACTTCTGCTACTACTACTACTACTATTGCTACTTATACTATTGCTAATACTACTACTAATGCAACTACTATGACTACTACAGCTACAACTAATGCGACTACTACTGTTGCTATTGCTACTGCCACCCCTATTGCTACATCTGCTACCGCAGCTACTATTGCTACTTCTACTACTACTACTACTGCTTTTATTACTGCTACTACTACTATTGATACAACAACTACTGCTACTACTAGTACTGCTACTACTTCCTCTACTACTCCTACCACTATTACTATTATAGCTACTAGTACTATTGCTACTGCTAGTATTACAAGGATTACCACCACTACTACTAATACTGTAGTTGCAACTGCTACTACTACTACTACCACTTCTACTGCAACTATTATTGTTGCTGCCACTAGTCCTACTACAACTTCAACGACTACTATTGCTGCGGATGCAACTGTGACTACTACTACTATGAGTACTACTACTACTGCTATTATTATTATTACTACTACTACTAGTTGCACTACTACTACTAATACTATGACTACTGCTACTATTGCTACTACCTATCCTCCTCCTCCTACTACTGCTACTACTGCTACTACTGCGACTACTATTATGATAGCTACTACAACTCTGACTGCTGCTACAACAATAACAACAACTACTACTATTTCTCATACTATTACTACTACTGCTATTACAGCCGCTACTGCTTCTAATGCTAGTCCTACTACTACTGCTGCTACTACTACTAATACAGTTGCTACTATTACTATGCTGCTTATACTATCATGGCTTTTACTACTACTACTACTACTACTACTGCTACTACTAGTATTGCTACTGCTACTACTAGTACTCCTATTACTACTACTACTACAACTACTACTACTATCACCACTTCTACAACAATTACTACTACTATTACAACAACTGCTGCTGCTACTGCTACTACTACTCCTACTACTACTACTCCTACTACTGCTACTGTTGCAACTTCTATTACTACAAATACCACTACAACTACTAATACCACTACTGCTATTGCTTCCAATACTGCTTCTACTGCAACTAGCACAACAACAACTACTACTACTGCTGCTGCTTCTGCTATTGCTGCATCTACCACTACAACTATTACAATTGCTGGTACTACTGCTACCACTACTACATGCAGTACTACACTTCTGCTGCTGCTGCTATTACTAATACTACCACTATTACCGCTATTGCTACTACTACTACTATTACTATTGCTACAGCTATTATTATTACTATTGCAACTACTATTACTGCTTCTATTGCTTCTACTACTACACCTAAGACAACTACTAATTGCTATAATAGCTACCATTGCTATTGCTTAAACTGCTACAACTGCTACTGCTGCTACCTCAACTACTATTGCTACTACTACTACTACAACTATTACTACTACAACTACTACTACAACAACAACTACTACTACTAATACTACTACTATTACTACGGCTGCTACTACTAATACTACTACAACTTCACCTATTGCTAATACGTTTGCTACTACTACTACTATTACTACTACTACTACTACGGTTGCTAACACTACTACCACTACAGCTACTATTACTACCACAATAGGTATTGCAACTATTGCTACTACTACTACAACTACTACTACATTGTTGCTGCTTCTACAACAACAACAACATCTACTACTACTACTACTTCAACTACTTCTACTACCGCTATGGCTGCTACTACTACAGCTACTGCTGCTACTAGTAATACTATTACTACTACTGCGGCAACTAATGCTATTATTGCTACTGCTACTGCGACTACTACTACTCCTAGTACCGCTAATACCACTAATACCGCTACTTTGCTTCTACTGCTACTACTATTATGAGTGCCACTACTGCAAAAATAACAAGAACCCAGCTAATACTACCACAACTGTGACTGCTACTATTGGTACAACAACTCCTACTGCTACTACTTCTACTACTACAACTACAGCTACTACTACAGCTACTATTACCACTACTACTGTTGCAACTACTACGGCTACTACTACTACTGCTGCTACTACTACTTCTACCACTTCTACAACTACAAGTACTACTACTGCTGTTGCAGCTACTACTGCAACTACTACTACTACGATTGCTGCTACTACTACTACTACTGTGGCTGCTACTACTACTACTACTACTACTACAACAACGACTACTACTCCGAATACTACTATTGTTGCTTCTGTTTATTACGACTACAACTATGGCTATTGCTGCTACTACAATGGCTATTGCTACTACACCTCTTACTACTACTACGTCTACTACGGCTACTGTTACTGCTAGTACTACTGATACTACTACAACCACTACTACTACTATTGTTACTACTATTACTACTAGTACTACTACAGCTATTGCTACAACAACTACAGCTCCTACTACTACTACTACTACAACCAATGCTATTACAATGACTGCTACTACTACTGATACTGTTATTGTAACTGATACTTTTTCTACTGCTACAACTAATGTCGCAACTATTACTGCTAGTACTACTAGCACTACTACTGCTTCTGCTACTAGAAATACTACTACAACAACTGCAACTACTGTTAATGAAACTACGATTGCTTTCACTACTACTGCTAATTGCACTGCTACTGCGACTACCGCTACAACAACTATAGTTGATACTACTTCTAGAACTACTGCTGCCGCTATTTCTACTACTGCTACTTCGACTACTACTACTACTACTACTACAAATACTACTGCTACTACTGCTACTCTTGCTGCTACTCCGACCAGTACTAATGCTACTACTACTACTGCTGCTGCTGCTACTCCTACCATTGCTACTACTACTGTTACTACTACTATTGCTCAAACTACTACTAACACAACTACCACTACTACTACAACTACTAGAATTACTAATACTGTTGGTACAACTATTACTACTACCACTACTCCTACTGCGATAACTAATGCTACTACTACTTCTATTAATACTACTACTATTGCTATAGCTACTACTAGTATTACGGCTCCTACAGCTACTACTACTACAACTGCTAGTACTGCTTTAGCTACTACTACACCAAGAACTAATATTGCTATTGCTGCTACTACAGCTCATACTACTACTGCAACAACTGCTACGAACGCTAATGCTACTGCTATAATAATTGCTACTACAATTGCTACTACTACTACTATTGTGACTACTACAACTGCTACTACTCTTGCTACTACTACTACTACTACTCCTCGTCCTCCTACTGGTACTACTACTACTACTCCTACTCCTACTACTACAACTACTACTACTACTAGACCTACTATGACTACTACTATTGCTACGACAATTGCTACTGCTGCAAAAACTACTACTACTACTACTTCAATTGCTGCTACGATTGCTACAGCTACTAAATAGCTACTACTACTACTCCAATTACTACTACAATAACTACTACTACTGCTCCTGCTACTGCTAATACTACTACTATTACTGCTAGTACTACTGCTACTGCTACTTCTACTACTGCTGCTACTACTGCTGCTGCTGCTGCTAATACCACTACTATTACTACTACTGCTGCTGCTATTGCTACTACTACTACTACTAAACTATTGCTACAGCTACTACAGCTGCAGCTACTGCTACTAATGGTACTACCACTACTGCTATTTCTGCAACTACTACCGCAACTACAACTACAGCCACTCCTTCTACTACAGTTGCTACTACTACAATGCCTACTACTACTTCAATTGCCACAGCTACTTCTACTACTACTACCTTAGCTACTACTTCTACTACTACCACTGCTACTACAACAACAAGTACTACTACTGCACAACAACAACTACTAATACTACTACTAATACTACTACAACTACTACTAGTGCTACGACTACTACTTCTACTAATACTACGACAACTAGTACTAATAATACTGCTGCTGCTGCTACTACTGCTACTGCTACATTCGGTGCTGTGATACTACTATGACAAAAACAACTACTGACTACTATTACTTCTACAATAACTACGACTATAACTACTATACTCTACTACTATCACTACACGACTAGAACTACAACTACCACTACTACTACTACTACTACTACTACTCTACTACTACTACTACTACTACTACTACTGCTACTCCTGCTGCTGCTTCTACTACTACTGCTATTGCTACTCCTAATAGGTAAACAACTGCTACGACGGCTACTACTGCTACTATCGCTACTAGTTCTACTACTGCTACTACTACTATTGCCACATCTACTGCAACTACAACTACTACTATTGCAGCTACTTCTATTGCTATTGCTTCTACTGCAGCTATTGCTGCTGCTACTACGACTACTTCTAGGTCTGCTTCTACTGCGGCAACTACTACTACTACTCCTGCTACCGCTACTACAACTTGCTCTACTACTACTACTATTATTACAACTACAACTACTTCAACAATGACTACTGCTACTACTATTGCTACTACTGCTATGACTACTATTACTAGGACTATTACTTTTGTTGCAATGTTTAGTGCTAGTACTGCTACTATTGCTGCTGCTACTACTGTTGTTGTTGCTACTACTATAATTACTACTGCGACTGCTACTTCTATTGCACCTACTACTATGTCTCCCACTACTGTTACTACTACTACTACTACTACTACTACTACTATTACTACTACTACTATTCCTAATACTACTATTGCTAGTACTACAACTACAACTACTACCACTACTGCCACATCAGCTACAACTACTACTGCTGTCATGCCTCCTACTACTATTTCTATAACTACTATTGCAGCTACTGCTGCTACTACTATGACTACCTCTAATTCTACTTCTACTGCTCTAAATACTACTCTTACTACTACTACTTCTACCGCTACTACTACTTGTTCTCCTAATACAACTATTACTACAATAACTACTGCTGCTATGACTACTATTACTACTACTACGACTAATATTGCAACTTTTAGTGCTAGTACTACTACTATTGCTACCACTACTACCACTACTGCTGCTACTGCAATAATTATTACTATTATCGCTACTACTACTGCAACTACTACTACTTCTTCCACAACTATTACTAGTACAACTAGTACTACCACAACTTCTATTACAACTGTTGTTGCAACTACTACGACTGCTACTGTTTCTGTAATAGCTATTGCTACTACTATAGGGGTTACTAATACTACTCTTGCTACGACTACTACTGCTACTACTTCTGCGGATGCTGCTACTGCTATTTCTACTATTGCTACTACTACTATTACTACTACTACTACTACTACCACCACTATTGCTAATACACTGCTACTGATTCTACTGCTACAACAACTACTACTTCCACAACTACTTTTGTTACTACCACTACTGCGGCAACTACTTCTACTACTGCTACTACTTCCACTACTATTACTACTACTACTACTATTGCCACTTCTGCTGCTATAGTGGCTACTGCTAATACTATTACTACTACAATTGCTACTTCTACCACTATTGCAACAACTACAACCACTTTTACTACTACTGCTGCTCCTAGCACTACTACTATTACAACTACTGCAATAGCTGCTACTACTAGTACTACTACTACCAGTTCTTCTACTGCTACAATGGTTACTCCTGCTACTACTACTACTACTACTACTACTGCTACGGCAACTATTGCAAACTATTGCTACTGCTACTACAACTACAACTACTACTACAATAACAACAACAACTACTACTACCGCTACTACTACTACTACAACTACTACAGCAAACAACTGCTACTGCTACTACTACTACAACAACTACTGCTACTACTACTCCCACTGGTACTACTACAACTACTGCTATTACTGCTAAAACCACAACTATCGCTCCAACAGCTCCCCCCCTTACAACTGCCAATACTACTTCTACAACTTTGACTACTACTACTACTACTTCTACTGCTACTACTGCTGCTGCTGCTACTACTGCTACTACCGCCACTACTTCTGCAACTATACCAACCACTACGACTGCACAAACAATGACTGCTATGAGTGTAACTGCTACTGCTACTCTAATGACTGCCATTACTGCTACGAATACAACCACTCTTACTACTACCAATACTACTTCCACTACGAGTAGTACTTCTACAACTGCTACTTCTAATACTGCTATTGCTACAACTAGTACTACTCCTAGCATTGCTATTACTACTACTATTACTACTACTACTACAAGTACTACTACTACTACTGCTGCTACAACTACTAAATTCTACAACTACAACTTCAACTACTACAATTACTGCTACTACAACTGCTACAACTGCACCTCCTATTGCTACTACTACTACTGTTATTGTTACTACAACTGCTACCTCTACTACTACCACAACTACAACTGCAACTACTACTACTACTACTATTGGTACAACACCTACTACGATTGCTACTGCTACTACTACTACTACTGCTGCTACTACTACTACTATGGCTTCTGCTACTCCTACTACTATTGCTACTGTTACTACTCCTACTACTACTATTGCTATTGCGACTACTACTACCACTACTACTCCAACTCCTACTTCAATTAGTATTACTACTATTGCTACTAATGCTACTTCTACTACTCCTGCTGCTGCTACTACAATTGCTACAATTACTACAACTCCTCCTCCTACTACAACCGCTATAAATACTACTATTACCACTACTACTACTACTTGCTCTAGTACTACTGCCACTTCTACGACTAGTACTGCTACTACTGCTACTACTATTCCACATGATGCTGCCACAAATGCTGCTCTTACTACCACAACTACTACTACTACTATAGCTGCGACAACAACAACAACAACAACTACCACTACTACTACTACGCTCACTCCTACTACAACCACTACTACTACTACTTCTGCTACCATTACTCCAAATACTACTGCTAATACGACTACTACTACTACTACTACAACTACTACTACTACTCCTTCTGCAACTACTGCTGCTGCTGCTGCTGCTATAACTACTACTGCTATTGTTACAGGTTGTACTACTGCTGCTGTTGCTGCTAATGCTACTGTCACTACTGCTAGTCCTACTACTACAACTCCTACTGCTACTACTAGTGCTACTACTAATGCGACTACTACCACAACTGCTACAACAAGTACCATTACCATTCCAACTACTAGTACTACTCCCACTCCTACTACCACTACTACTCATAATATAACTAATACTGCTGCTTATACTATAACTACAACTGCTACTATGTCTATTGCACTTGCTGCTGCTGCTACTGCTATTACTACTTCTGCTAATAGTACCACTACTACTACTACTACTACTACTACTACTACACTACTACTACTACGACTATTACCACTACTACTACTACTTCTCTCACACCTACAACTACTACTACCACGACTACTACTTCTATGACTACTCCAAACACTACTACTGCTGCTCCAAATACTTTTGCAACCACTACTACTATCACTGCTACTACTACTACAATTACTACTATTGCTGCTAGAACTATTACTACTACTGCTAGTCCTACTACTACAACTACTGCTACTACTAGTCCAATTATTACTACTACTATTGCTAATGCTACTACTAGTACTGTGACTCCTACAGCTACTACAACTGCAACTGCTACTACTGCTATTGCTACTACTATTGCGATAACTACCGTTGCTACAACTACCACAACAGCAAGTACTACTACTGCCACAACTACTGCGAATGCTACAACTACTAATACTATTGCTACTGCTTCAACAACTACTACTACTACTGCTACAACTAGTACTATTCTGACTACTACTATTTTTGCTATGGCTGTTGCTACTACTGCTAGTACAACTACTACAACTACTTTAACTCCTACTTCTACTACTACTACCGCTACTCCTACTCCTAGTGCTAGTCCTGCTACTGCTAGTCCTACTTTTACTACTAGTACTACTACTTATACCACCACCACCACCACTACTACTACTACGACTGCTACAACTACTACTCCTCCTCCTCCTATGCCTACTACAATTGCCACTCCCACTACTACTACTACTACTGCAACTGTTGCTACTAGTACTACTGCTATTACTGCTAGTACTAATGCTACTACTACTTCTACTACTACTACTACTACTACAACAACAACAACAAGAACTACTACTACTACAACTCCTGCTGCTGCTGCCGCTACAACTACTACTGCTACTACAACTACCATTACAACAACAACTACTACTACTACTGCTACTACTCCAACTACTACTACTGCGACTACCCTTACCCCTGCTACTACAACTACAACAGCTACTATTACTACTACTGCTACTACTGCTGCTATTATGACTACTACTACTACAACAACTAATACTACTACTACGACAACTATCACTACTACTACTGCTACTATTCCAACCATTACTACTGCCCAAACTGTTACTACTCCTTCAGCTACAGCTACTTTTCCTAGTACTGCTGCTACTAATAATACTCCTACTACGGCTACTACTACTACTGCTACTACTACTACGATAACTACTCCTACAACAACTACTACTACTACTGCGACTACTGCTACTGCTACAGTGACTACTGCTCCTACTACTACTACAGCTACTGCTACTACTACTGCTACCACTACTACTTTGCTATATTGAAACTACTACTGCTACTACTATTACCAATCCAACTAGTTGTTCTACAACTACTACTACAACTACTACTATTACTTCAACTACGACTACTATTGCTGCTACTACTTGCTATGTGTACTAATGTCGCTCCTACTACCACTACTGCTACTACTTCTGATCCTGCTATTAATGCTACAACCACTACTATTTCTCCTACAACTACTAATGCTACTAATGCAACTACGACTACTACAAGAACTACTTCTGTGACTACAACTCCTAATACTACTACTACTTTTGCCACTAATACTACTACTACTACAACTACTCCTTCTGTTAGTACTATGGATACTACTACTACTGCTGCTGCTACTACTACTACAACTATTGCTACTACTATGACTGCTACTACTATTTCTACTACTCCTACTACTACTACAGCTACTACTGTTGCTGCTATTAGTACTACTACAACTATTACTATTGCTCCTTCTACTACCACTACTACTACTACTCTAACTCCTAATACTATTTTTGCCACTCGTACTACTACCACTACTCATAATACTACTACAGATACAGCTGCTACAACTACTACTTCTCTTACTCCCGAAACTACTACTTCTATGATTACTACTACAGCTAGTACTACTACCACTCCTACTACTACTACTACTACTCTTACAGCTACTACTACTACTGCTACTGCTACTACTATTGCTACTGCTACTATGACTGCCAAAACTACTACCACAACTATTACAACTAGTACTGCTACTGCTACTACTAATGCAGCTACCACTACAACTACTATTATCCCTACTGCTACTACTGCTACCGCTACTACAAATACTACTACATCTAATTCTACTACTACTGCTACTGATACTACCGCTAATACTACAACTGCTACTGCTACTAATGCTACAGCTACTACTACTACTACCACTACTTGTGCTGCTATTACTATTACTACTGCTAATACTACTTCTAATACCTCTACTGCCACACTACTACTGCTACAACTATTCCTACTACTAGTACTATTACTATTACTGCAACCGCTACTACTAGTACTACACCTAGTCCAACAACTTCTCTTACAACTACTACTACTCTGACTACTCATACTACTATGACAACAACTACCACTACTACTATTGTTGCTGCTACTCCAACTGCTACTCCTCCAACTACTACTGCTTCTACTACAACCAATACTTTAACTACTACTACTACTATTACTTCTGCCATGACCACTACTACTTGACCTGCTACTACTACTACTATAGCTACTGCTACTACTACTGCTACTACTATGACTACTATTACTATAACAACTACTACTATTATACCACTACTACTAGTAATACTACTACAATTGCTGCTGCTACTACACTACCACGACCACTCGTACAACTACTCGTACTACTTTTGCTACTAGTACTTCAACTTTTCCTCCTACTTCTGCTACTACTAGCACTACTACTACTACCACTACTACTACTGCAAGTACTGCTCCTACTGCTACTCGTGTAACAACAACAATAACTACTACTACTACTACTACTGTTCCTACTACTGCTACTATAACTGCTACTTCCGCTACTACTACTTCTACTGCTACTACTACTACTATGACTACTACTATGCCTACTAATACTACTGCTATTACTACTACAACTGCTACTATTGTTGCTACTTTTACTACTTCGCCTACTATCGCTTCTACTACCACTACTGCCGCTACTCTCACTCCTAGTACTACTACTCCTCCTCCTCCTACTACTACTACACATAATACCACAACTAATAATGCTACTACTACTACTACAACAACAACAATAATAACTACTACTACTCCTACTACTACTTTTGCTACTACTATTACTACTACAGCTACTACAACTACAACTACTGCTACGCTTGCCGCTGCTGCTACCACTACTTCTACTACTTCTACTATTACTGCCAATGCTACTACTACTCAAACTCTGACTACTTCTACTGCTACTACTACTCTTACTGATTTTATTACTCCTCGTACTACTATTACAGCTATTACTAATGCTACAACTATTGCTCCTGCTACTGCGAGTGCCAAAAGTACTACTACTACTACTACTACTACCAGTATACAGCTACAACTACTATAAATACTACTACTACTACTATTAAAACTATTACTACTACTACTGCTGCTACTTCTCGAGCGACTGCTTCTATTACTGCTACTTCGATTGCTACTGCCAATACTGCCACTCCTACAACTACTATTGCGACTTTACATCCACAACTACTGCAACTACTACTACTTCTGCTGCTATTACTACAACTACTTCTACTATGGTGCAACAACTACTACTTTGACTGCTAATAATACTACTACCAAAAATATTACTACTACACGACTGCTGCTGCTACCACTCCTACTACAGCTACTATTGCTACAACTGCTACTCTACCACTTCTACCACTAGTACTACTACAACGAGTCCTTCAACTTCTTTTGCAACAACTACTAGTATGACTTGTCCTACTACTTCCACAATAACTGCTATTACACCTACTGCTATTGCAACTCGTACTGCTACTACTACGGCTACTACTATGACTACTACTACTACTATTACTACCATTGCATCAACTACAACAACTGCGACTACTAATATAGCTAGTACTTCTACCACTACTGCTACTACTACAACTGCTACTACTACTTCTACAAAAACAACTACTACTATACTATGACTAGTACTAGGTCTACTACAACTAATGCAACTACTGCAACTATTACTCCTACAACTACTGCTACTGCTCCTTCTACCATTCCTGCAACAACTCCTACTACTGCTACTACTGCTGCAACTCCTGCTTCACCACCTACTACTACTTCTACTACTAGGACCACTACGACTACTGCCGCTACGACTCTACTGCTACTTTGACAATTACTACTACTCCTGCTGCAGCTACTACTACTACTACTACTACTCTACTACTACTACTACTCGTACTACTACTGCTACTATTGCTACTACAACAATGACTACCACAACAACTACTGTCATAACTATTACCACTAGTACTGCTACTACAACTACTAATGCTACTACTATTACTACTACTATTACTGCTACTGCTATTACTATTATTGCTATTACTACTACACCTACAACCACCTGTACTACTACTGCTACTACTACTGCTGCTGCTATGACTACCGCTACTGTTGCTACCACTACTACAACAACTACTACTACTACAACTACTACTGCTATTACTACAACTATAGCTACTATTACAAATACTACTGCTACTACACTACTATTGCTACTACTACTGCTACTGCTACCATTACTCCTACCACTACTGCTACTACTGCTACTACTACTTGTCCTACTACTTCTCTTATAACTACTGCAACTACAACTACTCGTACTACTACAACAACAACAACTACTACTATTGAGGCTACTGCTACTCCTACTGCTACTATAACTAATACTACAACTACTACTACAACTACTACTTATACTATAACTACTACTACTACGGCCGCTACTACTATAATTGTTACTACTGCTGCTGCTGCTGCTACTACAACTGATGCTGCTATTACTACTCCTATTACTACTATTAGTACTACTACTACTACTGCTACAAATATTCCTACAACAACTATTACTACTATACAACTACTATAATTGGTACTACTACAACTACTGCTACTACTGCCACTACTATGATTATGCCTAAAACTACTCATACTACTACTGCAACTAGAACTCCAACTCACCCTCCTCCGACTACTGCTACTACTACTCCTACTACTACTACTGTTGCTACTAGTGCTACCACAACAACAACTACAACTACTGCTACTACTACAACTACTACAACTCCTACTACTACTACTACTACTTCTACTACGTCTGCTACAACTACTACTACTACTTTAACTACTACTACTACTACTACTACTTTTCCATTTGCTACTTCTGCTACTACTACTATTGCAACTGCTACTACAACTACAACTACTGCTATGCTTGCCACTGCTGCTACTACTACTTCCACTACTACTACTATTACTGCCAATATGACTACTACTCTCACTCCTACAACTGCTACTACTACTACTACTACCGCTACTACTGCTACTCTCACTCTTGCTACTACTAATCATAACACTACTGCCACCACTGCTACTATTGCAAATACAACTTCAACTACTACTACTACTACTATTCGTCCTGCTGCTTCTGCTACTACTACTACTGCAACTGCTACTACAACTGCTACTACAGCTACGCTTGCCACTGCTGCTACTATTAGTTCCGCTACTACTACTATTACTCCCAATATGACTGCTACTCTCACTCCCACAACTGTTACTACAACTACTACTCCTCCTGATACTATTACTCTTGTTACTACTACTACAACTGGTGCTACTACTACGACATACTCTCACTCTAGCTACTGCCAGAAATACTACTGCTACAACTACTTCCATCACTACTGCTTTTGCTACTACAAGTACTGCTACTACTACAGCTACTACTACTATTGCTACCTCTACGACTACTGCTAATACAACTACTTCTACTGCTACTGCTACTACATCTCCCGCAACAACTACTACAACTGCTAGACTACTGCTACTACCACTACAGCCACTGCTATAGCTACTGCCACAACAACTACTACTACTACTACTGCTGCTGCTGCTATTTCTAGAACAACAACTACTACTACTATAACTACTACTACTACTACAACTAATAATACTACTAATACTACTACTACTACACTATTGTTGCTTCTACTACACCTACTTCGTTTTAAACTACTACCACTACGACTACTCCAATTACCACAACTACGACTAATCCAACTACTACTACTATGACTACTTCTACTATTACTACTACTACTGCTGCTACTTCTATTGCTTTTACTACTACTACTACTACTATTGCTACTACTGCAACTTCTATTACTACTACTACTACTCCTACTACTACTACTACTACCACTTCTGCTTCTCCTCCTCCTCCTCCTACTACTACTACTACTACTACTGCTACTACTACTACTCTTACTTCTACTATTACTTTTACTGCTATTACTATTGCTACAACAACTGGTACTATTACCACTTACTACTACTACTACTACTATTACTACTACTCCTCCTCCTCCTCCTCCTCCTCCTCCTCCTCCAGCTACTACTACTACTACTACTACTACTACTCCTACAACTATAACTACTACTAGTCCTATTACTTCTACTACTACTACTACTATTGCAACTACTGCTACTAATGTTACTGCTACCTCTATTACAAACTGCTACTACGCCTACTATGACCCTTGGTACTGCTACTCCTACTACTACTAATACCCATGGTACCACTCATACTCCTACTCCTCCTAGTACTACTACTAAAACTCCCACAGCTACTCCTACTTAAACTCCTACTCCTATTACTACTACTACTATTACTACAGCTACTCCTTCGGCTACCACTACTACTGCTACTATAACTACTATTACTTCAATTACAAGTATAATTACTATTACTACCATTACTACTATTACTACTACTACTCCTATTACTGCTACTTGTGCTACTGCTACTGCTACTACTACTACCACTGCTACTACTTCTACTCCTAGTTTTGCTCCTACTACTACTACTACTAGTTTAACTCTACTACTGCTACTACTACTCTGACTATTACTACTACTGCTGCTGCTGCTGCTGATAGTACTACTCTTGCTACTGCTGCTGCTGTTGTTACTAGTTCTACTACTATTGTTGGTGCTGGTTCTTCTGATGTTGTTGCCGCTACTACTACTACTACTACTACTACTACTACTACTTCTCCTTCTACAATAACAACAATAACTACTACTTCTTCTACTACTACTACGATTGTTTTTACTACCGCTGCTTTAAGTACTGTCACAACTACTACTATTTCTAGTTCTACAGCTAGTACCACCGCAATTGCTACCACTACTGCTACTGCTACTACTACTGCTACTGCTGTTGTTGCTGTTATCACTATTTCTACTACGACTCCTACTACTACATCTCAATCTACTACTACTACAACTTCTGATACAACTACTGCTGCTACTTTTGCTACTAAGGCTACTACTGGTACTACTATTGCTGCTGTTATTTTTGCAACATCGGCTACTACTACTAAAACTACTACTACCACTGCTACCACTGCTATGACTGCTACTACTGCTACAACTAGTGCTACCACTGTGGCTACTACACCTACTACTACTTCTCCTACTATTACTACTCCTACTACTACTGCTTCTGCTATTGCACTACAACTATAATTACTACTACTAGTACTTCGACTACTACTACAACTACTACTTCTGCTACTACAGCTATTACTGCTATAACTGCGACTTCTACTGCTACTACTACTGTGACAACTATTACATCAGCTACAACAATAATAACAATAATGACTACTACTATTATGGTTACTACTCCTACTACCGCTACTACTACTGCCACGACTTCTACTACCACTACTTCTGCTACAACAGCAACTACTACTACTACGACTACTGCTATAAATGTGACTACTTTTAGTACTACTTCTCTTGCTACAAATGCTAACACTACTATTAGCATTACTACTGCTACTACTTCTTCTAGTACAGCAACTACTACTGCTACCAACATAGCTTCTACAAGTACTACTACTGCTACTATTTCTGCAACTACTATGACTGATACAACTACAACCTCGACTACTACGACTACTGCTTCTGCTACTACTACTACTACTCCTCCACCTCCTCCTCCTCCTACTACTACTACTACTGCTGCTACCACTATGACTGCTACTACTACTATGACTACCAATGCTACTACTACTACTCCTACTACTCCCACTACTACTACTACTACTTCTACTACTCTTACTTCTACTACTACTTCTAAACTACTATGGCTACTGCCACTACTACTACAATTACAGCTACTACTGCAACTATAGCAATAATAAAAACAACAACAACTACTACTACGACTACTTCCACTACTTCCCCGCCTACAAATACTATATTACTGCAACTACTACGGCTACTACTACTAGAACTACTACTTCTATTACCACTACTTCTAGGACTACTACTTCTACTACAACTGCTAATTTCGCTACTAGTACTAGTACTACTACTACTATTACATCTGCTTGTACAACAACTACTACTACATCGTCCGCTACTACTGCTCCTAATACTACTATTGCTACTACTATTACAACTGCTACTACTGCTTCTATTGTTAAGACTACTACTTCTATTATTCATACTAATACATCTGCTACTACAGTTACAATTGTTACTATTGCTACTACTCCTACAATTACAACTACAACTACTTCTACTACTACTACTACTACTATAATTACTAATACTAATAATGCTTCTACTATTGCTACTACTACTCCAGCAACTACTGCTACTATTGTTAATACTACTACCGCAACTACTACAACTACTAGTACTGCTACAGCTACTACTGGAACCACGACTATGACTACTGCTGCTGCTACTATTGCTGCTACTACTGCCACTATGACTTCTGCTACTACAACTACAGCTACTACTACTACTACTACTACTACTACTACTACTACTACTACTACTACTACTACTACTATTTCTATTACTACTAATCCTACGATTGTTACTACTACTACTAATACTACTCCTATTATTACTATTACTACGACCACTATTACTGCGACTACTACTACTACTACTACTCCCAGTACCACTTGTACTCCTATTCCTACTACTACTACTACTACTACTACTACTCCTACTCCTACTACTCCGACTACTGCTACTACTACTCATACTACTACTGCAACTATTGCTACTACTCCTGGTAGTACTACTACTGCTACTACTACTACTATTACTATTGTTACTGGTATAATTACTACCACTACTATTGCTACTACTACTACTGCTGCTACTATTTCTATTACTACTACAACCACCATTACTACTACTATTGATTTTGCTACTACTACTACTTCTATTCCTACTCCTGGTCCTACCACCACTACTACTTTGACTCCTAGCACTGCTACTACTACTCTAACTCCTACTCCTACTTCTATAACTACTACTACTACTGCTGCTGCTACTGCTGCTGCTGCTGCTACCACTACCACTACTACTCTACAACAGCTGTTGTTGTTGTTGCTACTACTACTACTACGGCTATTACTGTTGTTTTTGTTGGTCCTACTGTTTCTGCTATTACTATTATTATTGTTGCTGCTGCTGCTTCTGCTATTGTTGTTGCTACTACTACAGCTGCTGCTACTGCTAAGACTACAACTACTACTTCTACTGCTACTACCACTATTACTCTGACTCCCACTACTTTTAGTATAGCTCCTACTCCTAGTCCTTCTCCTACTACTACAACAACAACTACAACTACTACTACTACTACAACTACAGGTACTGCTATGCCTACTACTTCTACGAGTCCTCCAAATCCTACAGCTACTTGTACTCCTACTACCATCACTACTGTTGCTACTACTACCACTACTCCTACGACAACTACACGTAGTGCTACTCCTAAACCTACTCCTACTCCTACTGATCCTCCTCCTCCTACTCCTCCTACTAGTACTAATACTACTACAGTTGCTACTACTGCTCCTGCTCCCACTTTTACTATGACTACAACAGCAACAATAACTACTACTATTACTACTACTGTTAATACTATTCCTACAAAGAATACTGCTAGTACTACTCTACTCCTACAACTACAACCACCACGACTACTAGTACTACTACTACTACCCCACTACCACTGCAATAGCTACAAGTACTAGTAGTACAACTACTGCTATTATGACTACTACTACTACTACTACTACTACTTCTACTACTACTACCACTCCTCTTCCTAATACTCCCACTACTTCTACTACTACCACCACCACTACTACTAACAATAGTACTAGTAAAACTACTACTAACACTAGTACTAGTAATACTACTACTACTACTACTACTACTAGTAATACTACTACTAACACTAGTACTAGTAATATTAGTACTACTGCTACTACTAGTACTAGTAATACTACTACTACCACTACTACTAGTACTAGTAATACTACTATAGCTACAACTACTACCACAACAACAACAATGATAACAACTGCTACTGCTACTACTGCTACAACTACAACTACTACTACTTCTATAACTCGTACCACTACTACTACTACTACGACTATTACAAAAACTACTACTACAACGACTGCTACTACTTTCACTACAACTACTCTTAGAACTACTACTACAACAACAATGACTACTACTACTACTACTACAACAACGAGTACTACTACTACAATAACGACTATTACTACTACAACTACTACTAGTACTACTACTATGACAATGACTACTACTGCCACAACTACTACAACAACTACTAGTACTACTAGTATACTACGACTACTGCTACTACTGCTGTTGCTGCTACTACTACTACTACCACTACTACTACTACTTCTACTTCTACTACTACAACAACAACAACTACTACTACTACTACTACTACTAGTACTACTACTCGTACTACAACTACTACTGCAGCTACCACTACTATTACTACTCCCACTACTGGTACTACTACTTCTACTAGTACTAGTACTACAACAACTAATACTACTACAACTGCCTCTACCACTGTAACAACTGCTACTACTCCTACTCTGCTACTGCAACTACTGCTATTGCTACTACAATTGCTACTACTACTACTGCTATGAGTAGTACTACTTTTGCTACTTCTATTACTACTACCACTCCAACTACTATTACTACTTCTACTTCTGCTACTGCTACTACTACTATCACTACTACTTCTACTACTACAACAACTATTAGAACAACGACTACTATTGCTACTATTACTACGATAATAACAACAACAATAATTATTGCTACTGCTACTACTACTACTGTGACAATGAATAAAACTACTACTCCTACAACTACGACTGCTACTGCTACTACTGCTGCTGCTGCTGCTGATGTTACTACTACTGCTTCGATGATGTTACCACTACTACTACTGCTATAATTGCTACTACAACAATAACTACTACAACTATTCCAACTACTACTCCTACTGCTACGACTTCTACCACTATTACTGCTACTTCCACCACCACCACCACCACCACTACTACTACTATAACAACAACTACTACTACAACAACAACAACAACAACAACAACAACAACTACTACTACTACTACTACTACTACTACTACTACTACAACAACACCTACTACTACAACTACAACCATTACTACCACTGCATTTACCACATGTCCTTTTTGCCCGAACTACACTACCGCTACTCCATCTACTGCTACTACTACTCCTACTCCAACACCTTCTATAACAACAACAACTACTACTACTACAACTACTACAACTACTACTACTACTACTACTACTACCTCTTCTACTACTGCTACTGCTACAATTGCTACTACAACAATGACTACTACTACTCCTACTGCTGCTACTGCTACTGCTACTACTACTAGTACTACTATTGCTACTACTACTACTACTGCTACTGCTACTGCTACTACTACTACTACTACTACAACAACTAATACTACTATTACTACTACTTTCGCTACTGTTACTACTACTACAACTACGACTACTACTAATACTTCTGCTTCTGCTACTACGTTTACTACTGCTACTCGTACTACTAATACTACTACTATTGTTAGTACTCCTACTAATACTACTACTACTACTAATTGAACAGATACTCCTACTACTTCTATTACTACTGCTACTACTACTATGATAGCCATTACAAGTTCTGCTACTCCTAGCACAGCTATAACTACTACTACTCCTTCTACTACTGCTTCTGCTCGTACTACTCCAAGTATTACTACAACTACTTCTACTGCTATTGCAACTAATACTCCAACTACTCCTGCTACTACAAGTACTACTACAACTAGTACTGATACGACTACTAGTATTACTACTACTGTAGCTACTACTAGTACTGTAGCCATTACTACCACTACTACTACTACTGCTACTACAACCACTACTAATGCTACTGCTACTGCTACTGCGATTGCTACCACTACTAATGCAACTGCAGCTACTACTGTGGCTACTACTATTACTACTACTACTACTACAACAACCACTACAACTACTACAACTACTACTTGTCCCACTGTCACTCCAACTACTACTACTACTACTACTACTACTACTACTACTACTACTGATGCTACTACTACTACTGCTACTACTGCTACCACTACTACTGCTACAACAACTACTACTACTACTGCTACTACTACTACTACTACTATACAACAACAACTACTACAACTACTACTTGTCCCACTGTAACTCCAACTACTACTACAATGAGCACTACTACCACTACTACTACTACTACTATTGCTATTGCTACCACTACTACAACTGCTATTGCATCTCCTACTTCTTGTATTTCTACTACTACTGCTACTACAACGATTGCTATTACCACTTCTACTACTGCTACTACTGCTGTGGCTACTACTACTATTACTATTACTAGTACGCCTACTACTACTGCAACTACTACTCCAAGTACTACTCCTGCTATTACTGCTGGTACGGCAACTACTGCTACTACTCCGACTACACCTACTACTACAATTACTACTGCAACTACTACCGCTACTATTGCCAATATTACTACTACTTCTACTACTACTACGACTACGACTACTACTACTTCAGCTACCACTACTACAACTATTACTATGACTACTATTACTCCAGCTACAGCTACTCCTACTACTATGCCTACTATTGTGACTATTACTCCTACTACTACCACTGCTATCACTGCTGCTGCGACTACTACTACTACTACTATCACTACTACTACTACTACTACTACTACAACTCTTACTACTACGACAATTACTACTACTATTAGTACTACTACCACTATCTCTGCTACTAGTACAACTATGACTACTACTACTTCTGCTATTTCTGCTACTTCTGCTACTACTAGCACTTCAAGTTCTTCTGTTACAACTACCACTGCTACTACTACGACTAGAAGTACTACTACTACTACTCCTCCAGCTAATACTACTACTATGATTACCACTACTACTACTTCTATTGCTATTACTACAACTACTACAACTGCTACTACTACTACTGCTACTACTTGTACTACAACTACTACTGCTATTACCACTACTACTAGTACTACGACCACAACTACAACTTCTACTACAACTACAACTGTTTCTACTACTACAATTATTACAGCTACTTCTATTTCTCCTACTACGGCTGTTACTACTACTAATACTAAAATTGCTCCTACAAGTCCAATTGTTACTACTACTCCGTCTACTACTACTACTACTACTACTACTACTACTACTACTACTACTACTACTACTACTACTACTACTACTTCTAGTACTACAACAACAACAACAACTACTACTACTATTGGCAGTATGACAACCTCTACTGCTACTCCAACTACTAGTACCACTACAACTACTACTACTTCTACTACTATGACTACTACTACGACTACTACTGCTGCTACTACTACTGCTACTACTATTGCTACTACTAGTCCAATTACCACTACTACTACTGCTACTACTTCTACCACTACTACCACTACTACCACTACCACTATTGGTATTGCTACTTCAACTACCACTGCTACTACTACTACTACTTCAACTATTGCAACTCTTGCTATTGCTGCTACAAAAATGACTACTACAACTGCTTCTACTGATACAGCTACTCATACGACTACTACTGCTGCCACGACTCTTACTAGTACAACTACTAAGACCACTACTACTTATTCTCCTCCAGCTGCTCCTGCTACTTTTGATGATGCTCCTACTACTCTAACTACTTGTTCAACTTCTCTTACTAATACTACTATTGCAACTACTACAACTTCTACAACAAATATTTCTACTACCACTATTACTACTACTACTACTACAACTACTACTACAACTACTATTGCTGCTACTTCGACTAGCACTACTATGGCTACGTCTGCTATTACTGCAAGTACCACTACTATAACCACAGTGGCTACTACTTCTACTATTGCTACCAATACTACGACTGCAACTTTTGCTACTACTGCTACAATAATTACTACCACGACTACTACTATGACTGCTAATACTGCTACTACTGCCACTACTATTATTGCTACTGCACTACTATAGCTACTACCACAAGTACTGCTCCTGCTACTGCTACTACTGCTGCTACTTCGACTGTTTCTCCATCCAGTACTACTACTACTATTACTACTCGTACTACTACTATTACTAACACTATTGTCAGTACAACGATGACTGCTACCATTACTGCTGATTCTACTGCTACTACTACTACTACTACTAATATGACTACTACTGCTGCTACTGCTACTGCTACTGATACTGATACTACTATTGCTACTACTTCTAAAACTACTACTACAGCTGCTGCTGCTACTTCCACGACTACTACTACTAGTTTCATGACTACTACTTCGATGACTACTACTACAAATACTGGTTCTGCTACAACTACTACTGCTACTGCAACTACTACGGCTACGATTACGGTTGCTACAGTAACTACTACTACTACAACTACTGCTACTACCACTACTACTGCTGCTGCTGCTACAACTAATCGGACTAGAACTACAACTAGTATTGAGACTATTACTACTACTACTACTTCTGCAGCAACTACTACTACTAATACTGCTAGTACTACTACTGCTAATTTTGCAACAACTAAACCACGACAGCTGCTATTATTGCCATTGCCACTGCTACTAATACCACTACTCCTTCAACTTCTCATACTAATACCACCACTGTAACTACTACTATGACTACTTCTAATCCTACAGCTACTACTTCTACTACTACTACTACTACTACGGCTGCTACTACTACTACTACTATTGCCACTACTGCTACTAGTAGAACTATTACAAGTACTTCCACTACTATTACTACAACTACTACTACTACTACTGCTGCTACTACTCTTACTACTACTATATCTTCTACTACTACTGCTGCTACCACTGCAACTACGACAGCTTCTACTGCTACAACTAGTGCTACTGCTACTACTCTTGCGACTACAACCAGAACTACTACTGCTTCTACTACAACTGCTAGTACTACTACAGCTACTACTACTACTCCAACTAACACTACTACTACTACTCTTGCTAATACTTCTATTAATGCTACTGCAACTAATACTACTACTACTATTGTTGTTGTTGTTGTTGTTGTTGTACGACTACTACTACGTCTTCTCCTACTACTACTATTTCTACTTCTACTGCTACTACTCTACTACTGATTCCACTTCTATTGCTAGTACTACTACAACTATTACTATTGTTGCTACTGCTAAACACTATTATTGCTACCCCTGCAACTATTGCCACTACAACTATTACAACTATTGTGGCAACTAATGCTACTACTAATTCTACAACTAATTTTACAACTTATGATACTACTAGTACTATTAATCTAAATACTACTACTACTTCTCCGACATAAACAACAACTACTACTATTGCTATTACTGCTACTCCTACAACAGCTACTACTGCTACTACTACTACTACAACTACTACTCCTCCTCCTACTACTACTTCTACTTCTACTACTTCTATTACTATAGGTACTACTACAACTACTGCTACTGCTATTACTACTGCAACTACTACTACTCTACCACTACTACTATTACTTTTACTACTACTAGGACTACTACTACTTCTAATACTACTACTGCTACTACGACATGGACTGCAAATATTAATACTACTAATACTACTACTGCTAATGCTATTGCTGCAACAGCTGCAACTACTAGTGTTACTAGTACTACTACTACTCTGACTACTACACTTCTAGGAAAATTACTGCTACTAGAACTACTACTACTCCAACAACTACTACTATTACAACTACTAATACTACTCCTCCTACTACTCCTACTACTACTACTACTATGACTACAACTACCCCTACCACTACTACTACCGCTACTATGACTACTACTGCTATTACGAGTCCTATTACTACAACTACTGCTCTAACTACTCTAACTACTGCTATAACTATTCATACTGCAACTACAACTCCTTCTTCTACTATTATTACTACTACTATTACTACTACTATTAACGCTAAAACTACATTATTTATTCCTCGTACTACTTCTAGAACCACTACTTAAACAACTACTAATACTATCCCTACTACTACTACTACGGCTACAATGCCCATTGCTACCGCTACTACTACTTTACCACCACTACTACTACTTATACTACTACTACTACTGATGCTACAACTCCGACTACTACAACTCCTACAACAACTACGACTACTACTGCTGCTACTACTACTACTTCTGCTATTGATAATTCTACTGCTACAACTACTTCCACTACTACTACTGCCACTGTTACTACTACTACTCCTACTACTACTACAACAATTACTACTGTTGTTGCTATTGCTACTACTACAGATTCTACTACTACTACTGGGAAGACTATTGCAACTATTATTTCTACTACTACTACTATCACTACTACTACTACTACTACCACAGTTGCCACTGACACTGCTAATACGGCTACTACTACAACTACTACTACCATTACTACGACGGATACTACGGCTATTGTTGCAGCTGATACTGTGGTGGTTGCTGCTGCTACTAATACTACTACTCCTACTACTACTACTACTACTACCACCACCACCACAACAACAACAACAACTACTACTGTGACTAATTCTACTACTACTACTACTACCCACATTACAACTACTCCTATTCCAACTACTACTACTACTACTACTGCTGCTACTACTACTACTTCTATACTAGTACTACTTCTACTACTACTACTACTGCCGCAGCATCTACTGCTGCTACTACAACTACTACTACAGACACTGGTACTACACAAACAATAACTACTATTATAATTACTAATACCGCTACTACTACTGCCACAACTACTACTACTTCTACTACTACTTCTACAATGACTACTGCTACTACTACACCTTCTACTCCTACAATACAACTACTCCTACTGCTAATACTACTAGTACTAGTACTAATACTACTACTACAACTACAACTACTCGTGCTGCTGCTACTACTACTACTACTACTGTTACTGCTACTACTACTACTCCTACTCCTACTACTTCTACTACCACTACTACTAAAACTACCACCACTACTACTACTACAACTACAACTACTACTAAAACTACTACTAAAACTACTACTACTATTACTACTACTACTACTACTACTACTACTGCTGCTGCTGCTACTGCTGCTGCTGCTACTACTACTACAACTGCTGCTACTACTACTACAACTACTACTACTACTACTACTACTACTACTACTACAAGAAGTATTGCTACTACTACTACCACAGCTACTACTAGAGCTACAATAACAACTACTACTACTACTCCAACTCCAACTCCTACTGCTATCCCTACTGCCACGTCTACTACTATAACAACTACTACAATAACTACTATAACAACTAGTACCGCTGCTACTACTTCTGCTACAAAACTACTACTATCACAACTACTACTGCTACTGCTGCTTCTATTACTACTACTACTGCTATTATGCAACTATTGCTACTACTATTGCTACTAGTACTACCTTTACTACTGCTATTACTGCAACTATTAATGCTACTAAAACTACAACTACAACTACTACTCAAACTACAACTATAACTACTATTCCTCCAACTACTACTACCTCTATTATTACCGCGACAACTGCTACTACTTCTATTGCTACTCCTTCTACTGCTCCTCCTACAACTACCGCTATTACTTTGACTACTACTACTACTACTCCTGCTACTACTACTCCTACACATACTCCTCCTACTACTACTACTACTACTTTAACTACTACTACTACTCCTCCTCCTCCTCCACCTGCTGATGTTGTTGCTACTGCTGCTACTAATACGGCTACTACTATAGCTACTGTAACTACTGCCAACGCTACTATTACTACTACTACTACTACTACTACTACTACTACTACTACTACTACTACTACTACTACTACTACTACTACTACTACTAATATTCCATCTACTACTGCTACTACTACTAATAATAATATTGCAACTACTACTACTATTGCTACAGTACTACTACTACTATTGACTACTTTTACTACTACAACTACGCCAACTACTACTACTCCTACTACTACTGCTACCTCTACTATTTCTGCCACAACAACTACTACTTCGGTTACTACTCCTACTACTACTCCTCCTACTACTGCTAATACTCCCACTACTACTGCTACTACAACTACAACTTCTGCTACTACTCCTATTATTAATACTACTTTTACTACTGCTACTACAACTATTGCTGCTACTACTACTCCTACTACTACTACTACCTTTACTATTTTTGCCACAACTACTACTACTTATGTTGCTACTCCTACTACTACTCCTCCTACGACTGCTAATACTCCCACTACCATTGCTACTACGACTACTACTTCTACTACTCTTATTATTAATATTACTTTTACTACTGCTACTACTAATATTAATACTACTTTTACTACTACCACTACTACCAGTACTACTGCTACTACTACTAGTACTACTGCTACTGCTACTACTACTAAATTACTACTGCTACTACCACTAGTACTACTACTACTTGTACAACAACAACAACTACTACTACTACTACTACTACTACTACTACTACTACTACTACTATAACTACTACTACTACCCTTACTACTACTACTGCTACTACTGCTTCAACTGCTACTACTATTACTGTAGTTGCTACAGATGCTATTGCTGCAACTATGACAGCCACTACTGCAATAACTAGTGCTACAGCTACTACTACTACTACTACTTCCACTACTTTACTACTACTATTACTACTTTTGCTACTACTTTTAGTACTACTTCTACCACTAATGCTACTACAACTATGATTGCTATGACTACAACTGATGCTACTACTACTACTGCTACTATTGCTACCACTACTACTACTACTACTACTACCACAACCACTACTACTACTACTACTACTACTACTATTGCTGCTGCCGCTGCTGCTACTACTACTGCTGCTGCTGCTGCTGCTACTACTACTACTACTACTACTACTACTACTACTACTACTACTACTACTACTAACACCACAGCTACTTCTACTACTATTACTTCTACCATGACTACTACTACTATGACTACTGCTACAACTAGAACTACTTCTAATACTACAATTACAACTACTATAGCTACTATTACTACTACTACTGTGACTACTACTACTACTGCTACAATATGAATAATTATGACTTCTATTACTTCTACTGCTGCTACAACATGAACAACTATGACTCCTATTACTTCTAGTACGGCTACAACTGCTACTACTAATTCTATTACTACTGCTACTACTGCTACTACTGCTACTACTCCTACAAGTAGCTCTACTACTACTACTACTAGTACGGTTACTAATGCTGCTACTAGTGCTACTACTCCTCCTACTAATATTACTACAACTAGTACTCCTACTACAAGCATTGCTCCAAGAACTACAACAATAACTACTGTAGCTACTGCTACTACCGCTACTACTACTACTACTGTTACTACCTCTGCTACTACCGCAGCTACTGCTACTACCGCTACTACAACAATTGCTCCTTCCGCTCCTGCTACTACTACTACAACAATAACATCAACTACTACAACTACTACTAATACTGCGGCTAGTACAGTTGTTATTAATACTTTTGCTACTACAACTACTTCTACTACTACTTCTACTGCTACTACGGCTGCTACGACAACTAAAACTAGAAATACTGCTCCAACAACAACTTCTTCTGCTACTACTGGTACTACTACTTTTACTAGTACTACTACTGCTGTTTCTAGTACTATTACTACTTCTACTGCTTCTTCTGCTACTATAGCTACTACTACAGCTACTACTTCTACGATAACTACTATTACTAATGTTACTACTACTACTACAACAACAACAACTACTACTCTACTACTCCGACTACTTCTACTATGACTACTACGACTACTATTTCTTCAACCACTACTACTGCTATAACTACTTTTGCTATTGTTGTTACAACTACGGCAACTACTGCTATTTCTGCTGCTACAACTATTACTACTACTAAAACAACATCAACTACTACTACCACTACAACGCTATTGCATATTCTACTATTTCCCCTACTACTCCAACTACAATTATGACTTCTACTTCTACAGCGTCTGCTACTATTACTATTACTACTACTGCAACCATTACTACAACTACCACTACTTCTGCAACTACTTCTATTGCTGCAACGGATGCTACTACTACTACTACGACTAGTACTCTTGCCACTATTTCTACTACTACTACTACTTCTACAAGTTTTACTATTAATGCTAATATTAGTAGTATAACTACCACGACGATGATAACAACAACAACAACAACAACAACTACTACTACTACTACTACTACTACTAGTTCTATTTCCAGTACTACTACCACTACTTTTGCTACTACAACTACTGCTACTAGGACTAATGCTGCTACTGCCATTACTACTTTTGCTACTACTAAAGCTACTACAATTAGTACTTCTGTTTCATCTTCTACTTCTCTTATTATAGCTATTGCAACAACTACTACTACTCTTACTACTAGTACTACTACTGCTACTGCTATTACGACTCCTACAACTACAATAGCTACTAGTACTACTTCTACTATAATTACTACTACCTCTAGTACTTGAACGACTTCTGCTACTCCTACTACTACAACTACTACTGCTACTACTGCTACCCCTAGTAGCACTACTGCAACTGTTACTATGGCTACAACTACTACTGTTACAATGACTACAACTATTACCACCACTGCTACTACGACTACTACTGTTGTTGCTGCTGCTGCTGCTACAACTGCTAAAACTACTGCGACTAGTACTACTATTACCACTGCTACTACTACAACTCATACTTCTACTATTATTACTAATAGTACTACGACTACTAATACTGCTACTACTACTACTACAACTACTACCATTACTATCCCACTGCTACTACTTCCTTCACTACTATCACAACTTCTGCTACTACTACTTCTACTACTTCTACTACTTTACTGGCTACTACATCTACTACTATGGCTACTGCTGCTACTACTACTACTATTGTTGATTCAACAGCTGTTACTGCTACTGCTGCTACTACTACTACTACTAATTCAAAAGTAGCTACTGCTACCATTACTACTACTACTTCTACTACCATTGGAAGGACTACAGCTACTTCTACTCCTTCTACAACAACTACTCCAAATATAGCTACTCCAGCTACTAATACTACTACTACTGCTATTGCTACTGCTGCTACTAATACTCTTCTATTACTACAATTACTAAAAATTTGCCTACTACTATGACTACTACTACAGCTTCTCCTACTGCTACTACTGCTACTGCGACTGCTACTACTACGACTACTACTACTGCTGCTACTACTACTACTACTAGTACTACTACTCCTACTCCTACTCCTTCTCCTACACCTACTACTACTCTTCCTACTACTATTGTTACTACTACTACAACTACTACAACCACCACTACTACTCTTCCTACTACTATTGTTACTACTACTACTACCACTACTACAACTGCTACTACTACTACCACCACTACTACTACAACTATTACGACTATTGTTGGTACTACTATTACTACAACTGATGCTACCGCTACTACTGCTACAACCGCAACCACTACTTCAACTATGACTACTACTATTATTACTACTACTGATGCAACAACTACTACTGCTGCCCCTATTACTACTGCTACTACACCTACTAATACTACTGCTACCACTACAACTGCTACTACAACTAGTATCACTATTACTACTACTATAACTCCTGCTGCTCCAGCTATTGTTGCTGCTACTTTTACGACTATTACTTCTACTACGACAACTACAATGGCTACTCCTACTACTCCTACTACCACTATCAGTACTACTACTACTACTACTAATGCTACTACAACAACAACTACTACTGCTACAATAATAATAACAACAACAGCTACTACTATTACTACTCCTACTACTGCTACTACTATTACTATCATTACTATTAGTACCATAACTACTACTACTACTATAACAACTACTACTACTAGTACTATAGACACTGCTACTACTACTACTACTACTACTAATACTATGACTGCTATGACAGCTACCACTATTATTGCTGCTTCTACTACTGCAACTACTAATACTACGACAATTACTACCACTACTACTTCTTCTCCTACTACTGCTACTACTACTTCAGCTTCTACTACTGCTACTACTGCTACTACTACTGCTGCTACTGCTGCTGCTACTACTACTACTACTACTACTACTACTACACTACTACTACATCTACTACCACTAGTACCACTACTCCTCTTTTGCAACTACTACTACTGATGCTATTGCTACTACTGCTACTCCAGCTACTACTGCACTACTGCTGCTATAGCTCCAACAACAACTACTGCTATTATTACTACAACTTGGACTACTGCTATTGCTGCTGCTACTACTTCTACTACTGCTACCCCTACTAATACTATTGTTGCCACTACTACTACTACTATAACTAGTATTACTACAATAATTATTACTACTACTATAGCTGCTAATGCTACTAATATCATTGCAAATAATACTACAGCCGTAACTACTACTAATGTTGCTGGTACAACTGCTTGTGCCACTACTACAACTACTACTGCTACTACCACTACTACTACTAATACTACAGCTGCTCCTTCTACTAATGCTACAACTACTTCTATTACTACTACTACTTCTCCTACTAATTCTGCAACTATTACTACTTTTGCTACTACTTCTAATGCTACTAATACTATTACTACTAATAATACTACTACTACTACTACTAAGACTTCTGCTACTACTACTGCTACCACTCCTACTGCTACTGCTGTAACTTCTCCTCCTTCTACTACTATTGCTACTACGGCAGCTACTACTACCAGTGCAACTACTATTACTACTTCTGCTACCACCATTACTACTACTACCCCGACTACATAAACTATAACTACTACTTCAACTGCCGCTACTACTACTCTTGTTAGTACTACAGCTACTACTACTACCCCAACTACTAAAATAACTACTACTAATTCTACTGTTGCTTCTACTAGTACTACTGTCATTATTGCTACTGCTACTAAAGCTAATACTACTATTACTGCCCTTGCTGCAATAGCTACTATTGCCACTACTACTAATACTACTACTAATCTACTACTGCTGATGCTGCTGCTGTTGTTGCCGCTGCCGCTGCTGTTGTTCTTGCTGCTACTGCTGCTACTACTACTGCTGCTATATCTTCTGCTACTACTACTATAATGACTATTACTACTACTACTGCACCTACTATAACTACTACAACAACTACTATTACTAGTAGTACTAAAAAAACTACTACCACCACTACTACTTCTATTACAACTTCTACCATTCCTCCTACTACTATTAATACTACAACTACTACTTTTACCACTACTCCTACTACTATTATTATTACAACACATTCCAACTACCACTACTATTACTACTGTTGCTGTTACTACAACTATTATTACTACTATTACTACTACTACTACAACGACTACTACTACTACGTACTACTCCTATACTACTAATATCCTACTACTACTACTACTTCTTCTTCTTCTTTTCTTCTTCTCCACTATAAACTACTCACTACTGCTATACCACTATACTACCTCCAACTGCTACTTACTACTATTCTTTGCTATTTTCTACAAACTTTCTACTACACTACTAATTTACTACTACTACTACTACTACTACTACTTCGGCTACTGCTACTGCTACTAGTACTACGACTACTAGTACTACAATAATTATCACTGCTGCAATTACTACTACTTCAAAAATAACAACAACTACTACTGCTGCTACTAGAACTTCTACTAGTACTTCTTCTTCTACTTCTACAATGACTACTACTACTACGACTAGTCCTACTACTAGTAGTAGTCATGATACTCTTACTACTACTACTACTACTACTGCAACTACTACTACTATAACTACCTCAACTACTTTGACTATAACTGGAACAACAACTACACAACTACAGCAACTACTTCTACTACTACTACAACTACTACTCCAGCTACTATAACTACTATTACTTCTATTCCTACTACTATTACTACTACTACTACTACAACTACTACAACTACTACTAGAACTTCTACTATAAGTGCAACTTTGCTCCTACTTTTACTACTACTACAACTAGTAGCAGGAGTAGAAGTAGTAATATTAGTAGTAGTAGTGGGAGTGATAGTGGTAGTAGTAGAAGTAGTAGTAGTAGTAGTAGCAGTAGGAGTAGTAGTAGTTGTAGGGGTGGTAGTACTAGTAGTAGTAGTAGGAGTAGTAGTGGCAGTTAAAGTTGTAGTAGTGTTAAGACTAGTAGTAGTACTTGGAGTACTTGGAGTGTTTGGTGTACTAGTAGTAGTAGAAGTAGTAGTACTGTAATAGTAGTAGTTATTATTATTGTGGTAGTAGTAGCAGTAGTAGTAGTAGGAGTAACAGTAGCTATAGGAATTTGAGTAGTGTTAGTAGTAAGATTTGGGGTAATAGTAGAGTAGTAGTAGGAGTACTAGCAGTAGTAGTAGCAGGACTAGTAGTAGTAGTAGTGGTGGTGGTGGTGGTAGTGGTAGCGAAAGTACTAGTTATAGTAGTAGTAGAAGTAGCAGTTGTAGAAGTAGCAGTAGCAGCACCAGTAGTAGTGGCAGTATTTGTAGCAGTATTTGTTATAGTAGTAGTAGCAATTTTATTAGTAGGAGTAGTCAAAGCAATCAAAGTTTGAGTTGGAGTTATAGCAGGAGTTGTAGTAGTTCTTGTACTACAAGTAGGAGTAGTAGTAGTAGTAGCAGTTATTGGTGTGGGAGTAGTAGTAGTAGTAGTAGTAGTAGTAGAAATAGTAGTGGTAGTACTAGTAGTAGTAGAAGTAGTAGTAGTAGTGGAAGTAGTAGAAGTAGTAGCAACATTTATAGTAGCAGCAACAGTTGCATTAGTAGAAGTAACAGTACTAGTAGTAGTAGTAGTGGAAGTAGTAGAAGTAGTAGCAACAGTTATAGTAGCAGCAACAGTTGCATTAGTAGAAGTAGCAGTACTAGTAGTACTAGTAGTCGTAGTATTAGTCAATGTTGTAATATGAGTAGTAGGAGGAGTTGTAGTTGTTGGAGTAGTGGGTAGCAGCCGTAGTAGTAGCTGTAATAATAGTTTTAATAGTTGTTGTAGTAGTTGTAGTATTAGTACTGGTAGTTGTAGTGGGAATAGCAGTGGCTGTAGGGCCTGTATTTGTAGTAGTAGTAGCTGTAGTAGTTATACTAGTCATAGTAGTATTTGTTATTGTTGTTGTAGTAGTATTAGTAAGAGTTGCTATGGGAGGAGTAGTAGGCATTATAGTTGTTGCAGTACTAGTAGCAGTAGTAGCGGTTGGAGTAGTAATAATAGTAGTAGTAGCAGGAGGAGTAGTAGTAGTAGTAGTAGTAGTAGTAGTAGTAGTAGTAGTGGTTGTAGTGGTAGTAATAGGAGTAATAATATTAGTAGCATTACAAGTAGCTGTAGTAGTAGTTGTAGCGGTAGTTGTCATAGTGGTAGTTGTAGTTGTAGTACTAGTAGTTGTAGTAGAGGCTGTAGCAGCAGCAGTAGTAATATTACTATTAGTTGTAGTAGTAGGAGTAGTAGTGGTAGGAGTAGTAGTAGTAATAGTAGTAGTAGTATTTCTAGTGGTTGTAGTTGCAATAATAGGAGTAGTAGTACTAGTAGCATTACAAGCAGCAGTAGTAGTGGTTGTAGTGGTAGTTGTCATAGTGGCAGTTGTTGTAGTAGTAGTGCTAGTAGTTGTAGTAGTGGCTGTAGCAACAGCAGCAGCAGCAGCAGTAGTAGTGGTAGTAGTATTAGTAGTTATCGTAGCAGTAGCAGCACTAGTAGTAGTAGTAGTAGTAGTAGTAGTAGTATTTGTAGTATTAGTGATAGTAGTAGTAGGGGTTGTAGTAGGAGTAGTAGTAGGAGTTGTTGTAGGAGTAGTAGTAGAAGTTGGAGTTGTTGGAGATCTACTAGTAGTTGAAGTAGTAATGCTAGTAGTTATAGTAGTGGTAGTAGGGGTAGTTGTTATAGTAGTAGTAGTGGTAGTATTAGTAGTAGTAGCTATTGTTGTAGGAGGAGTTGGAGTAGGACTAGTAATAGGAGTAGTAGTAGTTTGAGAAGGGGCAATAGTCATAGTAGGAGTTGTAGTAGCAGCAGGAGTTGGAGTAGGAGTGATTATAGCAGTAGTAGTAGTTTGAGAAGGAGTAGTGGTTGTAGTAATAGTAGTAGTACTAGTACTAGTACTAGTTGTAGTACTAGTAGTAGTAGCAGCAACAATAAAAATAGTAGTAGTAGTTGCAGCTTTAGTGGAAGGAGTTATAGTAATAGCAGTTGTACTAGTAGTAATTAAGTAGTTGTCTTAGAAGTAGTAGTATAAGGCATAGTAGTTGTTGTATTAGCAGGAGTAGTAGTAGTTGTAGCATAGCTGTAGCAGTAGTTATAGTAGTAGTAGTAGTAGCAGGATTGTTTGGAGTAGTAGTAGGAGTTCGATTAATAGTAGGAGTAGTAGTAGTGCTAGGAGCATTAGTAGTAATAGGAGCAATTGTAGTAGTATTAGAAGTTGTTGTAGTAGTGGTTGGAGCAGTAGTTGTTGTTGTTTTTGTTGTTCTTGTTGTTGTACTAGGATTAGTAGTAGTATTAGTTGAAGTAGTAGTAGTAGAAGGAGTTCAAGTAGGAGTGGTAGTTGCAGTAGCAGTAGTCATAATAGGAGTCATAGTAGTAGTAGTAGTAGTAGTAGTAGGAGTAGTAGTATAATAATAGTAGTAGTAGTTATTGTTGTGGTAGTAATAGTAGTAGTAGTAGGAGTAATAGAAGCTGTAGGAGTTGGAGTAGTTGTAGTAGTAAGATTTGTGGCAATAGTAGAGTTGTAGTCGGAGTACTAGGAGTAGCAGTAGTAGGACTAGTAGTAGTAGTAGTAGTAGTGGCAGTGGTAGTTGTAGCGGAAGTACTAGATATGGTAGTAGTAGTATTACTAGTAGTAGTAGGAGTAGTAGTAGTTGTTGTAGTAGTACTAGCAATGGTATTGGTAGGAGTAGTCAGAGGCGTCCATGTTGGAGTTGGAGTTATAGTAGGAGTTGTAGTAGTTCTAGTACTACCAGTAGGAGTAGTAGTAGTGGCAGTTGTATGTGTGGGAGTAGTAGAAATAGTAGTGGTAGTACTACTACTAGTAGTAGTATTAGTAGTAATAGTGGAAGTAGTAGTAGTAGTAGTAGCAGTTGCATTAGTAGAAGCAACAATAGTAGTAGTAATAGTAGTATTAGTCAAAGTTGTAATTTGAGTAGTAGGAGGAGTTGTAGTTGTTGGAGTAGTGGTAGCACCCATAGTAGTAGCTATAGCAATAGTTCTAGTAGTATTTGCAATAGTAGTAGCAGCGGCATCAATAGTAGTTGTCCCGGTCGTAGTAGGTGTAGTAGTTGTAGTATTAGTACTGGCAGTTATAGTTGGAATAGCAGTGACTGTAGGGCCTTTATTTGCAGTACTAGTAGCAGTAGTAGTTCTAGTTGTCATAGTAGTATTAGTTGGAGTAGTAGTAATGGTTTTAGTAAGAGTTGTAGTAGGAGGAGTGGTAGGCATTATAGTTGTTGGAGTACTGGTAGCAGTAGTAGTGGCAGGAGTAGTAATAGTAGTAGTACTACTAGTAGTAGTAGTACTAGTAGTGGTTGTAGTGGTAGTAATAGGAGTAGTAGTACTAGTAGCATTACAAGTAGCAGTAGTACTAGTTGTAGTGGTAGTTGTCATAGCGGTAGCAGTAGTAGTAGTAGTACTAGTAGTTGTAGTAGCGGTTGTAGCAGTAGCAGTAGTAATTTTAGTATTAGTGGTAGTAGTAGCAGTAGTAGTGGTAGGACTAGTAATAGTAGTAGTAGTAGTAGTAGTAGTAGTAGTAGTAGTATTAGTAGTAGTAGTAGTAGTAGTAGTCAGTTAGTAGTAGTAGTAGTAATAGGAGTAGCAGTACTAGTAGCATTACACGTAGCAGTTAGTAGTAGTTATAGTGATAGTTGTAATAGTAGTAGGCTAGTAGTTGTAGTAGCGGCTGTAGCAGCAGTAGTAGTAATAATAGTATTAGTGGTAGTAGTAGTAGTAGTTGTAGTAGTAGTAGTAGTTGTTGTTGTAGTATTAGTAGTTATAGTAGGAGTAGTAGCACTAGTAGTAGTAGCAGTAGTATTAGTAGTATTAGTTATAGTAGTAGTAGGAGTTGTAGTAGTAGTAGTAGTAGTAGTAGAAGTTTGAGTTGTTGGAGATCTAGTAGTAGTAGTAGTAGTAGTAGCAATAGCAGTAGAAGTAGTAGTGCTAGTAATTATAGTAGTAGTAGTAGGAGTCATTGTTATAGTAGTAGTAGTAGTAGTATTAGTAGTAGTAGTTGTAGTTGTAGTTGGAATTGGACTAGTAATAGGAGTAGTAGTATTTGGAGTAGGGGCAGTAGTAGTAGGAGTTGTAGTAGCAGTAGGAGTTGGAGTAGGAGTCTTCATAGCAGTAGTAGTAGTTGGAGAAGGAGTAGTAGTAGTAGTGGTAGTGGTAGTAGTAGTGGTAGTAGTAGTATTAGCAGTAGCTGCAGCAGCAGTAGAAGCATTAGTAGTAGTTGCACTCATAGTTGCAGTAGTAGTAGCTGTAGTGGAAGGAGTTCTAGTACTAGTAGTTGTACTAGTAGTAATGTAGTAGTTGTCTTGGTAGTAGTAGTTGTAGTAGTAGTAGTAGTAGTAGTAGAAGTAGTACTACTACTAGTAGTAGTGGCGTAGCAGTATTAGTAGTTGTTGTAGTAGCAGTAGCAGGAGTGTTTGGAGTTATAGTATTAGTGTGAGTAATAGTATTAGTAGAAGTAGTAGTAGGAGCAGTAGTGGTAATAGGAGCTGTTGTAGTAGTAGTAGGAGTTATAGTAGTAGTAGGAGTTGGTGTAGTAGTACTAGTAGTGGTTGTTGTTGTTGTTGTACTAGGATTAGTAGTATTATTAGTTGTAGTAGTAGTAGTAGCTGGAGTTCAAGTAGGAGTGGTAGTTGTAGTAGTAGTAGTGATAGTAGGAGTAGTAGCAGTAGCAGTAGGTATAGGAGTAGGTGTAGTAGTAGTAGTAGTAATAGCAGTAGGAGTTGGTATAAGAGTAGGAGTGGTAGTAGTAGTCATAGTAGTAGTAGGGTTAGTAGTAGTAGTAGTAGTACAAGTAGTAGTAGGAGTAGTTTTAGTAGCAATTGTACTAGTTGTAGTAGTTGTAGTTATTGTTGTTGTTGTAGTAGTTGATGTTGTTGTAGTAGTAGTACTAGTAGTAGTAGTAGTAGTTGGTGTAAGGGTACTAGTAGTCGGAGGAGAGGTAGATGCAGTAGGAGTTGGAGTAGGAGTTGTAGTAGCAGTAGTAGTTATAGTAGTTGTCGTAGTAGCAGTAGCAGTAGATTAGTAGTAGTAGTATAAATTATAGTTGTTGTAGTGGTAGCAACAACAGCTACCAAAGTAGTAGTGGTGGTTGTAGTATTATTAGCAATTGTAGTTGTAGTAATAGTAGTAGTAATATCATTAGTAGGAGTAGTTGTAGTAGTCGCAGTAATAGTAGTAGTATTGGTAGTAGCTGTAGTGGTAGTACTTGTAGTAGTAGCAGCAGTAGCAATTGTCGTAGCAGCAGCAGTACAAGTAGTAGCTCTGAAATTAGTACTAGTAGTAGTAGTAGTAGTAGTAGTAATAGTAATAGTGGCACTTGTAGCAGTAGTATTACAAGTAGTAGTAGTAGTAGCAATAGTTGCAGTAGAAGTAGGAGAAGTAGTAGGAGCAGTAGTAGTAGCAGCAACAACAACAATAGTAGTAGTAGGAGTAGTAGTAGTAGTAGTAGTAGTAGTAGTAGTAGTAGTAGTGTAGTAGTAGCCACAGCAGTACTAGTCGTAGTTGTAACTGTAGGAGTAGTTGTAGTAGTAATAGTAGCAGTTGTAGCATCAGTAGCAATTATAGTAGTAATAGTAGTAGTAGTTGCATTAGTAGTACTAGTTGTAGTTGAAGTAGTAGGAGTAGTAGTCGGAGTTGGTGCAGGAGTAGGAGTAGTAGGAGTGGTTGTATTAGTGGCTGTAGTTCTAGTAGCAGCAGTAGTTTTGTTAGTATTGGTAGTATTAGTAACAATAGTAGTTGTTGTTGTTGTAGTAGTAGTAGTTGTTGTTGTTGTTGTTGTCGTAGTCATTGTAGTAGTAGTTGTAGTAGTAGTAGCAGTAGTACTAGTAGTAGTGGTAGTTGTAGTAGTTGTAGTAGTAGTATAGTAGTAGTAGTTGTTGTACTAGTTGTAGTACTAGTAGTTGCAGAAGTACTAGTAGTGGTAGTAATGTGAGTTGGATTAGGAGTCATAGTAGGAGTAGTAGTATTTGGAGTATGGGTAGCAGTAGTTGAAGTAATTGTAGTAGCAGGAGGATTTGGAGTACGATTGGTAGTAGTAGTAGTCATAGGAGTAATAGGTGTAATAGTATATGCTGTAGTCGAAGTAGGAGTTGGAATAGTAGTAGTTGTAGTAGCAGTAGTAGTAGCAGAAGCTTACAGACAAGTAGCCATAGCAGTTGCACTAGAAGTAGGAGTAGAAGTAGTAGTAGTAGTAGTTATTGTAGTAGTAGTTGGAGTACTGACAATAGGAGTAGTAATAGTAGTAATAGTAGTAGTTCTACAAGTAGTAGTTGTTGTAGCTGTTCTATAGTAGTAGCAGCAGCAGCAGTAGTAGTAGAAGTAGTAGTAGTAGTAGTAGTAGCTCTTCTGTTGTAATAGCAGCAGCATTACTAGTAGTGGAAGTAGTAGTAGTAGTAGTCGTAGAAGTAGTAGTAGTAGTAGCTGCAACAACAGCAACAACAATTGTAGTAGTAGTAGTATTAGTAGTATTCATACTAGCAATAGCAGTACTAGTAGTAGTTGTAGTAGTAAGAGTGTGTGGAGTAGTAGAATGAATACAAGTAGTAGTAGTAGTAGTAGTGTTAAGAATAGTAGTCATAGTAGAACTAGTCATAATAGTAATAGTAGTAGCAATAGTAGTAATAGTAGTAGCAATAGTAGTCATAGTTGTAGTAGCAGTAGCAGTAGGAGTAGTCGTAGTAGTAGTAGTAGGAGTTGTAGTTGTAGAAGTTGTGGGAGTGTTAGGAGGAGTAGATAGTCATAGAAGCTGTAGGAGAAGGAGGAGAAGGAGGAGTAGTAGTAGTAGTAGAAGTAGTATCGTTAGTATTAGTTGTAGTAGTAGAAGAAGTAGTAGTAGTAGAAGGAGTAGGAGTGTTAGTAGTAGTAGTAGTAGCAGTAGTAGTATTAGTAGTAGTAGTAGTAGTAGTAGTAGTAGTAGTAGAAGTAGTAGTAGTAGTAGTAGTAGTAGTAGTGTTAGTATTAGTTGTAGTTGTAGTAGTAGTACTGGTGGCAATTGTACTAGTAGTAGGAGGAGTAGTAGTAGAAGAAGAAGGAGAAGGAGAAGGAGTGTATGTATTAGTAGTAGTAGTATTAGTAGTAGTAGTAGTAGTAGTAGTGTTAGTATTAGTAGTAGTAGTAGCAATTGTACTAGTAGTGGAAGCAGTAGTAGTAGCAGTACTACTTCTACTACTACTACTACTACTAGTAGTAGTAATTGTAGTTGTAGTAGTTGTTGTTTTTGTAGTAGCAGTTGTAGTAGTAGTAGTAGTTGTAGTAGGAGTTCGAACAGGAATAGCAGTAGGAGTAGGGGTAGTAGTAACAGTAGGAGTTGGATTTGGAGTACTTGTTACAATAGAAGTAGGAGTAGTAGGAGTCGTAGTTGGAGCAGGGCTAGTTGTAGTATTAGGAGTAGTAGTAGACGTTGGAGTTTGATTAGGATTAGTTGTAGCAGTAGTTGTAGGAGGAGTAGTAGTAGTAGTAATTATTGTAGTAGGAGTCGGAGTAGGAATTGTAGTAGTAGTAGTAGTAGTAGTAGTAGTAGTAGTAGTAGTGCTAGTAGTAGTAGGAGTTAGAGTAGGAATAGAAGTGGGAGTAGGGGAAGTAGTAGCAGTATGAGTTGGATTTGGAGTACTTGTTGCAGTAGAAGTGGGAGTAGTTGTAGTAGTAGGAGTTCGATTAGGAGTAGTTGTAGCAGTAGTAGTAGGAGTAGCATGAGTAGTAGTAATAGCAGTGGTAGGAGTCAGAGTTGGAATTTTAGAAGTAGTACTACTAGTAGTAGTATTAGTAGTAGTAGTAGAAGTAGTAATAGTAGTAGTAGTAGTAGTAGTAGTAGAAGTTGTTGTAGTAGTAGTAGCAGCTGTAGTAGTAGTAGTAGTAGGAGTTGGTGGAGTGATATTAGTAGGAGTTGTAGTAGTTGGAGTAGGGCTAATAGTAGTAGAAGGTGTAGTAGTAGCAGAAGGAGTAGGAGTAGGAGCTGTAGTAGCAACAATAGTAGGATTAGTAGCAGCAGTAGTAGTATAGGTAGTAGTAGTTTTAGTAGTACCACTAGCAGTAGCCATAGTAATAGTAGTAGCAGAAGTAGTTGCAGTTGCAGTAGTAGTAGTAGAAGTAGCAGCAGTAGTAGTAATAGTAGTAGTAGTAGGAGTGTTTGGAGTAGTAGTATTTGTATGAGTAGTAGTAGTAGCAATAGTTACAGGAGTAGTAGTAATAGTAGTAGTAGTAGTTGTTGTTGTTGTTATGGTGGTGGTGGTAGAAGTAGTAGTAGTCATAGTAGGAGTGTAGTGGTAGAACTATTAGTAGTAGTAGCAGTTGAAGTTGTACGAGTGATAGGAGTACTAGTAGTAGTAGTAGTACTAGTAGTAGTAGTAGTAGTAGTAGTATTACTAGTAGTAGTAGCAGCAACAGCTGTAATAGAAGTTGTAGTAGTAGTAGTATTCAAAGTAGTAGCAGCAATAACAGTAGTGGAAGGAGTAGTAGTAGTAGAAGTTGTACCAGTAGTAATGTAGTAGTAGTCTTAGTAGTTGTTGTGGAAGTTGTAGTAGTAGTAGTAGTAGCAACATTAGTAGTAGTAGTTGTGGTAGTAGGAGTAGGAGTAGTATTAGTTGTAGTAGTAGTAGTTGTTGTTATTGTTGTTGCAATTGTACTAGTTGTAGAAGTTGTAGTCATAGTAGTGGTAGTAGTGGTGGTGCTAGTAGTAGTAGTAGTAGTAATTATAGTAGAAGTAGTTGTTGTAGCTGTAGTTGTGGAAGTATTAGTAGCAGTAGTAGCAGTAGTAGTTGTTGCAGTAGTAGTAGGCATAGTAATAGTTGGAGTAGGGGTAGTAGTCGTTGTAGGAGTAGTAGTAGTAGTTGGAGTTCGATTAGGAGTAGTTTTTACAAAAGTAGTTGGAGTAATTGGATTAGTAGTAGTAGCAGTTGTACGAGTCGGAGTAGGAATTGTAGTAGTAGTTGCTGTAGTAGTAGTAGTAGTACTAGTAGTTGTAGTAGTAGTAGTAGTAGTAGTAGTAGTACTAGTACTAGTACTAGAAGTATTAGTAGTAGTAGTAGAAGTATTAGTAGTAGTAGTAGTAGTAGTAGTAGTAGTAATAGTAGCTATAGGAGTTGTAGTAGTAGTAGTAGTAGAAGTATTAGTAGTAGTAGTAGTTGTTGTTGTAGGAGTTGTAGTAGCAGCAGTAGTAGTAGCAATAGTGGAGTTGGGTAGTAGTAGAATTTGGAGTTGGGTAATAGTAGGAGTTGTAGCAGTTGGAGTAGGGGTTGTAGTAGTGGTAGGAGTAGCACTAGCAGAAGGAGTTGGAGTAGGAGCAGTGGTAGCAGTAATAGTAGAAGTAGGAGTAGTAATAGCAGAAGTAGTAGTATTAGTAGTAGTAGTAGTAGTAATTTTAGTAGCAGTAGTAGTTGCAGTAGTAATAATAGTAGTAGTAGTAGTAGTACTGATAGTTGTTGTAGTAATAGTAGTAGTCGTAGTAGCAGTAGTAGTAGTGGTAGTGGTTGTGTTTGGAGTAGAAGTATTAGTATAAGTAATAGTAGTAGTAGTAGTAGTGGGAGTTGTAGTAGTTATAGGAGTAGTAGTAATAGTAGTAGTAGTAGTGGTAGTAGTGGTAGTAGTAGTAGTAGTAGTAGTAGTCGTAGTAGGAGCGTAGTAGTAGTAGGAGTAGTAGTAGTTGAAGTTGTAGGAGTGTTAGGAGTAGAAGTTGTAGTAGTAGTATGCATAGTAGTAGAAGTAGGAGGAGGAGGAGGAGGAGGAGGAGTTGTAGGAGTAGTAGGAGGAGGAGGAGGAGTGTTAGGAGTAGTACCAGTAGTAGGACTAGTAGTATTAGTAGTAAGAGTAGTACTATAATAATAGTAGTAGTAATTGTTGTAGTAGTAGTAGTAGTAGTATTAGTAGTAGGAGTAATAGTAGGAGTGGTAGTTGGAGTTGAAGTAGTAGATGGATTTGTAGTAGGAGTCGTTGTAGTAGTTGGAGTACTAGTAGTAGAAGTAGTAGGAGTAGGAGCAATAATAGTTGTTATAGTAGATGTACTAGTAATAGTAGTAGTAAGAGTAGTAGTAGTAGTAGTAGAAGTAGCAGTTGTAAAAGTACTAACAGCAGCAATAGGAGTTGTAGCACTAGTAGTAGCAGTAGAATTGTTGTAGTAGTAGCAGTAGCCTTAGTTGTAATAGTAGTCAGAGTTGGAGTAGGTGTAGTCGAAGTAGTAGTGGTCGTAATAGTGGTCGGAGTTGCAGTTGGAGTTATAGGAGTTGTAGTAGTTGTAGTACGACTCGTAAGAGTAGCAGTAGCAGCAGTTGTAGGAGTAGGAGTAGTAGTAGTAGTAGAAGTAGAAATAGTTGTGGTAGTATTTGTAGTAGGAGCAGCAGCAGCAGTTGCATTAGTAGTAGTAATAGTAGTAACAGTAGTAGTTGTTGTTGTAGTTCTAGTAATAGTAGCAATAGTCGGAGTTGTCGGATGAGTAATAGTTAGAGTGGTAGTTGTCGGAATAGTGGTAAAGATAGTAGTTGTAGCAATAGCAGTAGCAGTAGTAGTAGTAGTATTAGTAGTAGTAGTAGTAGTAGTATTAGTACTAGTAATGTAGCACTAGTAGCAGTAGTTGTTGTTGTAGTAGTGGTAGTAGTAGTAGTAAGTGTTGTAGTAGCAGCAACATCAGTAGTAGTAGTACGTGTAGTAGTAATAATAGGAATTGTAGTAGTAGTAGTAGTAGTAGTCGTATATGTAGGAGTTGTAGTTGGAGTAGTCGTAGGGGTTGTTGTTGTTGTAGTGGTAGGAGCAGTAGTAGTGCTAGCAGTGGTAGTAATATGATTCGTAGTAGCAGTAGAAGTAGTCGTAATAGTAGTAGCAGTAGAAATTGTAGTAGTAGTAGTAGTAGTACTAGTAGTAGTTGGAGTAATAGTAGTGGTAGTAGTAGCAGTAGTAGTAGTTGTGGTAGAAGTAGTAGTAGTAGGATTTGGAGTTGGAGTGGTAGTTGCAGTAGTAGTAGTAGCAGTAGTAGGAATAGTAGTAGTAGCATTAGGTTAAGGAGCAGGGGAAGTAGTAGCAATAGTTGTAGGAGTTCGTGCCGGACTAGGAGTGGTAGTAGTAGTAGTAGTGTTTGTATTAGTAGTAGTAGTACTAATAGTTGTAGGAGTTGTGCTAGTATCTATTCTACAAGTAACAGAAGTAGTAGAAGTAGTAGTAGTAGCTGTTGTTGTAGTAATAGGAGTAGTAGTTATTGTTTTAGTAGTGGTAGTAGTAGTAGTCGGAGTAGGGGTAGTGGGAGCAGTAGGAGTGGCAGAAGCAGTACGAGTTGGGAGTAGTTGTAGTAGTAGTAGAAGTAGTTGTTGCTGTTGTAGTAGTAATAGTAGCAGTAAATGGTATTAGTAGTAGTAGTACTAGTACTAGTACTAGTAGATGTAGTAGCAGTAGTTGTAGTAATAGTAGTGGCAACAGCAGCAACATGGGTAGCAATGGTAGTAATACTATAAATCATAGTTGAAGTAGTAGTAGTAGTAATCGAAGTAGTAGTAGTAGTAGTAGTAGTTGTAGTAATAATCGAAGTAGCAGTAGTAGTAGTAGTAGTTGTGTTGGTGTTGTAGTGCTTCAGTAGTAGCAGTTGTAGTAGCATCAGTTGTAGTAGCAGCAGTAGTAGTAGCAGCAACATCAATAGCAACAGCAGTAGCTAAAGTAGTAGTAGTAGTAGTAATAGTAGTAGGTGTAGTAGTAGAAGTAGCAGTAACAATCATGGCAGAGGTAAGTGTAGTCGTAGTTGTTGTATTAGAAGAAGTAGTAGGAGCTGTTGTAGTAGTAGCAACAACAACAACCGTAGTTGTTGTTGTTGTTGTAGTAGTAGTAGTAGTAGTAATAATAGTAGTAGTACTAGTAGTAGCAGTAGTGCAATAGCAGCCGCAGCATTAGTAGCAGTAGTTGTAGAAGTAGTAGTTGTTGTCGCAGTAATGGTAGCGGTAGAGCGAGTAGTAGTAGTAGTGGCAGTAGTAAAAGTAGTAGTAATAGTACTACTGCTACTACACTACTACTACTACTAATAGCACTACTATAGCTAGTACTAGTACAACATCTACTACTACTACGAGTACCACTACTACAATTGCTACAGCTACAACTCTTACGACTGCTACTGCTACTACCGCTTCAACTATTACTTCTGCTACAACTACTACTACAGCTACTACTGCTACAACTACTACTACTCGTACTATTGCTACTACTACTACAACTATTACTACAGCTACTATTACTATTGTCTTTGTTACTACATCAACTGCTACTCCTACTAATACTACTATTGCTACTACTAATATTACTATTAATTCTCCTCCTCCTACTACTACTAGTACTTCTGCAACAACATCTATGACTGCTACTACTACTACAGTTACCACTAATGTGACTGTGGCTATTAATACTACAACTACTACGATTACTACCACCACCACCACCCCCCCCCCGCCCCCACCCACCACCACCACCATCACCACCACCACTACTACTATTACTATTAATACTGTCGTTGTTGCTGCAACTGCTTCTACTACCACAACTGCTACTATTGCTACTAATACCACTGTTGCTGGTGGTGCGACTACTACTACTGCTACTATTTCTGCAACTACAGCTAATACTACTATTGCTACTACTACTAGCACCATTACTATTGCTATAATTTCTACTACGACTACAGCAACTAGTATTCCTGCCACTACAGCTTCTATCGGTACTGCTACTACAACTACAACAACTACTATTGCTATTGCAGTTGCTACTATTACTACTACTACTATTATGACTACTACTATATCTATTACTATCACTACTACTGCTACTACAACTGCTACGGCTGCTACTACTACTTCTACTACTATTATCACCATACTACTGCATTACTGCTACGACTGCTGCTACTACTACTTGTACTACTATTATCACCATACTACTGCACTACTGCTACGACTACTACTATTGCTATTGCAACTAATACTGCTTCTACTACTACTACTATTGCTATTACTACTACGATTGCAACTAATACTGCCTCTACTACTAGTACTATTACTACTACTACTACGATTGCAACTAATACTACTTCTACTACTACTACCATGACCGTTGTTGTAGCTGCTGCAGCTACTACTACTACTACTACTACTACTACTGCAGCTACTACTACTACTACTATTACCACTACTCCTAATACTACTACTACTGCTGCAGCTACTAGTGCAGTTACCACAACTGCGGCCACTATACCTACTTCTTCTACTACTATACCTACTTCTCCTACTGCTACAACTGCTACAACAACTACTACTATTGCGGGTACAACAACAACTTCTCCTACTACTACTACTACTACCACCACAACTACGATTACCATTATTATTGCTACTGCTACTATTGCTACTACTATAACTACTACTACCACTAATATTACTACTACTACTGCAATTAATATTGCTACTACTACAACAATCACAACTACAGCTACTACTACTATCACTACTACTACTAATACTATTACTACTACTACTACTACTATTTTTTATGTTACTACAGCTGCTACTACTATTACTGCTACTACTACAATTACTGCACCTAATACTACTACAACTTCTACTATTACCGCCACTACAGCTACTACTTCTATTAATGCACCAAATACTACTCCTACTACTACTACAACTCCGATTATTACTACTACTGCTACTCCTCCTCCTCCTAAACCTACCCCTATTAATATTACAATTACTACTACTACAACTTCAACAACCACTACTACCACTGCTGGTACTGCTACTATTAGTACCACAAAAACTACTACTACCACTACCACTACTAGTACTACGACTACTAGTACTACTACAACTACTTCTACTACTACTACTACTACTACTACTACTACTACTATTATGACTACTACTACTGCAATGACTATCGCTAAAACTACTATTATTCTACTAGTGTTACTATTACTACTACAACAACAACAACTACTACTACTACTACCACGACCACCATCACTGCTACTACTATTACAACAACAACAACAACTACTTCTATTACTACTACTACTCTACTATTACTGCTATTACTACTACTATTACTGCCACTACTTCTACTACCACTACAACTACTATGACTTGTAGTATGACTCCTACTACAACCACTACTACATCGACTCCGACTACTACTCCTACTACAACTACTACTACTCCCACTAATACTATTACTACTACTGTGCTACTGGTACTCCTACTACTCCTACTACTCCTACTATTACTACTACAGCTACTACTACTGCTACGACTACTGCTACTACTAATACTACTGCTGCTACCATTACTACTACTCCTATACTACTACTACTGCCACCATTACTACTACTCCTATACTACTACTACTACTGCTACTACAACCACTACTACTCTTACTCCTACTACTATTACTACTACTACTACTGCTACTACTGCTATTACTGCTACTACTGCTATTACCACAACTACTATTACCTCTACCACTACTACAACTACCTCTACAACTACTATTACTGCTACTACTGCTACACCACTAGTATGACTACTAATACTACTACTACTATTGCAACTAGTAATTCTGCTACTGCTACTACTACTATGGTTGCTGCTCTTACTACTACATCAACTAGTACTACAAATACTACTCCAGTACTACTACTACTACTACAACTGCTACGACTACTACTTTTACCGCTACTACTACTACCGTTACAACTACTGCTACTACTACTACTACTACTACTACACTACTACTATTATTGCTACTGCTGCTGCTACTACTACTACTGCTGCTGCTACTACTAATACTACCATTACTACTACTGCTGCTACTATCACCATCACTGCAACTACTACTAATACTACTACAACTACAACTACTAGTACGACAAGCACTCCTACTACTACTACTACAGCTACAACTCCTAGCACTACTTCTGCATCTAGTACAACAATTACTACAACTACTACTACTTCGAATACTACAATTGCTACTACTACTAGTACTACTACTATCCTACTGCTTCTACTCCCAATCCTACTATTACTAATACAACTACTAATGGTACTACTACCACTACTACTGCTGCTGCTGCTACTACTGTTACTTCTATTATTGCTACTACTACTGCTACTACCACTATTGCTCATCCTCCTCCTCCTCCTCCTATTACTACTACCATGACCACTACTAGTACTACCACTACCACTACTACTACTACCACTACCACTACTACTACTACTACTACTTTTACTACTACTACTACCACAACTACTACTGCCACAACTACTGCTAGTACTACTACTTCTACGACTACTACTTCTATAACTAATACTACTCCTACTACTACTACTATTGCAACTTCGGCTTCAACTTCTTCTACTACTCTAACTAATACCACTGCTACTATTACAACTTCAGCTATTAACTTCTTCTACTACAGTTACTACTGCTACTGCTACTACAATTGTTGTTGCTACTACTACTGCTAATACTACAACTGCTATTACTACTGCGACTACTATTACGCTATTACTATTACTGCTACTAGAATTATCATTGCCACTACTATTACTTCTACTACCACTGTTACTATAATGAATACTATTACTTCTGCTACAATAGCCACTCCTGCTACTGCTACTACAACTACAACAACTACTATTGCTACTGTAGTTGCTTTAGCTAGTACAACAACAACTACTACAGCTGCTGCTGCTGCTGCTAATACTGCTACTACTACTACAACAACAACTAATATTGCTACTACTCTTACTACTCTTTCTGCTGCTGCTATTGCTGTTGCTACTTCTGCTACTATAAGAACTACTCCTACTCCTAATAGTACTACTACTACAACTACTGCTACTGCTACTACTACTATTACTACTACCACTACTACTACTTCTGCTAATACTATAGTTGCTACTATTATAGCTACGTCTGTTATTACTACCACTGCTGCTACTACTACAGCTACTACTACTATTACTACTACTTCTACTACTACTACTACTACTACTACTACTACTTATACTATTTCTACACTACTTCTATACTAATGCCACTCCTACTACCACTGCCTCTACGGCTACTACTACAACTAAATCTACTTGTACCACCACCACCACCACCACCACCACTACTACTACTATTACTACTACCACTTCTACAACTACCACTACTACTACTACTCTTACTTCAACTACTACCACTACTACTACTACTCTTACTTCAACTACTACCACTACTACTATTGCTACTACTACTGCTGCTACAACTACTGCTACTGCTGCTACTGCGGCTTCTACTACTAGTACTACTACTGCTACTACGGCTGCAACTACTACTACTTCTGCGACTACTATTGCTACTTTCGCTCCAACTACTACTACTAGTATAATTACTACTACTACTGCTACTACTGCTACTACTAAAGCTACTATTGCTCCTACTCCTACTACTACTACTGCTGCTACTACTGCTACTACTACCACTACTGCTACTACAACTGCTATAACTACTTGTACTACTACTATTACCCCTACTTCTAGCACTATTACTACAACAACTACTGCTACTGCTACTACCGCTACTACTGCTATTACTTCTATTTCTCCTACTACTATTACTAATACTACTACTACAATTGTTATTGTTCCTACTGCTACTACTACTGCTACTGTTGGTACTGCTATTGCTGCTGCTGCTAATGCTACTGCAGCTACTACCAACACTACTACTTCTACTACCTCTTCAACAACTATGACTACAGCTACTACTATTACTTCTCCAACTATTACTACTACTACTACTATGATCGCTACTACTACTCTAATACAACTACCACTACATTTGCTACAACAACTACTACTTATGCTACAATTTCTAGTACCCCTACTACTACTGCTGCAACTACGGCTATTATTGCAACGACTACTATTGATGCTACTCCTACTAGTACGACAGCTACTCCGACTACTACTACAGTTACAATTAATGCTACTACTACTGCTACTTCTATGACTGTTACTTCTACGACAACAACTACTACTCCAACTATGACTGCTGCTACTACTACATTTGCTACTATGGCTACAACTACTACTACTCCTGCTACAACAACAAGAACTACTACTGCTACTACTTCTACTACTGCTATAATTCTTAGTAATACAACTATAACTATTACTACTACTAATATTGCTACTACTTCTATAACTACTACTACTACTATTACTGCTACTACTACTACTACTAATGCTGCTGTGCTACGACTGCTACTGCTACTATTACTCCTACAACTAGTTGTACTACTACTAGTACTATGACTAATGCTACAACTACTACTATGACTACTTCTACTACTGCTGCCGCTAATACTGTTACTAATAGTACTAGAAACTGGTACTCCTACTACTAGTATTGCTCCAAGTACTATGACAACAATAACTGCTGCAATTGCTACTACCGCTACTACTGCTATTACTACTATTTCTCCAAATACTACAACTAATACTACTACAACAACTATTGTTACTGCTGTTGCGGCTACTACTGCTATTACAGCTACCGCTATTGCTACTAGTACTAATGCTACTGCTGCTATTACTACCACTAATACTACTACAACAACTACTACTACTACAAATGCTAATAATACTATAACTACTACAGCTTCTACTATTACGACTATTGCTATTGCTACTACAGCTACTACTACTACTAGTAGAACTGCTACAACTACTACCACTGCTAGTACTGCTACTACTACTGCTACCACTAATACCACTACTAGTACTGCTACGACAACTACTCCTACTATCCCAACTATTGAAACTACAACTACTACTTCTACTGCTGCTACTATAGCTACTACTACAATTATCACTAGTACTACTGCTATTGTTTTTACTACTACAACTACTACTACTACTACTACTACTACTACTATTTTTGCTACCGCTACTTTTACTACTACAACAACAATAACTAGTACTACTACTGCTACTATGCTACAGCTGCTGCTACTACTACTACTACTTCTCCTACTTCTACAACTACTGCTACTTCTCCTACTTCTACAACTACTGCTACTACTACAACAACGACAACTACTACAACTACTACTGCTGCAACTACTACTGCGGCTACTACTACTACTGCTACTACTACTAACACTACTGCTATAGATCCTCCTACTACTACTACAGCTACTACTACAACTATTGCTACTACTACTACTAGTACTATGACTGGTCCTACTACTACTTCTGCTACTATTTGTTCTACTCCTATGGTGACTCTCACTACTATAACGCCTGCTACTACTTCTACTACTACTACTACTATTTTTACTAGTGATACTCCTACTACTATCGCGACTACTACTACATCTGCTACGAAAACTGTAACTGCTACTCCTACTACTTCTACTACTCCTACTACTACTACTATACTGCTACTGCAACTACTATGACTGCTACTACTACTTCTACTAATAATATCGCTTCCACTAGTACTCGTAATACTACACCTACTGCTACAACTTTGATTACTAGCGATACTCCTACTATGACTACTCCAACTACTACTACTACAACCACTACTTCTACTATTAATACTCCTACTAATTCCGCTACTAAAACTACATCTACTACCGCTGTTGCTACTGCTACTCCTACTACTACTACAGCTCCTACTACTACTACTCCTACTACTACTCCTACTACTACTATTACTGCTACTAGTACTACTATTACTACCAATGCTGTGGCTACTATAGTTGCTAGTACTACTTCTGCTACATCAACTACTTCCACAACAACTACTACTACTACGACAGCTGCTACGACCACAATAGCTACAACTAAAACTCCTACTACCAATACTTCCTCAGCTACTACTACTACTACTTCTACTACTATCGCTATTATTATAACAATAACTACTACTGCAACTACTCCTACTGCTGCGACAACTGCTACTACCACTACTACAACTTATATTTCTTTTGCCACTCCTACTAGTACTAATACTACTACTACTGTTATTACAACTACTACAACTACTACTATTTCTGCTACTACAGCTACTGCTGCTACTACTACTACTACTACAACAACTACTACTACTATTGCTGCTACACCTTATACTATTACTTCTCCAACTCCTCCAACGGCTACTATGACTTCTACTTCCACTGTGGCTACTACTATTGCCTTTACTACTGCTGCTACTGCTGCTGCTACTTCTGCTACTACTTCTACTGCTACAACGATTGCTATGACTACCACTACTACTACAATAACAAAAACCTACTACTACTGTTACTACTGCTTTCTCAACTACAACTACTGCTATTGGGACTGCGGTAGCTACTGCTACAACTACTTCTACTGCTACGATAGCTATTACTTTAACTTCTACTTCTCCTTTTACAACAACTACTACTACTCCTACTACTACAGCTACTACCATTATGACTACCACAACTACTACTGCTACTTAAACTACTACTTCTCCTACTACTACTACTACTACTACAACAACAATAACTTCTACTATGGCTATAACGACTACTACGACTACTACTACAGCTACTACTGCCACTACTACTACTATGACTACTACTGCTACTTCTGCTACTGCTGTAACAGCTACTACTACTGCTGCTACTACTACTACTATCGTTGCTGCTACTACTACTCCTACTTCTACAACTTCTTCTAATACTACTACCGCCACTGCTACTACTGGTACTACAACAACTACTACTACCACAATACACACTACTATCGATGCTACTGCTACTACTGCTACTGCTACAACCGATACTAATGTAGCTACTACTACTACTATCCTACTACTACTACTTTTGGTACTACAACAGCAACTTCTGCTACTACTACTATGGCTACTACTACTTCTACTACTTCCGTAACTTTCATGGCTACTACTTCTGCTACTATTGCTACTGCTACTGCTGACTCAACTGTAACTACTACTACCATTACTACCACTACAACTACTACTACTTCTACCCCTACTACGATAATTACTACACCTACAACTACTACTACTACTACTGCTGCTGCTCCAACCACTACTACCGCTATTATTACTACAATTGCTACTACTACAACTGCAGCTCCTGCTACAACTACTATTGCTGCTGCCACAAATACTACTGTTGCCACTACTACTAGTGCTACAACTAGTATTACTACGACAGCCACTACTACTACTATTGTTGTTGCTTCTACTACTACTACTTCTACTACAACTACTACTACTATGACTACTACTACTACAACTACAAATTTTGCTACTACTATAACTACTACTACTACTACTACTCCTGCTGCTACAACTGCTACTGTTGCTACAACAACAACTACTACTACTAATACTACTAATACTACTACTACTATAACTACAACTACGACCACTGCTATTGCTACTTCTACTACAACAACAACAACAACTACTACTACTACTACTACTACTACACTACTGTTGCTACAAGTTCTACTACTAATACTGTTGGTGCTACTGCTGCTACTAGTAATACTACTACTATTACTACCACTACTAATACTTCTCTTACTTCAACTAGTACAACTACTACTATAGCTTGTACTACTGCTACTACTACCACCACCACCACTACTACTACTAGTATTAATGCTACTACCACTACTACTACTACTACTACCACTGCTACTACTGTTATTATTATTATGATTACTACTAATGCTACCGGCACTAATAATACTGATGCTATCGCTACTACTAAAACTACTACTGCTACAACTACTGCGACTACTGCTACTTCTAGTAATACTACTACTGCCCCTACAAGTACTACCACTGCTCCTCTTACAACTACTACTACTGCTACTCCTACTAATCCTACTGTTGTCAATACTTCTGCTGCTACAACAAGTATTACTACTACTACTACTACAACTACAGCTGTTGCATCTACTTCTACTACAACAACTACTACTCCAAATACTACTGCTACGACTACTACTACTGCTACTACTGCTACTATTACTACTACTACTATTGTTACCACTACAACTACTATAGCTACTCCTACTTCTACAACAACAACAACTACTACTGCTACTACTTCTGTAACAGCTGCACCTACTACTACTACTGCCGCTACTACTGCTACTGCTAATACTACTGCTACTACTACAGCTACTACTACTACTACTCTACTAATGCTACTACTAAAAACACTACTATTACTATCATTGCTATTACTTCTCCAACTACTACTGCTGCTGCTGCTTTTGCTAATGCTACTTCTAATACGACTACTATAGGAGCTACTACTAATGTTGCTATAACTGCTACTAGAACTTCTACTACTATTGCTGCTGCTTCAACTACTGCTACTAAAGGTGCCACTACATCTACTACTACTACTATTGCTTTTGCTACTACTTCAACTGTTGTTACTACTATTGCTACTGCTGCTATTGCGACTACTACTACTACAATAACTACTACTACTACTACTACTATTTCTACTACTACAATTGCAGCTACTGCTACTTCTGCTACTACGACCGCGATTATTACTACTACTGCCATAACTACTACTACTACTACTACTTCCACTGTTGCTATTATTACAACTACTACTTTTACGACTACTACAACTACAATAGCTACTTCTGCTACTGCAACTACTACTACTCCTACTACTACTACTTCTGCTGCTGCTACTACTACTACTACTACTACTACTACTACAACTACTACAACTACAACTGCTACTACGGCTACAACTACTACTGCGACTAGTACTACAACCACTACCGCCACTACTACTACTCTTACTGCTACTTCTGCTGCTGCTACCGCTGCCACTACCATAGCTACTACTACCACTACTACCAATGCAACTACTACGACTCCTACTTCTACTACTACTACTCATACTACTACCATTACTGCAACAACCGCTACTAATGCTACTTCTACTACTTCCACAATAATGATAACTATGGCTACTACTGCTACAACTACTACTACAACAACTACTACCATTGCATCTACTGCTACTACTGCTACCGCTACAACAACAACTACTATTGCAACTACATCTACTAATGCGGTCAATACTACCAATACTACTACTACTACTACTTTTGGTACTGCTGCTACAACTTTTGCTACTACTACTACTTCTACTACTACTACTATGACTTCTACAACTTTCCCAGCTACTACGTTTGCTACTACTACTATCAATTCAATAGTAGTACTGCTACCATTACTACTGCTACTTCTACCATCATAGGTACTACTATTACTACTTCTAATAATACTACTTCTACTCCTACTACAACAACTACTAGAACTATAGCTACTACTGCTACAAGTAGTACTCCTATAACTACTACTACTTCTACAAATACCGGTATGACTACTTCTGCTACTACAGCTACTACTGTTGCTGCTCCAACTTCTACCGCTACTACTACTACGACTGCTACTACTACTACTACCACTACTGCTACTACTACTATTGATGCTACTGCTACTACTACTATTAATGCTATCACTACTACTTCTACTACTGCTACAACAACTACTGCAGCTCCAACCACTACTACAGCTATTATTATGACTACTGCTGTTGTTGTTGCTACTACTACTACTATTACTCTGACTAATACTACTGCTACCACTACTACTACTGCAACAACTAGCATTACTACTCATACTACTACTTCTACTGCTACTACAACTTCTACTACTATTACTTCTACTAGAACAATTACTATTATGACTACTACTACTAAGACTACTACTTTTGCTACTTTTACTACTACAACTACTACTTCTACTGCTACTGCAACTTTTACTACTATTACTTATACTAGAACTACTACTACTATGACGACTACTACTACGACAACTACTTGTGTGACTACTACTACAACAACAATAACTACTACTACCACTACTGCAACAACAACAACTACTACTACTACTACACCTACTACTATTGCTACTACTACAACTATAACTACAACTACTATGACTACTGCTACTGCTACTACTACAGCTACTACTACTATGACTACTACTGCTACTGCTACTACAAATACTACTACTGCAACTTTTGATACAACAACTACTACTGCTACTACCAATAGTACTTCAATTACTACCACTAATACTTCTCCTACTACTACTACTACTACCGCTGCAACTTCTAATACTGCTACTGTTGTTACTGCTACTACCATGACTACTACTACTACCACAACTACTACTACTACTACCACTGATGCTACTGCTACTACTACTACTGATGCTACTGCTCCAACTACTACTTCTGCTACTACTGCTGCTGCTTCTACTACTACTGCTACTCCTACTAATACTACTACTGCCACTACTACTACTGCTATAGGTATTATTGTCACCGCTGCTACTACTACCATTGCTGCTGTAGCTACTTCTTCTACTATTACTTCTACTACAAATACTACTACTCCAATTGCTACTGCTACAACTACAGCTTCTAAAACTACTATTACTCCTAGTACTATGATGACTACTACAACCACTGTAACTATTACTACTTCTATAACTACTACTACGACTATGACTACTGCTATTGCTACAACTATTACCACTACTAGTACTACTACTATTGCTACTACTGCTACTACTAGTACTGCTAATACTACTACTGCTACTAGTAATATTGCTACTGAGACTACTACTACTACTAGTAATATTGCTACTGAGACTACTACTACTACTACTACAATAACTCCTACTACTAATACAACTACTATTACTACCACTACTGCTACTTCTCCTACTACTACTGCTGCTGTTGTTGCTGCTACTAATACTACTATTGCTGGAATAACTACTACAGCTACTGCTGCTGCTACTACTACTACTACTACTAATGCTAGTACTACTACTACTACTACTCTACTGCTACTACTAGAAATGCTACCACTACATCTAATGCTACTACTACTACTTCTCCTACAACATCTACTACTGTTACTACTATTTCAACTACTACCACTGCTACTACTACTACCACTACTACTTCTACTTGTACTAATACAGTTACTATTACGACTACTACTACTACAACTACTTCTTCGACACCTACAACTGTTGCTACTACGATAGTTTCATTTGCTGCTACTAATTCTACACCTACTGCCACTAAAATGTTTGCTACTACTACTCTGACTATTTAAACTACTACGACTACTTCGATTGTAGCGAAAAATGCTACTACTGCTATTATCGCAATGACTACTACTACTACTATTATTTCTACTGTGGCTACTATTGCTACTACTGCACATGTCACTATAGCTATGTTACTACTACAACAACTACTACTACTATTTCTGTTACTATTACTTTTACTACTACTGCTACTACTAATACTGCTGCACGACTATTGCTACTATTATTGTTACTTCTCCTACTTCTACGACTATTGCTACTACTACAACTATTGTTACTACTACTACTGCTACAACTAATACTACTATTACAACTGCTACTACTACAACAGCTACTACTGCATCTAGTGCTACATCTACTCCTACTTCTGCTACTACTACTAATACTGCTACTACTGCTCCTACTACTACTATTGCTCTACTACTATTACTATTGCTTCTATTGCCTCTACTCCGACAGCTACTATTACTAGTACTCCTGCTATAGATACTACTACTATTATTTTTATTCTACTACTACTGTTACTTCTCCTGCTTCTACTACTACTGTTACTACTACAACTATTGTTACAACTACTACTGCTACAACTAATACTACTATTACAACTTCTTCTACCACAACAACTACTACTACACCTAGTGCTAGAGCTACTCCTACTATTGCTACTACTACTAATACTACTACTACTGCTCCTACTACTACTACTGCTCTACTACTATTACTATTGCTTCTATTTCTTTTACTCCGACAGCTACTATTACAAGTACTCTTGCTATTATTTTTACTAATTATATGCCTACTACTATTGCTACTACTCCTACTCCTACTACTAGTCCAACTACAACTGCAACTCCTACTACTACTACACCAGCTCCTTGTACTACTGCTACTATTAATACTAATACTACTAATACTGCGGCTACTACTATTGCTATTACTACTTCTGCTACTACTACTACTATTATTACCACTACTGCTATGACTACTACTACTACTACTACGGCTGCTACAACAAATACTACTACTTCTACTACTACTATGACTACTACTACAACCACAACTTATGCTACTGCTGCTACTACGACTACTACTACTACAACTACTACTACTATAACTACTTCTGCTACTACTATTACTACTACTACTACTACTACTACTACTTCTGCTATTATTAATACTACTACAACTATTACTAGTATTACTACTACTACTACAACAACTACAACTACAACTACTATTCTTACTACTAGTACTAACCACACTACTACTACTACTTCTACTATAATTACTGCCACCACTACTGCTAAAGTTACTACTACTACTTTACAAGTTCTGCTGTTGCTACTGCTGCTAGTACTGCTACTACTACATCTACTACTACTTTTGCACCCACTACTACTACTGCAGCTACCACAACAATAGCTACTACTACTACTGCAGCTATTATACCACAGCTACCATGATGACTTCTACTACTATTGATACTATAAAAACAACTACTAGTACTACAATTACTATTCCTACTATTGCTACTACTGCTACTATCACTACTACTACTGCTACTACTACTGCTAGTACTACTACTATAACTACTACTACTACAACAACAACTAGTACCACTACTACTGCTGCTGCTACTGCCACTATTACTACGACTACTACTACTACTGCCACTACGGCTGCTGCTACTGCTGCTACTACTACTGCTACTTCTCCTTCTATTATAATCACTGCTACTACTACTCCTACTACTACTACTACTACTACTACTACTACTACTACTACTGCTGTTGCTGCTGCTGCTACTACTACTACTACAACCTCAACTACTGCTACTACTACTAATACAACTAATACAAATACTTCTACTACTGTTCCTACTACTAATACTATTGGTACTACTGCAACAACTGCTGCTCCTATGACTACTACTACTACTACTCCTACTACTACCAATGTTGCTACTATTACTACTATAGCTACAACAACTACTACAACAAGTACCCTTGCTACTTGTACTACTATTTCAACTATTACGACTGTAATTGCTACCCCTACGACTTTTGTTACTGCTCCTACTACTACTACAACAACAATTAGTACTACTGCTGCTGCTGCTACAATTACTACTACTACTACTAGTACTACTGCCATTGCGGCTGCTGCTACTTCTACTACTACTACAGCTACTTCTCCTTCTATTATGACCACTGCTACTACTACTACTCCTACTACTACTGCTGCTACTAATACTATTACTACTACTTCTACTAATACTACTACTACTGCTGCTACTACTGCAACCTCTGCTACTGCTACTATGACTAATACAACTAATAAAAATACTTCTACTACTATTCTTACTACTAATACTTTTGGTACTATGATAACAACTGCTGCTCCTGCTACTACTACTACAACTACTACAACTGCTGATACTATTGCTACTATAGCTATAACAACTAGAATTGCAAATACCCCTGCTACTTCTAGTGCTCTTCAACTACTGCTACTTTAATTACTACTCCTACTACTGCTGCTACTGCTCCTACTACTACTGCTACTACTCCTACCACTACTAGTACTGCTGCATTTGCTACTACTATGACTGTTGTTGCCACAACTTCTAGTAATATTGCTCCAACTACTACTTCTACTGCTACTAGAACTTCGACTGATTTTGTTACTACGACAACAACTACTATTGTTACTATTGCCACGACTACCACTACCACTACTACTGCAGCTCCGGCTACTATTACTACTACTACTACTACCTCAACTACTACTACTAATACTCCAACTACTACCGCTCCTACTACTACTACTCCTGCTGCAGCTGCAGTTGTTTCTCCTACTACTATACTAGTGCTACTACTACTGCTACTACAACAACAACTACTATTACTACTTTTGCTGTTGATACTATAACTACTCTACTACAACGGCTATTATTGATGCTCTTACTACTACTTCTACTACTACTACTACCACTATGACTTTTGCTACTACTTCTACTGCTACCATGGATGCTACGACTACTACAACTACTATAACTACTACTTCTACAACTACTTCTACTGCTACTATTGCCACTACTATTGCTGTGACTACTGCTACTACTGCTACTACTACAACTACTGCAACTTGTGCTACAATTGCTACTTCTACTTCAACTACTACTACTGCTTCTACTACTACATCTCCTACTTCTACCATAGCTACTACTATTGACTACCACTACAACTATGACTGCTACTGCTACTATTGCTATTGATACAACTGCTACTATGACTACCACTACTGCAACTACAACTGCTACTATTGCTGTGTCTGCTAGAACCACTACTTCTCCTACTCCTACTACTTCTCCTACTAATACTACTATAACTACTATTATTACTACAAATAATACTGCAACTATTAGAAAAATAATAATAACAACAACTACCACCACTACTACTACTACAACAACAACTACTAGCACTACTACTACCACTACCACTACTACTACTACTACTACGATGACTACTACTATTGCTACTACTACTACTTCTCCTACTATTACTACTTAAACTACTACAACTACCACTACCAGTACTACAATGGCTACTACTACTATAGCAACTACTATTATTGTGACTATTGATACTACTATTACTATTGCTACTTCTACTACTATGGCTACTTCTACTACTACTTCCACTACTACTTCTACTTCTACTACTACTTCTGCTACTACTACCACTACTATTGTATTGCTGCTACTACTATTACTACTATGTCTGCTAATACTACTATGACTACTACTACCATGACTATTTTTGTAGCTACTACTACTGCAACTGCTACTACTACTACAACAACTACTACTACTGCTGCTACTACCACTATTACTATTGCCATAATTACTACAACTACTACTACTACTAGTACTACTACTACAACTATTTCTACACTAATAGTACTATTATTGTTGCTGCTACTACTACCTCTACTACTAATTTTACTATAACTACTACTATTATTTCTACTACTACTACTATTGATGCTACAACTGCTATAATAATAACAACTATTACTACAAATGCTACTTCTACTACTACTCTTACCCCTACGGCTGCTATTACTACTACTACTATGGCTTCTACTACTACTACTATGGCTACTAGTATAACTATAGCTGTTACTACTACTACTATTACTAATGCTCCTACTACTACTACTAGTACTACTACTATGACTACTAGCACTACTACTGCTACTGCTATTGCTGTTGCTGTTGCAACAACTACTACTCTTACAACCACTCCTAATCCAACTACTATTGCTCTTGTATTACAGATACTACAACTACTACTACTTCAACTACTACAAGTATAAGTTATAGTAGAAGTAATAATGGTAAAAGTAGCAGTAATAGTAGGAGTAGTACTAGTGGTAGTAGTAGTAATACTAGTAGTAGCAGTAGTAGTATTAGCATGAGTAGCAGTAGTAGAAGCAGTAGTAGTAGTTGCAGAAGCATAAGCATTAGTTGTAGCAGTAGTAGCAGTAGTAGTAATAGCATCCCTGATAATTGTATCAGTAATAGTAGTAGCAGTAGTACAAGTAGCTGGAGTTGTAGAAGTAGTAACAGAAGAAGTAGTAGTAGTAGTAGTACTAGCAGTGGTAGAAGTAGTAGCAGTTATTGTAGTTGTAGTAGAAGTACTGGTAGTAGCAGTAGTAGTTGTAGTAGCAGTAGCTATAGTTGGAGTAGTAGTAGTAATAGTAGTAGCAGAAGTAGTAGTAGTAGTAGCAATAGTAGTTGCTTTGAATCAGTGATAGTAGTAGCAGTAGAAGTTATAGTAGAAGTAGTAGAAGTTAAAGTAATAGACGTAGTAGTAGTGGTAGTGGCAGGAGTAGTAGTTGTGTAGTAGTAGAAGGAATAGTTGTGCAGTAGCTATTATAATAGTAGGAGTAGCAGTCTTAGTAGATGTAGAGCAGCAATAGTACTAGTGACAGCAATAGCAACAGCAGTAGCAGTTGTAGTAGAAAAAGTAGTAGTAGTGGCAGTATTAGTAGCCACAGAAGTAGTTGTAGTACTAGTAGTTACAGGTGTAGTAGTAGTTGTAGTTGTAGTAGTAGCAGTAGCAGTAGCAGCTGTAGGACTAGTAGCAGTAGTAGTAGAAGCAACTATAGTGGTAACTGTAGTAGTAGCATTAGTAGCAGTAGCAGTAGTCTGATTAGTAGTACCAGTAGTTGTAGCAGTTTTAGCAAAAGTAGCAGCAGTAGTAGTATTGGTAGCTATAGTTGTTGTTGTTGTAGTAGTAGTAGTAGCAGCACTAGTAGCAGTAATAACAGTGGTAGTAGCAGAGGTAGTAGCAAAGTAGCTGTCGCAATGGTAGTGACAGTAATCCTAGTAGTAGTAGTAGTAAAAGTAGCAGCAATAGTCATAGCAGGAGGAGGAGTAGTAGTAGTAGCAGCAACAACAGTAGTAGTAGTAGAAGCAGCAGTAGTAGTAGTAGCAATGGTAGCAGTAGGAGTAGTATCAGTAGTTGTTGTAGTCATAGTTATGGTAGTAGAAACCGTAGTAGTAGTAGTAGTAGTAGTTATAGTAGCAACAATAATAGCAATAGTAGTAGTAGCAAAAGTAGTAGTTGTAGCAGCAGCTGCAGTAGTAGCAGTAATAGCTGCAGTACTAGTAGTGTAGTAGCAGCAGTAGCAGTAGTAGTCATAGTAGCGACTGTAGAAGTAGTAGTAGCAGTAGTATTCATAACAATAGTAGTAGTACTAGAGTAGCAGCAGTAGCAATAGTAGTAGTAGTAGTAGCAGCAGCAGCAGTAGTGCTCGTAGTAATAATGGTAGAAGTAGTTGTTGTTGTTGTAGTCGTGGCAGCAACAGTAGCAGCAGCAGTAGTAGTAGAAGTAGTAGTAGGAATAGCAGTGGTTGTAGCAGTATTTGTAGCAGTAGTAGTAGTAGTTGTAGATCTTGTAGTAGTAGTAGTAGCTGCGGTGGCTGCAATAGTAGTACTAGTTGTGTAGTACTTGTAGTAGTTGTAATAGCAGTGCTAGCAGTGGTTGTAGAAGTAGTAGTAGTAGTAGTAGTAGTAGCAGTAGTTGCAATAGTAGCAACAGTGGCTGAAGTAGTAGGAGGGGTAGAAGTAGTAGCAGTCATAATAGTAGTTTGAGAAGTAGTAGTAGTACCAGTGATAGTAGTTGAAATAGTAGTACTAGTAGTATTAGTAGTTGTTATAGTAGTAGCAGTGGTAGTAGTTATTGCAGAAGTAGTAGTAGGAGAATTATTAGTAGTAGGAGAAGTAGTAGTAGTAGTAGTAGTAGCATTAGTATTGTAGTGATAGTATTAGTAGTAGTAGTAGCAGTAGTGGTAGCAGTAATAGTAGAAATAGTATTAGTCAAAATAGGAGTAGCAATAGTAGTAGTAGTAGCAATAGTAGTAGCAGTAGTCATAGTAGTAGTAGTAGGACTGGTAGTAGTAAAAGTAGTCACAGTAGTTGTAGTAGTACCGGTAGGAGTACAAGGAGGAGTAGTAGTAGTTTTCGTAGGAGGAGTGGTAGTGGAGGTAGCAGAAGTTGCAGTAGTAGCAATTGTTGTTGTAGTTGTAAGAGGAGTAGTAGCAGTAGTAGTAGTAGTTGTTGTTGTAGTAGCAGTAGTAGCAGCAGTAGCTATAATAGTAGTCATAGAAGTTGTAGCAATTATGATAGTAGTATTGGCGGTAGTAGTAGTAGTAGTAATAGCAGTGCTAGCAGTGGTTGTAGTACTAGTAGCAATAGTAGCAGCTGTAGCAGTAGTAGTATAGCATTAGTAATAGTTGTTGAAGTAGTATTAGCTGAAGTAGCAGTGGTTGTTGTAGAAGTAGGAGTAGTAGTAGTCATAGGATTAGTAGTAGTTGTTGTAGTAATAGAAGTCGTAGAAGTAGCAGTAGTAGTTATTGTAGTACGAGTAGTAGTGGCAGTCATAGTAGTAGTAGGAGTAGTAGTAGTAGTAGCGATAGTTATTATAGTTATCATAGCCATAGTAGTAGTAGCTGTAATTGCCATAGTAGTAGAAGTCATAGTAGCTATAACAACAGTCATAGTGAGGGTAGTCATTGTAGTAGTAATAGTAGTAATAGTTGTATCAGTAGTAGCAGTAGTAGTAGTGGTAGCAATAGTAGTATAGTATCTATAGTAGCAGTAGCAGTAGTTATTGCAGTCGTAGCAGTAGTAGCAGCAGCAGCAGTATTAGTAGTAGCAATAGTATTACTGGCAGGAGTAGTGGTAGTTGGAGTGGCAAAAGTAATAGCAGCAGTAATTGTATTTGGAGAAGTAGTAGTAGTTCCAGTAGTAGTTGTATAAATAGTCGTAGAAGTAGTCATAGTAGTAATAGTAGTAGTAGTAGTAGTAGTAGTATTAGTAGTAGTAGTAGTAGTAGTAGTATTAGTATTAGTAGTAGTAGCAGTAGCAGTAGTTGTTGTTGTAGTTGTAGTAGAAGCAGTAGCAGTAGTTGTTGCAGTAGTGGTAGTAGTAGTTGTTATTGATGTAGGTGAAGTAGTAGTAATAGTTGTATTAGTAGTAATAGCACTAGTAGTAGCAATAGTAGTTGTACTTGCAGCATAAGTAGCAGTAGTAGTGGTAGTAGTAGTACTAGTAGTAGAAGTGGTCATATTAGTAGAAGCAACAGTACTAGTAGGAGTAGCAGTAGTAGCAATACTAGCAGCAAAAGTAGTTGTATTAGTAGCAGTAACAGTACTAGCAGTAGTATTTGTATTAGTAGAAGCAGCAGTACTAGCTATAGTACTAGCGGCAGAAGTAGCAATAGTAGTAGTAGTAGTATTAGAAGTAGTAGTGTCGTAGTCATAAGAGTAGTAGTAGTATTAGTAGTCGTAGTAGTTAGTTTTGTAGTAATAGTAGTAGTGGTAATAGATGTATTAATTATAGTAGTAGTAGTGGTAGAAATAGTAGTAGTATGAGTAGTAGCAATAACAGCAATAGTAGTAGTAGCAATACTGGTAGAAGTAGTCGAAGTAGAAGTAGTACTAGTATCGATTATAGTAGCAGTAGTAGCAGAAGGAGTAGTAGTATAAGTGGGAGATGTAGCAGTAGTAGTGGTAGTTATTGTAGTTGTACATGTAGTAGTATTAGTAGTAGTAGTTGTGATAGTAGTAATAGCATTAGTAGTAGCAGTAGTAGTAACAGAAGTCATAGGAATTGTAGCAGCAGTAGTAGTTCTAGTTGTAGTAGTAGTAGTAGTAGTAGAAGGAGAAGTAGTAGTAGTGGGAATAGTCACAGTAGTAGTAGCAGGAGTATTAGCAGTGGAAGTGGTAGTAGTAGTAGTAGAAGTCATAGTAGCAGTATTATAGTAGTAGTAGTAATAGTTGAAGCAGTAGTAGCAGAAGTAGTAGTAGTTGAAGCTACAGTAGCTAAAGTAGCTGTAGTGGCAACAAGAGTAGTAGTAGTAGTAGTAATGGTCGTAGTAGTAGTAGAAGTAGTAGCAGTCGAACTAGTGGTAGTAGTAGTGCCAGTAGTAGCCCTAGTGGCAGTACTACTAGTGGTAGCAATAATAGAAGTAGAAGTTGTAGTAGCAATTGTAATAGTAGTCAAAAAGTAGTACTCGTAGTAGTAGTTATAGCAGTAGTGCTAGAAGTAGTAGTAGTGGTAGAAGAAGATATAGTTGTAGCGGTAGTCTTTGCAGCAGCAGTAGTAGTAGTTCTAGTTGTAGTAGTAGCAAAAGTAGTAGAAGTAGTAGAAGTAGTAGTAGTGGTAGTAGCCATGGTAGTAGTAGTAGCAGTAGTAGTGGCAGTAGTAGTAGAAATATTATTAGTAGTAGTAGTGGTTGGTGCGGTAATAGTAGCAGCAGTAGTAGCAGTGGTAGCAATTGTAATAGTAGTACCTGTAGTAGTTGTCATAGTTGTTGTTGCAGTTATAGCAGAAGTAGCAGCAGCAGCAGTAGCCGTAGTAGCAGTAGTAGTAGCAGTAGCAGCAGCAGCAGTAGCAGTAATTGTAGAAGAGGAACTAGGAATAGTAGTAGTAATAGTAGAAGTAGTAGTAGCAGAAGTAGTGGGAGTTGTAGTAGTAGTTGTAGGCGTAGTAGAACCTGTATTAGTAGCTGTAGCAATAGTAGTAGTTGTAGTTGTAGTAGTAGTAGTAGTAGCAGTAGTAGCGAAAGATGTAGTAGCAGTAGTTGTAGTAGTGGTTGTAGTAGCATAAGTAGTAGCGGTAGTAGTATTTGTACTTGTAGTAGCAGTATGAGTTGTTGTAGTAGTAGTAGTAGTAGTAGGAGTAGTGGTAGAAGTAGCAGTAGTTGCAATATTTGCGGTAGTTGTTGTAGTAGCTGGAGGAGTAGACGTAGTAGTAGTAGTAGTAGTGGTAGAAGTGGTAGTAGTCATAGTAGTAGCATTAGTAGTTGCAGTAATTGAAACAGTGGGTGTAGTAGTAGAAATAGTTATAATAGTAGTAGCAATAGTAGTAACAGTAGCAGTAGCAGTAATTGGAGTAGTAGTAGTTGCAATTTAAGTACTAGTAGTAGTAGTAACAGAACTAGTAGAAGGAGAAGTACAAGCAGTACTAGTAGTTGAAGCCAGAGTAGTTGAAGTAGTTTTAGTAGTAGGAGGAGTAGTGTCCGCTGTAGTTGTGGTTGTACAAGTAGTAGATGCAGCAGTTGTACCAGTAGTTGTAGTAATAGTAGTTAAATTAGTAGTTGTAGTAGTAATTGTAGTGGAACTGGCTGTAATAGTAGTAGTAGTAGTAATATTAGTAGTTGCAATGATATCTGTAGCATTAGTAGTAGCAGAAGTAGTAGTATTAGTAGGAGTAGCAATATTCATAGTAGCATAAGTATTAGCAGTTGGAATTATAGTAGAATTAGAAGTGGTTGTAGTAGTAGTATAATAGCAGTAGTAGTTGTTGTAGTAGTAGTAGTAATAGGAGAAGCAGCAGTCATAGTAGTAGTAGTAGTAGTAGTAGTCGCAACAACAGTAGTAGTAGTACTAGTAGCAGTCGTAGTAGTAGCAGAAGTATTAGTAGTCGCAGTAGTAGTGGTAGTAGCAGTAATAGTAGTGGTAAAAGTAGTAGTAGTAGTAGTAGCCGCAGAAGTAGTAGTAGTAGTAGTAGTAGTAGTAGTAGTGGTCGTAGTAGTAGTAGCAGCTGTAGTAGCAGAAATAGTAGTAGGAGTAGTAGCAATTGCACTAGTGCAAGCAATTATAGCAGTAGTAGTAGCTATAGTAGTAGTTGTTGCTGTAGTTGTGGTAGTAGTAGTAGTTGTAGTAGCTATAGCAGTTGTAGTAGAAGTAGTAGCAGTGTTAATCGCAGTAGGAGAAATAAAAGTAGTAGCCGTAGTTGTCGAGATAGTAGTAGTAATATTAGTAGTAGCAGCAATAGTTATCATAGTCGTAGTGGCAAAAGTAGTACTAGCAGTTGTAGTTGCTGTAGGAGCTGCAATTGTATTAGTTGTAGTAGTAATTGTGGCAACAGCAGTAGTAGTAGTAGCAGTAGTAGCAATAGTAGCAGTAGTAGTAGTGGTAGTAGTAGCAGTAGCAGTAGTCATTTTAGCAATAGCTGTTATTAAAGTAATAGTGGTAATAGTAGCAGAAGTAGTTGCATTAGTTGTAGTAGTAGTAGTAGTAGTAGTAGTAGTAGTACTAGTAGCAGCTGGAGTAATAGGAGTATCAGTAGTAATAGATGTAGCAGCAGTTGTAGTAGCAATGACATTAGTAGTGATAGTAGTAGTAGTAACAGCAATAGTAGTAGTAGAAGATGTAGTAGTATAAGTATTTATAGTAGTAGTAGTAGCAATAGTTGCAGAAGTAGCAGTCGTAGTATTCGAAGTTGTAGTGGTTGTAGTAGAAGCAAATGTACTAATAGTAGTAGCATTGGAAGTAGTAGTTGTTGTTGTTGTTGTTGTTGTATAAGTTATAGCAATAGATGCAGTAGCAGTTGCAGTAGCAATAGTAGTAGTAGCAGTATTAGTAGTACTAGTAGTAGCAGTAGCAGCAGTAGTCGTGTTAGTAATAGTAGTAGTAGTAGTCGTAGTAGCATCTACAGCAGCAGTCGAAGTAGATGCAGTAGTATCCACAGTAGTGATAGTAGTACTAGTTGTTGTAGTAGAAGTAATCATAGTAGTAGTAGTAGCACTAGAAGTACTAGTAGCAATAGTGTAGCCGTAGTAGTGGTAGTAGTAGTAGCAGTAGTACTAGTAGTAGTGGTAGTAGTGGTAGCAGTAGTACCAGTTGTAGTAGTAGAAGTAGTGGCAGTGGCAGTTGTCATTGTAGTAGTAGTAATAGAAGTATTAGTAGTAATAGTAGTAGTAGCAGTAGTAGTAGCCGAGCTAGTAGTAGTAGCAGTGGTAGTAGCATAAATAATAGAAGTATTAGTAGTAGTAGTAGTATTTAAAGTAGTTGGAATAGCAGCAATAGTAGCAGTAGCAGCAGTAGTAGAAGTAATAGTAGTAGTATTAGTTGCAGTTGTAGCAGCAGTAGTAGTATTAGTAGTAGTAGTAGTAGTAGAAGTTGCAGTATTAGCAATAGTTGTATTAGTAGCAGAAGTAGCAGCAGCAGTTGTAGTAGTAGTAGTAGTAGGAGTCATAGGAGAAGTCGAACAAGTAGTAGTTGTAGCAGTCATAGAAGTAGTAACAGTAATAGTAGTAGCAGTAGAGGTAGTTGTTGTGGCAGTAGTACTAGATATACTAGTAGTAGTAGCAGCAATACTAGTAATAGTAGTAGCAGTAATACTTGTGGTAGCCTGAGTAGTAGTCACAGCAGTAGTACTAGTAGTGGCAGCAGCAGTAGTAGTAGCTGTCATAGTAGCAATAGTAATAGTAGTAGTTGCAGTAGTTGTTGTTGTAGTAGTAGTAGTATCAGTAATAATAGTTGTAGTAGCAGTACTAGTAGTAGGAGTAGCAGCAGCAAGAGTAGAAGTAGCAGTACTAGTAGTAGAAGTAGTTGAAGTAGTAGCGGAAGTAGTAGTAGTAGTCGTAGTGCTAGTAGTGGTTGTAGCAGTAGACGTAGCAGTAACTGTAGTAATAGGACTAGCAGTAGCACTAATGGTACTACTAGTAGTAGTACTTGTAGTAATAGGAGTAGCAGTAGTAGCAGTAGGAGCAGTAGTAGTCGTAGCTGTAGTTTTAGTATAAGTAGTAGTAGTTGTAGTAGTAGTTGTTGTAGTAGTAGAAGTAGCAGTAGTAGGAGTTTTTTTTGAAGTAGTTGTCATAGTAGTAGTTGCAGTAGTAGCAATAGTCGTTGTAGTAGTAGTAGTAGAAGGAGTTTTTCGTGCAGCAATAGGAGTAGTTGCAGTAGTGGTAGTGGTAGTAGATGTAGTATATGTAGTAGTAATACTAGTAGTCATTGTATTTGTAACAGTACTAGCAGTAGTAGTTGTAGTACTAGTGTAGTAGTAGTAGCAATAGTTATAGTTTTAGAGCTAGTAGTAGTAGTAGTATTGGTAGTAGTAAGAGTAGTTGTTTTTGGAGTAGTAGTATTCCAAATGAATGTAGTTGTATTAGTGGCATCGAGGTAGTTGGAGCCGTAGTAGAAGTAGTTGTAGCAGTAGTAGTAGTTGCAATAGAAGCAGTTGTAGTAGCCATAGTAGTAGTAGCAGGAGTCGTAGTAGAAGAAGCAATAGTAGTAGCAGTTGTAGTTGGAGAAGTAGCTAAAGGAGTATTAGTAGCAGTAGCAGTAGTAGTAGTGGTAGCAGTAGTCGTAGTAATATTTGTAGTAGTAGTAGTAGTAGTCATAGTATAAGTAGTCATTGTACTAGTAGTAAGAGTACTAGCAGTAGTAGTAGTATTGATAGTAGTAGTAGTAGTAGTAGTAATAGTAGTAGCAGTTGTAGTAGTAGCAGAAGTAGTTGTTCTTGTTGTAGTACTAGTACTTATAGTAGTAGTGGCAGTAGTGGTTGTTGTTATAGTAGCAGTAGCAGTTATTATTGCTGTAGTAGGAGTAGAAGCTGCAGTAGTAATAGTGATTACAGTAGTAGTAGTAAATGACGAGGTAGTCTTTTGAGTAGTAGATGAAGTAGTAGCAATGGGAGTTGCGGCAACAACTATGGTGATAGCAGTAGTGGTAGTAATAGGAGTAGTCATACGAGTAGCAGTAGAAGTAGTAGTACTAGTGGTAGCTATAGTAGTAGGAGTAGTAGTACGAGTAGCAGTTGAAGTAGCAATAGTAGTAGTAGTAGTAGTAGGAGCAGCAACAGTAGTTGTAGTTGTAGTAGTAATTGTATGAGTAGTTATAGGTGTAGCAGTAGAAGTAGTAGTAATAGTAGTAGTAGTAGTAGTAGCAATAGACATAATAGCAGTTGTACTAGTACCAGTAGAAGTAGTTATAGTAGAAGCCGTTGTAGCAGTAGATCTAGTAGTTGTAGTTGTAGTAGAAGTAGTAATAGTAGTAGCGACAGTAGTAGTAGAAGAAGTAGTAATTGTAGTAGTAGTAGAAGTTGTAGTAGTACTAATACTAGTAGTCGTAGTAGGGGTAGTTGTAGTAGTAATAGTAGAAGTAATAGTAGTAGTAGAGGTAGTAGTTGTACTAGTAGTCGGGGTGGAAGTAGTAGTAGTAGTAGGAGTAGTGGTAGTAGTTGTTGTAGTAGATGTAGTGGTAGGAATAGGTGTCGAAGTAGCCGCAGTAGGAGTAGTAGTTGCTGATGGAGGAGTTGCAGTAGGACTAGTAATAGTAGTGGTAGTAGTTGTAGTAGTAGTAGTATTAGTGGTAGTAGGTGAAGAAGCAGTAGCAGCAGCAACTGTAGTGGTAGTTGTAGGAGTTGTAGTAGTAGTTGCTATTGTAGTAGTAGGAGTAGGCGTAGTAGTTGTAGTATTAGTAGTAGTATTTGTTGTAGTAGTAGGAGTAGCAGAAGAAGCTGTAGCAGCAGCAGCAGTAGTGGTAGTAGTAGTAGTAGTAGCTGTACTAACAGTAGTAGTAGTAGAAGCAGTAGCCATAGCAGTTGTAGTAGAAGTAGTAGTATTAATAGTAGCAGTAGTAGTTGTAGTAGAAGTCGTAGGAGTAGGAGTAGGAGCATGAGTAGTAGTTGCAGTAATAGTAGTACTACTATTAGTAGGGGTAGCGACAGGACCAAGTAGTAGTAGTGGTAGCAATACTAGTAATATCAGGGACAATAGTAGTAATAGTCGTAGTAATAGTAGTAGTAGGAGCACTAGTTGCATTAGCAGTATGAGTAGTAGTTGTTGTTGTTGCAGTAGTTATTGTAGTAGTTGTAGGAGTGGATGTAGTTGTTACAGTAGCAATAATAATAATAGTAGTAATGATAGAAGTAGTAGAAGCAGTAGTAGTAGTAATAAAAGTTGTAGTGGTAATAGTAGTAGTAGTAGTAGCAGTAGAAGTAGTAGTAGTAATAGTAGTAGTAGTAGCAGAACTAGTAGTAGTAGTAGTAGAAGGAGGAGGTGTAGTAGTAGTACTAGTAGTACTAGTAGTAATAGGAGTAGTTGTAGTTATGGTAGTAATCGAAGTAGCAGGAGTGTTAGCTATTGTAGTAGTAGTAGTAGTAATAATAGTGGTTTTAGTAGTAATGGTAGTGGTAGTAGTATTAGTTATTGTAGATGTAGTTGTAGTTGTAGTTGTAGTAGTAGTAGTAGTAATAGTAATAGTAGTTGCAGTAATAAAAGCAATATGGTAGGAGTAGTAGTAGAAGTAGTAGTAGTTGTAGTAGTAGTAACAGTAGCAGTTCCAACTGTAGTAGTTGTAGTAGTAGTAATAGTAGTAGTAGGAGTAGTAGGAGTAGCAGTAGTTGTCTTCATAGTTGTGGTAGTAGTAGTATAGTAGTAGAAGTAATTGAGGTAGTAGTAGTAGCCGTAGTAGTTGTAGTAGTAGTGGTAGAAGTAGTAGTAGTAGCAATAGTAGTAATAATAGTAGCAGTAGTGGGAGTAGTAGTAGTATCAGTAAGAGTGGAAGTAGTAGTTGTAAGAGAAGAAGTAGTAGCAGTAGTAGCGATAGTAATAGTAGGAGGAGGTGTAGTAGCAGTTTGAGTAGTGGTAGTCATAGTAGTAGTAGTAGTAGTAGTATTGGTAGTTATAATGGTAGTAGTTGTAGTAGTAGCAGTACTGCTTGTAGAAATAGTTATGGTAGTGGCATCGTAGAAGTAGCAGTGGTAGTAGTTGTAGTGGTTGTAGTAGTAGTGGTAGTAGCAATAGTTGTAGTAGTAGTAGCAGTAGTAGTTATAGTAGCAGGCAATGTATTAGTAGTCCCAGGAGTAGTAGTAGTAGAAGTAGTTATAGTAGTCACAGCAGTAGTGGAAGTAGTAATATTAGTAGAAGGCATTTTTGGTGTAGCAGTAGTAGTAGTTGTTGTACTAGCGTAGTAGTAGTAGAGGAAGAAGTGGTAGTGGAAGGAGTAGTAGTAACAGTGACGATTGTAGTCGTAGTGGCTATCGTAGTATTTGAAGTAATAGTAGTAGTAGTAGTAGTAGTATCGCAGTAGCAGTAGTAGTGGTAGTAGTAGCAATATTAGCAGCAGCTGTAGTAGTTGTAGTAGCATCAGTAGTAGTAATAAAAGTCATAGGAATTATAGCAGTAGTAGTAGTTCTAGTTGTAGTAGCAGTAGTAGTAGTAGTGGCAACAGTCGCAGTAGTAGTAGCAGCAGTATTAGCAGTGGTAGTGGTGGTAGTAGTAGTAGTAGTAGTAGTCATAGTAGCAGTATTATAGTAGCAGTAGTAGCAGAAGTAGTAGTAGTAGTTGAAGCTACAGTAGCTGAAGTAGCAGTAGTGGCAGCAAGAGTTGTAGTAGTAGTAATGGTCGTAGTAGCAGTAGAAGTAGTGGTAGTCGAACTAGTGGTAGCAGTAGTGCCAATTGTAGCTTTGGTGATAGTAGTACTTGTGGTAGCAATAATAGTAGTAGAAGTTGTAGTAGTAGTTGTAATAGTAGTCAAAAAAGTAGTACTCATAGCAGTAGTTGTAGAAGTAGTGATAGAAGTAGTACTAGTGGTAGAAGAAGTAATAGCTGTAGCCATAGTCTTTGCAGCAACAGTAGTAGTAGTTATAGTTGTAGTAGTTGTTGTTATAGTAGTAGCAAAAGTAGTAGAAGTAGAAGTAGTAGTAGTAGTAGTAGTAGCCATGGTAGTAGTAGTAGCAGTAGTAGAAGTAGTAGTAGTCGAAGTATTGGTAGTAGTAGTAGTAGTTGGAGCGATAATAGTTGCAACAGTAGTAGTAGTGGTAGCAGTAGTAATAGTAGTACCTGTAGTAGTTGTATAATTGTTGTAGCAGTTATAGCAGAAGCAACGGCAATAGCAGTAGCAGTAGTAGTAGCAGTAGTTGTAGTGGTGGCTGTAGTAGCAGTAATTGTAGAAGTGGAACTAGGAATAGTAGCAGTAATAGTAGAAGTAGTAGTAGCAGAAGTAGTAGCAATGGTAGTAGTAGTTGTAGCAGCAATAGAAGCTGTATTAGTAGTAGTAGCAATAGTAGTAGAAGAAATAGTAGTAGTAGTAGTTGTAGAAGTGGTAGTCATAGCATAAGTAGTAGCCGTTGTAGTATTTGTACTTGTAGTAGTAGTAGGAGTAGCGGCAAAAGTAGCAGTAGTTGCAATATTAACGGTATTTGTTGTATTAGTATGAGGAGTAGACATAGTAGTAGTAGTAGTGGTAGAAGTGGTAGTAGTCATAGTAGTAGCATTAGTAGCTGCAGTAATCGAAATAGTAGGTGTAGTAGTAGAAATAGTTATAGTAGTAGTAGCAGTAGTAGTAGCAGTAGCAGTATCAGTAATTGAAGTAGTACTAGTAGTAGTAGTAGTAGTAGTTATAGTAGTAGTAGTAGTAGTAGCAGCAGTAGTAGTAGTAGTAACAGTACTAGTAGAAGGATAAGTTGAAGCAATACTAGTAGTTGAAGTCGGAGTAGTTGAAGTAGCCATAGAAGCAGGAGGAGTAGTGGCCGCAGTAGTTGTAGTTGTAGAAGGAGTAGATGTAGCAGTTGTAGCAGTAGTTGTAGTTGTAGAAGTAGTAGATGTAGCAGTTGTAGCAGTAGTTGTAGTAATAGTAGTTAAAGTAGTAGTTGTAGTAGTAATTGTAGAGGAACTGGTTGTCGTAGTAGTAGTAGTAGTAGTAGTAATATTAGTAGTTGTTATACTATTTGTAGCATTAGTAGTAGTAGATGGAGTTGTATTAGTAGGAGTAGCAATATTCATAGTAGCATAAGTATTAGCAGTTGGAATTATAGTAGAAGTAGCAGTGGTTGTAGTAGTGGTCATTGTAGTAAACGTAGTAGTAGTATAGTAGTAGTAGTAGTAGTAGCAGTAGTAGTATTAATAGGAGAAGTTGCAGTCATAGTAGTAGTAGTAGTAGTAGCAGCAGCAGCAATAGTAGTAGTACTAGTAGCAGTAGTATTAGTAGTTGCAGTAGTAGTTGTAGTAGCAGCAGTAGTAGTAGTAAAAGAAGTAGTAGTAATAGTAGTAGTATTAGTAGTAGTAGTAGCAGTGGTAGTAGTAGTAGTAGCAGCAACATTAGTAGCAGAGTAGTAGTAGGAGTAGTTGTAGTTGCACTAGTGCAAGCAATTATAGCTGTAGTAGTAGTTACTGTAGTTGTGGTAGTAGTAGTAGTTGTAGTAGCTAGAGCAGTTGTAGCAGAAGTAGTAGCAGTGGTAATCACAGTAGCAGAAATAAAAGTAGTAGCCATAGTTGTTCAAATAGTAGTTGTAATATTAGTAGTAGCAGCAGTAGTTCTCATAGTGGTAGTGGGAAAAGTAGTACTAGCAGTTGTAGTTGCGGTAGTAGCTATAATTGTATTAGTAGTAGTAGTAATTGTGGTAACAGCAGCAATAGTAGTAGCAGTAGTAGCAGTAGTAGTAGTGGGAGTAGTGGTAGTAGTAGTAGTAGCAGTAGTCATTTTAGCAATAGCAGTTATTAAAGTAACAATGGTAAAATTAGTAGAAGTAGTTGCATTTGTTGTAGTCATAGTAGTTGTAGTAGTACTGGTAGCAGCTACAGTAATAGTAGTATTAGTACTAGTAGCAGCTGCAGTAGTAGTAGTATTAGTACTAGTAGCAGCTGCAGTAGTTGTTGTTGTTGTAGTAGTAGTTGTTGTTGTTGTTGTTGTAGCAGCAGTTGTAGCAGCAGTGATAGTAGTAGTTATAGTAGTAGTAGCAGCAACAATAGTAGTAGTAGTAGATGTAGTAGTAGAAGTATTTATAGTGGTAGTAGTGGCAATAGTAGCAAAAGTAGCAGTCCTAGTATTCGAAGTTGTAGTAGTTGTAATAGTAGCAGATGTATTAGTAGTAGTAGGATTGGAAGTAGTAGTAGTAGTTGTTGTTATTATTGTACAAGTAGTAGTAACAGAAGTAGTAGCAGTTGAAGTAGCAATGGTAGTAGTAGCAATATTAGTAGTAGTAGGGGAAGCAATAGGTGTAGTACTTGTAGTAGCAGCAGCAGTAGTAGTGTTAGTAATAGTAGTAATAGTAGTAGTCACAGCAACAGTTGCAGCAATAGTCGAAGTAGACGCAATAGTATCCATAGTAGCGATAGTAGTGCTAGTTGTTGTAGTAGAAGTAATCATAGTAGTAGTAGCAGTACTAGAAGAAGTAGTTGAAGTAGTGTAGCCGTAGTAGTGGTAGTAGTTGTAGCAGTAGTAATAGTAGTAGTAGTAGCAGTTGTACCAGTAGTAGTAGTAGTAGCAGTTGTCATTGTTGTAGTTGTAATAGAGTATTAGTAGTAATAGGAATAGTAGTAGTAGTAGTAGCAGAACTAGTAGTAGTTCGAGAAGTACTAGTAGCAGTTGTAGTCGCAGAAATAATAGAAGTATTAGAAGTAGTAGTAGTATTTAAAGTAGTTGGAATAACAGCAATAGTAGTAGCAGTAGCAGCAGTAGAAGTAATGGTTGTAGTATTAGTTGCAGCTGTAGCAGCAGCAGTAGCAGTAGTACAAGTAGTTGTAGTAGTACTAGTAGTGGTAGTAGTAGTTGCCGTATTAGCAAAAGTTGTATTAGTGGCAGAAGTAGCAGCAGCAGCAGTGGTAGGAGGAGGAGTCATAGGAAAAGTCGAACAAGTTGTAATTGTAGCAGTCATAGAAGTAGTAGTAGTAGCAGTAGTGGTAGTGGTTGTGGTTGTAGTACTAGATGTACTAGTAGTAGTAGCAGCAACAGTAGTAATAGTAGTAGTAGTAATACTTGTAGTAGCCTTAGTAGTAGTTAGAGCAGTAGTACTAGTAGGAGCAGCAACAGTAGTAGTAGCAAGGGTAGTAGCAATAGTAATAGTACTAGAAGAACTAGTAGTAGTAGTTGTAGTAGCAGTACTAGTAGTAGGAGTAGCAACAACAAGAGTAGTAGCAGCAATACTAGTAGAAGGAGTAGTAGAAGTAGTAGCAGAAGTAGTAGCAGTAGTCGTAGTACTAGTAGTGGTTGTAGCAGCAGACGTAGTAGTAGTAGTAGGAGTAGTAACTATAGTAATAAGACTAGCAGTAGCACTAATGGTACTACTAGTAGTAGTACTTGTAGTAATAGGAGTAGCAGTAGCAGTAGTAGGAGTAATAGTAGTCGTAGCCGTAGTAGTAGTAGAACTAGTAGTAGTTGTAGTAGTTGTTTTTGTAGTAGTAGAGGTAGCAGTAGTAGGAGTTTTAGTTGAAGTAGCGGTCATAGTATCAGTAGCAGTATTAGTAATAGTAGTTATAGTAGTAGTAGAAGGAGTTTTTCGTGCAGCAATTATAGTAGTTGCAGTAGTACTAGAGGTAGTAGATGTAGTATCAGTAATAGTAATAGTAGTAGTCATTGAATTTGTAAAAGTACTAGCAGTAGTAGTTGTAGTACTAGTGTAGTAGTAGTAGAAGTAGTTATAGTATTAGAGCTAGTAGTAGTAGTAGTAATGGTAGTAGTAAGAGTAGTTGTTGTTGGAGTAGTAGTAGTCCAAATGGATGTAGTTGTAATAGTGGCATCGAGGTTGTTGGAGCAGTAGTAGAAGTAGTAGTACTAGCAGTAGTAGTAGTTGCAATAGAAGCAGTAGTAGCAGCCATAATAGTAGTAGCAGGAGTAGTAGTAGAAGAAGCAATAGTAGTAGCAGTAGTAGTTGGAGAAGTAGCAGAAGGAGTATTATTAGCAGTAGTTGTAGTTGTAGTCGTAGCAGTAGCAGTAGTAATATTTGTTGTTGTAGTAGTAGTAGTCATAGTATAAGTAGTCGTAGTTCTAGTAGTAAGAGTAGCATCAGTATTCATAGCAGTACTAGTAATAGTAGTAGTAGTAGAAGTAGTTGTTATTGTTGTTGTAGTAGTAGTTCTAGTAGTAGTCATAGTAGTGGTTGTTGTTATAGTAGCGGTAGCAGTTATTGTTGCTATAGTAGTAGTAGTAGCTGCAGTAGTAATAGTGATCACAGTAGTAGTAGTAAAAGTTGGGGTAGTCTTACGAGTAGTAGAAGAAGTAGTAGTAATAGGAATTGCAACAACAGGAAAAGAAGTAGTAGCAATGGGAGTTGCGGCAACAGCTATGGTGATAGTAGTAGTAGTAGTAGTAGTCGGAGTAGTCGTATGAGTAGCAGTAGAAGCAGTAGTACTAGTGGTAGTTGTAGTAGTAGTAGTAGTAGGAGTAGTAGTACAGTAGTAGTTGAAGTAGCGATAGTAGCAGTAGTAGTAGTACGAGCAGTAGTAGTAGTTGTAGTAGTAGTAGTAATTGTATGAGTAGTTGTAGATGTAGCAGCAGTAGTAGTAGTAGTCGGACTAGTAATAGTAGTAGTAGTAGTAGTATTAGCACCAGCCGTAATAGCAGTCGTATTAGTACCAGTAGGAGTAGTTATAGAAGAAGCAGTTGTAGTACTAGCTCTAGTAGTTGTAGTAGTAGTAATAGTAGTAGCAACAGTAGTAGTAGTAGAAGTAGTAATAGTAGTAGTTCTAGAAGTAGTAGTAGTACTAATACTAGTACTAGTAGCAGAAGTAATAGAAGTAGTAGTAGTAGTAGTAGGAGTAGTTGTAGTAGTAAGAGTAGAAGTAGTAGTAGTAGTAGTAGAAGCAGTAGTAGAGGTAGTAGTTGTACTAGTAGTCGGAGTGGAAGTAATAGTAATAGTAGGAGTTGTGGTAGTAGTTGTAGTAGTAGAAGTAGTAGTAGGAATAAGTGTCGAAGGAGCGGCAGTAGGAGTAGTAGTTAGAATAGCTGATGGAGGAGTTGCAGTAGGAGTAGTAGTAGTGATGGTAGTAGTAGTAGTAGTAGTAGTATTAGTAGTAGTAGGTGAAGAAGTACTAGTAGAAGTAGCTGTAGTAGTTGTTCTAGCTGTCGTAGTAGTAGTTGTTGTTATTGTAGTAGTAGGAGTAGGAGTAGTAGTTATAGTATTAGTAGTAGTCGAAGTTGTAGTAGTAGTAGTAGTAGTATTTGTTGTAGAGTAGGAGTAGCAGAAGCAGCTGTAGCAGCAGCAGCAGTAGTGGTAGTTGTAGTAGTAGTAGCTATAGTATTAGTAGTAGTAGAAGCTGTAGCCATAACAATTGTAGTAGAAGTAGTAGTAGTAATAGTAGCAGTAGTAGTTGTAGTAGAAGTCGTAGGTGTAAGAGTAGGAGCATGAGTAGTAGTTGCAGTAATAGTAGTAGTAGTAGTAGTACTGTTAGTAGGCGTAGGGACAGGACCAAGTACTAGCAATAATAATAGAAGTAGTAGTAGCAGTAGCAGTAGCTGGTGTACTAGTAGTAGCAATACTAGTAATATTAGGAACAGTAGTAGTAATAGTCATAGTAATAGTAGTAGTAGGAGCACTAGTTGCATTAGCAGTATGAGTAGTAGTTGTTGTAGTAGTAGTAGGAGTGGCTGTAGTTATTGTAGTAGCAGTAATAGTTAGAGTAGTAATGATAGAAATAGTAGAAGTAGTAGTAGTAGCAATAGAAGTTGTAGTGGTAATAGTAGTAGTAGTAGCAGTAGAACTAGTAGTAGTAATAGTAATAGTAGTAGTAGCAGGACTAGTAGTAGTAGTAGTAATAGTAGTAGAACGCATTTTTGGTGTAGCAGTAGCAGTAGTAGTTATTGTTGTTGAGTTATTAGTAGTAGTAGTAACCATAGTAGTAGTAGTGGAAGGAGTAGTAGTAATAGTGACAGTTGTAGCTGTAATGGCTATAGTAGTATTTGAAGTAATAGTAGTAGTACTAGTAGTATCGCAGTAGTAGTGGTAGTAGTAGGAGTAGGAGCAGCAGCTGTAATAGTAGTAGTAGCAAGATAGTAGTAACAGAAGTCATAAGAATTGTAGCAGCAGTAGCAGTTCTAGTTGTAGTAGCTATAGTAGTAGAAGGAGAAGTAGTAGTAGTAGCAATAGTCGCAGTAGTAGTAGCAGTAGTATTAGTAGTGAAAGTGGTAGTAGAAGTAGTTGTTGTAGTAGTCATAGTAGCAGTATTATAGTAGTAGTAGTAGTTGAAGCAGTAGTAGCAGAAGTAGTAGTAGTAGTTGAAGCTACAGCAGCTGAAGTAACAGTAGTGGCAGCAAGAGTAGAAGTAGTAGTAGTAGTAGAAATAGTAGCAGTCGAGCTAGTGGTAGCAGTAGTGCTAGTAGTAGCCCTGGGGGCAGTAGTACTAGTGGTAGCAATAATAGCTAGAGAAGTTGTAGCAGCAGTTGTAATAGTAGTAAAAAAACTAGTACTCGTAGCAGTAGTTGTAGCAGTAGTGGTAGAAGTTGTAGTAGTGGTAGAAGAAGTAATAGCTGTAGCAGTAGTCTTTGCAGCAGCAGTAGTAGTTATAGTCGTAGTAGTAGCAAAAGTAGTAGAAGTAGTAGAAGTAGTAGTAGTCACGGTAGTAGTAGTAACAGTAGTAGTGGCAGTAGTAGTAGAAGTATTAGTAGTAGTAGTAGTTGGAACGATGATAGTAGCAGTAGTAGTAGTAGTGTTAGCAATAGTAATAGTAGTACCTGTAGTAGTTGTCATAGTTGTTGTAGCAGTTATAGCAAAAGCAGCAGCAATAGCAGCAGCAGCAGTAGTAGCAGCAGAAGTAGTGGTAGGTGTAGTAGCAATAATTGTGGAAGTGGAACTAGGAATAGTAGTAGTAATAGTAGAAGTAGTAGTAGTAGAAGTAGTAGCAGTTGTAGTAGTAGTTGTAATAGCAATAGAAGCAGTATTAGTAGCAATAGCAATAGTAGTAGCAGAATTAGTAGTAGTTGTCGTAGTAGAAGTAGTAACGAAAGTTGTAATTGTAGTAGATGTAGTAGTGGTAGTTAGTAGCATAAGTAGTTGTGGCAGTAGTATTTGTACTTGTAGTAGTAGTAGGAGTTATAGCAGTAGTAGTAGTAGTAGTAGTGGCAGAAGTAGCAGTACTTGAAATATTAGCGGTAGTTGTTGTAGTAGCAGGAGGAGTGGACGTAGTAGTAGTAGTAGTAGTGGTAGAAGTGGTAGTAGTCATAGTAGTAGCATTAGTAGCTACAATAATTGAAACAGTAGGTGTAGTAGTAGAAATAGTTATAGTAGTAGTAACAGTAGCAGTAGCAGTAATTGTCGTAGTTGTAATAGTAGTAGTAGTAGTAGTAGTAGTTGCAGTTTTAGTACTAGTAGTAGTAGTTGTTATAGTAGTAGTAGTAGTAGTAGCAGTAGCAGTAGTAGTAATAGTACTAGTAGAGGAGGAGTAGAAGCAGTACTAGTAGTTGAAGCCGGAGTAGTTGAAGTAGTCGTAGTAGCAGGAGGAGTAGTGGCCGCAGTAGTTGTAGTTGTAGAAGTAGTAGATGTAGCAGTTGTAGTAGTAGTTCTAGCAATTATAGTTAAACTAGTAGTTGTAGTAGTAATTGTAGTGGAACTGGTTGTAATAGTAGTAGTAGTAGTAGTAGTAATATTAGTAGTTGTAATACTATTTGTAACATTAGTAGTAGCAGAAGCAGTAGTATTAGTAGGAGTAGCAATATTCATAGCAGCATAAGTATTAGCAGTGGTTGGAATTATAGTAGAAGTAGCAGTGGTTGTAGTAGTAGTCATTGCGGTAAAAGCAGTAGTAGTATAGTAGCAGTAGTAGTTATAGCAGTAGTAGTAGTAATAGGAGAAGAAGCAGTCATAGTAGTAGTAGTAGTACTAGTAGCAGTCGTAGTAGCCGCAGTAGTTGTAGTTGTCGCAGTAGTAGTGATAGTAGTAGTAGTAGAAGTAGTAAAAGTAGTAGTAGTAGTATTAGTAGTATTAGTAGTAGTAGTAGCAGAAGTAGTAGTAGTAGAAGTAGCAGTAGCAGTGGTAGTAGTAGTAGTAGTAGCAGCAGTAGTAGCTGAAGTAGTAGTAGGAGTAGTAGCAGTTGCACCAGTGCGACCAATTGGAGCAATAGTAGTAGCTATAGTAGTAATTGTAGTAGTAGTTGTGGTAGTAGTAGTAGTTGTAGTAGCTATAGCAGTTGTAGCAGAAGTAGTAGCAGTGGTAATCGCAATAGGAGAAATAAAAGTAGCAGTCATAGTTGTCGAGATAGTAGCAGTAATGTTAGTAGCAGCAGTAATAGTTATAATAGTGGTAGTGGCAAAAGTAGTACTAGCAGTAGTAGTTGCGATAGTAGCTGCAATTGTACTAGTAGCAGTAGTAATTGTGGTAATAGTAGCAGTAATAGCAGTAGTAGTAGTGGTAGTACTAGAAGTAGCAGTAGTCATTTTAGCAATAGTAGTTATTAAAGTAACAATGGTACTAGTAGTAGAAGTAGTTCCATTAGTTGTTGTAGTAGTAGTAGTAGTAGTAGCAGTAGTACTAGCAGCAGCTGCAGTAGTAGTAGTACTAGTACTAGTAGCAGTTGCAGTAGTAGTAGTAGTAGTAGTAGTAGTAGTAGTAGTAGTAGTAGTAGTAGTAGTAATTTTGTTGTAGCAGCAGTTGTAGTAGCAGTGATAATAGTAGTTACAGTAGTTGTAGTAGCAGCAATAATAGTAGTAGAAGATGTAGCAGAAGAAGTATTTATAGTAGTAGTAGTAGCAATAGTGGTAGAAGTAGCAATCGTAGTATTCGAAGTTATAGTAGTTGTAGTAGAAGCTGATGTACTAGTCATAGTAGCATTGGATATAGTGGAAGTAGTAGAAGTAGCTGTTGAAGTAGCAATAGTAGTAGTAGCAGTATTAGTAATAGTAGGGGAAGTAGTAGGTGTAGTACTAGTAGTAGGAGCAGCAGCAGCAGTAGTGTTAGTAATAGTAGTAGTAGTAGTAGCGGTAGTAGTAGTCGCAGCAGCAGCTGCAATAGTTGTCAAAGTAGACGTAGTAGTGTCCACAGTAGCGATAGTAATACTAGTTGTTGTAGTAGAAGTAATCATAGTAGTAGTAGCAGTACTAGAAGTAGTAGTAGTAGTAGTGTAGCCGTGGTAGCGGTAGTAGTAGTAGCAGTAGTACCAGTAGTAGTGGTAGTTGTGGTAGCAGTAGTACTAGTTGTAGTAGTAGAAGTAGTGGCAGTAGCAGTTGTCATTGTTGTAGTAGTAATAGAAGTATTAGTAGTAATAGGAGTAGTAGCAGTAGTAGTAGCAGACCTAGTAATAGTTAGAGAAGTAACAGTAGTAGCAGTTGTAGTTGCAGAAATAATAGAAGTATTAGCAGTAGTAGTAGTATTTAAACTAGTTGGAATAGCAGCAATAGTAGCAGTAGTAGCAGTAGTAGAAGTAATAGTAGTAGTATTAGTTGCAGCTGTAGTAGTAGTAGTAGTAGTAGTAGTAGTAGTAGTTGCAGTGTTAGCAATAGTTGTATTAGAAGCAGAAGTCGCAATAGTAGTAATAGTAGTAGTAGAAGTCATAGGAGAAGTCGAATAATTAGTAGTTGTAGCAGTCATAGAAGTAGTAGCAGTAATAGTAATAGCAGTAGTAGTAGTAGAAGTAGTGGTAGCGGTTGTCCCAGTAGTACTAGATGTACTAGTAGTAGCAGCAGCAATAGTAGTAATAGTAGTAGTAGTAATACTTGTAGTAGCCTTCGTAGTACTCACAGCAGTAGTACTAGTAGGAGGAGCAGCAGCAGTAGTAGCAGGGGTAGTAGCAATAGTAATAGCAGTTGTTGCAGTAGTTGTAGCAGCATTAGTAGTAGAATCAGTAGTAGTAGTTGTAGTAGCAGTACTAGTAGTATGAGTAGTAGCATCAAGAGTAGTTGTAGCAGTACTAGTAGTAGGAGTAGTAGAAGTAGTAGCAAAATAGTAGTAGTAGTCATAGTACGGGTAGTGGTTGTAGCAGTAGACGTAGCAGCAGCAGTAGTAGTAGTAGTAACTGTAGTAATAGGACTAGCGGTAGCACTAATGGTACTAATAGTAGTAGTACTTGTAGTAATAGGAGTAGCAGTAGGAGCAGTAGGAGCAGTAGTAGTCGTAGCCCTAGTAGTAGTATAAGTAGTAATAGTTGTAGTAGTTGTTGTTGTAGTGGTAGAAGTAGTAGTAGTATGAGTTCTAGTTGAACTAGTGGTCATAGTAGTAGTAGTAGTCGTAACAGTAGTAGTTGTAGTAGTAGTAGAAGGAGTTTTTGGTGCAGCAATAGGAGCAGTTGCAGTAGTAGTAGTGGTAGTAGATGTAGTATCAGTAGTAGTAATATTAGTGGTTGTAGTATCAGTAGTAGTAATATTAGTTGTTGTATTTGTAACAGTTCTAGCAGTAGTAGTTGTAGTACTAGTGTGGTAGTTGTAGCAGTATTTAGTGTTAGAACTAGTAGTAGTAGTAGTAAAAGTAATTGTTGTAGGAGTAGTAGTATTCCTAATGGATGTAGTTGTAGTAGTGGCATCGAGGTAGTTGGAGCATTAGTAGAAGTAGTAGTAGTTGCAATAGAAGTAATAGTAGGAGCCATAGTAGTAGTAGCAGGAGTAGTAGTAGAAGAAGCAATAATAGTAGCATAGTAGTTGGAGAAGTAGCTGAAGGTGTATTAGTAGCAGTAGCTGTAGTAGTAGTCGCAGCAGCAGTAGTAGTAATGTTTGTAGTAGTAGTAGTAGTAGTCATAGTATAAGTAGTCATAGTACTAGTAGTAAAGTAGCAGCAGTAGTAGCAGTATTCATAGTAGTAGTAGTAGTAATAGTAGTAGCAGTTGTAGTAGTAGTAGAAGTAGTTGTTGTTATAGTACTAGTAGTTGTAGTAGTAGTCGTAGTAGTGATTGTTGTTATTGTAGCAGTAGCAGTTATTGTTGCTATAGTAGTAGTAGTAGCTGCAGTAGTAATAGTGATCGCAGTAGTAGTAGTAAAAGTTGGGGTAGTCTTAAGAGTAGTAGAAGAAGTAGTAGTAATAAAAGTTGCAACAACAGCAAAAGTAGTAGTAGCAATGGGAGTTGCGGCAACAGCTATGGTGATAGCAGTAGTAAGAGGAGGCGGAGTAGTTGTACGAGTAGCAACAGAAGCAGTAGCACCAGTGGAAGCTGTAGTAGTAGTAGTAGTACGAGTAGCAGTTGAAGTAGCAATAGTAGCAGCAGCAGTAGCAGGAGCAGCAGTAGTAGTTGTAGTAGTAGTAGTAATTGTATGAGTAGTTCTAGGTGTAGTAGTGGAAGTAGTAGTAGTAGGACTAGTAATAGTAGTAGTAGTAGTAGTAGTAGCAACAGTCGTAATAGCAGTCATACTAGTACCAGTAGGAGTAGTTATAGTAGAAGCAGTTATAGTAGTAGTTCTAGTAGTTGTAGTCGTAGTAGTAGTGGAAGTAGTAGTTGTAGTAGTAGTAATAGTAGTAGCGACAGTAGTAGTAGTAGAAGTAGTAATAATAGTTGTAGTAGAAGTAGTAGTAGTACTAATACTAGTTCTAGTAGCAAAAGTATGAGAAGTAGTAGTAGTAGTAGTAGTGGGAGTAGTTGTAGTAGTAATAGTAGAAGTAGTAGTAGTAGTAGAAGTAGTAGTAGAGGTAGTAGTTGTACTAGTAGTTGCAGTGAAAGTAGTAGTAGTAGTAGGAGTAGCGGTAGTAGTTGTAGTAGTAGAAGTAGTAGTAGGAATAGGTGTCGAAATAGCAGCAGTAGGAGTAGTAGTTAGAATAGGTGATGGAGGAGTTGCAGTAGGAGAAGTAGTAGTAATGGTAGTAGTTATAGTAATAGTAGTATTAGTAGTAGTAGGTGAAGAAGTAGTAGTAGCAGCAGCTGTAGTAGTAGTTGTTATTGTAGTAGTAGGAGTAGGAGTAATAATTGTAGTATTAGTAGTAGTCAAAGTTGGAGTAGTAGTAGTAGTAGTAGTAGTAGTAGTATTTGTTGTAATAGTAGGAGTAGTAGAAGTAGCAATAGCAGCAGTAGTCGTAATAGTAATAGTAGTAGTTGTACTAGCAGTGGAGTAGTAGAAGCAGTGGCCATAGTAGTTGTAGTAGAAGTAGTAGTAGTAATAGTAGCAGTAGTTGTTGTCGTAGAAGTCGTAGGAGTAGGAGTAGGAGCTTGAGTAGTAGTTGTAGTAATAGTAGCAGTAGTACTATTAGTAGGACTAGCGCCATCACCAAGTAGTAACAGTAATAATAGTAGTAGAAGTAGTAGTAGTAGCAAGTGCACTAGTAGTAGCAATACTAGTAATATCAAGTACAGTAGTAGTAATAGTCGTAGTAATAGTAGTAGTAGGAGCATTAGTTGCATTAGCAGTATGAGTAGTAGTAGTAGTAGTTGTATTAGTTGTTGTAGTTCTAGTAGGAGTGGCTATAGTTGTTGTAGAAGCAATAATAGTAATAGTAGTAATGATAGAAGTAGTAGAAGCAGTAGTAGTAGCAATAGAAGTTGTAGTGGTTACAGTAGTAGTAGTAGCAGTAGAACTAGTAGAAGTAATAGTAGTAGTAGTAGCAGGACTTGTAGTAGTAGTAATATAAGTAGTAGTAGTAGTAGTAGCAGTAGTAGTAGTAACCGTACTAGTAGTATTAGTAGCAAAAGGACTAGTTGTAGTTGTTGCAGTAATCGAAGTAGCAGGAGTATTAGCTCTAGTAGTAGTATTAGTAATAATAATAGTGGTATTAGTAGTAATGGCAGTGGTAGTAGTATTAGTTGTAGTAGATGTAGTTATAGTTGTAGTTGTGGTAGTAGTAGTAGTAATAGTAATAGTAGTAGTAGTAATAAAAGCAGTATAGTAGCAGTATAGTAGTAGTAGTAGTAGAAGAAGTAGTGGGAGTAGTAGTAACAGTAGAAGTAGTTGTAATTGTAGTTGTAGTAACAGTAGTAGTTCCAATAGTAGTAGTTGTAGTAGTAGTAATGGTAGTAGTAGGAGTAGTTGGAGTAGCAGTAGTTGTCTTCATAGTTGTTGTAGTAGTAGTATAGTAGTAGAAGTAATAGAGGTAGTAGTAGTAGCAGCAGTAGTAGTTGCAATAGTAGTAGTAGTAGTAGCAGTAGTGGGAGTAGTAGTAGTTGTAAGAGAAGTAGTAGTAGTAGAAGTACTAGTAGTAGGAGTAGTAGTATGAGTAGTAGTAGCAGTTGAAGTTGTGGTAGTCATAGTAGTAGTAGTATTGGTAGTTATAATGGTAGTAGTTGTAGTAGTAGCTGTACTGCTTGTAGAAGTAGTTGTGGTAGTGTCGTCGTAGTAGTAGCAGTGATAGTAGTTGCAGCGGTTGTAGTAGTAGTGGTAGTAGCAATAGTAGTAGTAGTAGTAGCAGTAGTAGTTATAGTAGCAGGCCATAGTAGTAGTAGTAGTAGTAGTAGTAGTTGTTGTTGTTGTTGTTGTTGTTGTCGTAGTAGTAGTAGTAGTAGTAGTAGTAGTAGTAGAAGTAGTGCTCGTAGACGTAGAAGTAGTAGTAGTAGTAGTACTAATAATAATAATAATAGCAGTAGCAATAGCAGAAGGAATAGCAGCAGTTTTAGTTGGTGTAGTAGAAGTATTCACATCAGTAGCGTAGTAGTGTATTGGTAGTAGTAGTAGTAACAATTGTAGTAGAAGCAGTAGTAGAAGTGGCAACAACAATATATGTAGTAGTGGCATTAGAAGCAGCAGCAACAACAACAGCAGTCCTAGTAGTAGTAGTAGTGGTAGTAGCAGAAGTAGTAGTAGTGGCAGTAGAATTAGTAGTAGTTGCAACAGCAGCAATAGGAGTAGTAGAAGTCATAGTAGTGGTCTTAGTAGCAGTAGCAGGAACAACAGTTGTAATAATAGCAGTACTAGTAGTAGTAGCAATACTAGGAGAGGTGTTGGTATTTTTTATTGTAGGTGAAGCAATAGTAGTAGCTATTGTTATTATCATAGTTGTTGTAGCAGTAGTACTTGTTTTAGCTGTAGTATTAATCGTAGTAGTTGTAGTAGTAGCAATAGTAGCAGTAGTCACAGTACTAGTAGTAATAGTATTAGCGATAGCAACCATAGTAGTAGTAGTAGCAGTAGTTTTAATAGCAGTGGAAGTTAAAGCGACAGTTGCAGTGGTAGCAGCAGTAGTAGTAGTAGTAGAAGTAGCAGTGGCAGTAGTTGTAGTTGTAGTAGAAGCAACAACAGTGTAGTAGGAGTAGTGGTAGCAACAGTAGTAGTAGTAGTACGAGAAGTAGTAGCAGCAGTAGTACTAGTAGTAGCAGCAGTTTTAGTAGTATTAGTGGTAGTAGTATTAGTTGTCATTGTAGAAGTAGTAGTAGTAGGAGTGGAAGTATTAGTAGTAGTAGCAGGAGTAGTAGTACTAATAGTAATAGAAATACTGATAGCAGTAGTAGTAGTAGGAGTAGTAGTTGTAGAAGTTGTAGTACTAGCAATAGTAGTAGTAGCAACAATAGTAGTATTAGGTGTAGTTGTAGTAGTAGTTGTTGTTGTAGTAGAAGCTTGCAAAGTAGAAGTAGTAGTAGTAGGATTAGTGGTAGTAGCAGCAGCCGTAATAGTAGTAGCAGCCGTAATAGTAGTAGTAGTCGTAATAGTAGTAGTAGTAGTAGTAGCAGTAGTAGTAGTAGTAGTAAGAAGAGTAGTAGTAGTAGTAGTAGTAGTAGTAGAAGTAGTAGTAGTAGAAGAAGTAGTGGTTGTATGAGATGTAGTAGTGGTAGTGGTAGCAGTAGTAGTAGGAGCAGTTGTAGTATCAGTGGTAGTAGCAGTAGTTGCAGTAGTAGCTGTAGTAGTAGAAGAATTTGTTGTTGCAGTAGTCATACTAGCAAGAGTTGCTATTGTAGGAGAAGTAGTGGTAGTAGTCTTAGTCGTAGTAGTTGTACCAGTAGTCATAGTCGCAGCAGTAGCAGTCGTAGGAGAAGTACTGGTAGTTGTTATTGTAGGAGAAGTTGTAGTAGCTGTTGTCGTAGTAGTTATAATTGTAGCATTAGTAGTAGCAGTAGTAGTAAAAATTATCATAGTAGTTGTAGTAGTAGAAGTAGCCATAGCGGTAGAAGTAGTTGTAGAAGTAGTCCCTGTAATAGTTGAAGTAGCAGTAACAGCTATAGCTTACTTAGTAGCAGCCGCAGTAGTAGTGGAAGTAGTTGTAGTAGCACTAGTTGTAGTAGTAGTAGCAGTACTAGAAGTAGTAGTAGCAGCAGCAGCTGTAGTAGTAGTTGTAGAAGTTGGAGTAGCGGCAATAATTGTAGCTGTTGTAGCAATAGTAGTAGTAATTATAGTAGCAATAGCTGAAGCAGTAGTAGTAGAAGTAGTAGTTGTATTTGTGGTAGTAGTAGTAGCAGCAGCAGTAGTTGTAGCAGTCGTAGTCGCAGTAGTAGTAGTTGTAGTAATAATAGTAAGAGTAGTAGTTGTAGTAGTAGTCATAGAAGTAGCAGGATTAGCAGTAGTGGTGGTAGTAGTAGTAGCAGAAGCTGTAGTAGCAGCAGTAGTAGTAGTGGCAGTTCTAGTAGTAGAAGTTGTAGTAGTAGTAGTGGTAGGAGCACCAGAAGTATCTGGCATAGTAGGAGTAGTAGCAGTAGTTGTCGTAGTGGTAATTGTAGTAGTAATAGCAACATTAGTAGTTGTTGTAGTGGTAATTGTAGTAGTAATCGCAATATTAGTAGTTGTTGTAGTTGTAGTATTAGCAGCAAAACTATTAGTAGTGGTAGTAGTATTAGTAGCAAAACTATTTGTAGTGGTAGTAGTAGTAGTTGTAGCAGCAATAGAAACTGTTGTCGCAGTAGTAGCAATGGCAGCAGTAGCTATTATAGCAGAAGTATTAGTATTAGTAGTAGTGGTACGAGTGGCTGTAGAAGGAAAAGTACCAGTGGCAGTAGTTGCAGTTGGATCAGTTGCAATGGTAGCAGTTGCAGCAGTAGCAGTAGTAGTGTTTGTAGTAGTAGTAGCAGTAGCAGTAGTATTAGTGGTAATAGTAGTAGCAATAGTAGCAGTAGTAGCAGTACTAGTAGTACGAGATGTAGTTGTAGAAGTAGCAGCAGTTGTAGTTCTAGCAGTAGGCATAGCAGCATTAATAGTAGTAGTTCTAGTAGTAATAGCAACAGTAGCCGTAGAGGAAGTTAGAATAACTGTAGTAGTGGTAGCAGCAGTAGTAGTAGTAGGATCAATAGCAGTAGTAGAAGTTGTAATAGTTGTTATGATTAGCCAAATAGTATTAGCAGTAGTAGTAATAGTTGTAGTAGCAGTAGTGATAGTAGTAGTTGTTGTAGTAGCAGTAGTAGTAGTAGTAGACGTAGTAGTAGCGGTAGAAGCAATAGTCGCATTACTGGTGGTATTATTAGTACTAGCAGTAGCAATAGTAGCGGTGGTAGCAGTAGTTGTGGTATTAGCAGTTGTAGTAGTAGTAGTTGTTGTTTCTGTATTAGTAGTTGTAGTAGTAGTAGTAGCAGTAATAGTAGTAGCAAACGTAGCAGTGGTAGTAATAGTAGTCACAGTAGCAGTAGTAGCAGAAGTAGTAGTAAGAGTACTACTAGTAGTAGTAGTCGTAGTAGTAGCCATTTTAGTAGCAATGGTTGTTGTAGTAGTTATTGTATTATGAGTAGCAGTTCTAGTATCTGTTGAGCAGTAATCGCTATGGTAGTAGTCGCCAAAGTAGCAATAGTAGCAAAAGAAGTAGCAGCAGTAGTTGCAGTAGTAGCAGTAGCAATAGCGATAGTGGTGGTAGTAGTAGTAGTGGTAGTACTAGCAAAAATAGGTGTAATTGTAGCTATAGTAGTAGTAGCAGTAGTGCAGTCGTAATGGTCGTAGTTGAAGTAGAAGTAGTAGTAGCAGTAATAATAACAATTGTAGTAGTAGTAGTAGTAGTAGTAGTAGTAGTAGTATGAGGAGTAGGAGAATTTCTAGTAGCAATAGTAGTAGTAGCTGTAGTAGTAATAGTAGTAGTAGTAGCCATTGTAGTAGTAGTAGCCGTAGTAGTAGTAACAGTAGTAGTACTAGTTGTAGTAGTAGTAGTAGTTGTTGTTGTTTAATACTAGTAGTAGCAGTAGTAGTAGGAGAAGTGGCAGTAGTAGGAGCGAAACAAGTAACTTAAGTAGTTGAAGTAAAAGTAGCAGTGGCAGTAGCAGTAGTAGTTGTGATAATAGCAGTAGTAGTTGTAGAGTAGTAGTAGCAGTAGCAATAGTAGTACAAGTAGTTGTAGTAGTAGTAGGAGTGGTAGCAGTAGCAGTAGCAGCAGCAGCAGTAGTAGCAGTAGTAGTAACAGTAGTTCTAGCAGCTGCCATAGTGGTAGCAGTTTTATTGGTAGTAGCAGTTCTTGTACGAGCAGTAGTAGTAGAAGCAGGAGTAGTAGCAAAAGTAGGAGGAGTAGTAGTTATTGTTGTAGTCGTAGCAATAATAGTAGCCCTACAGTAGGAGCAGTTGTGGTAGTGGCAGGAATAGTACCATTAGCAGTAGTAGTAGCAGCAATTGTTGTAGTAGTATTATTAATAGCAGTAGCAATAGTAGTATCAATCCAAAAAGGATCAGTAACAATAGTAGCAGGACAGTACCAGTAGTATTTGTTGTAGTAGTAGTAATTGTTTTTGTTGCGGTCATAGTAGTAGAAGCGGTAGTCATAGTAGTAACAGTATTAGTAATAGTAGTAGTTGTAGTGGCAGCGATAATAGTAATAGTAGCAGTGGTGGTAGTAGTAGTAGCAGTAGCAGTAGCAGTAGTGCTAATGGTAGCAATAATAGTTTAACAGAAATGCTAGCAGTTGTAGTAGCGGTAGTAGTAATAGAAGTACCAGTAGTGGTAGTAGTTGTGGCATCAATAGCAACAACAGCTGCAGCAGGAGTTGTAGTAGAAGTAGTAGAAGGAGTAGCAGTTGCAGCAATAGTAGCAGTAGTAGTACGTGTTGTTGTTGTTGTCATAGTAGTTGTAGTTTCAGAAGTAACAGTAGTAGTAGGAGGAGCAGCAATAGTAGGAGTACCAACAGTTGTAGTAGTATTAGCAACAGCAGTGGCGGCAGTAGTAGTAGTAGTAGTAGCAGTAGCAACAGTAGTGGTAGAAGTAGTTGTAGTTGCAGCAGTAGTAGTGGAAACAGAAGTGGTAGCAGTAGTGGTAGCAGTAGTAGTAATAGTAGTAGCAATCGTAGAACCAGTAGTAGTTCTAGTGGTAGTGGTAAAAGTAGTACTAATGGCAAAACAGGACTAGTAGTAGTAGTAGTAGTTGCAGTTGTAGCAATTGTAGTAGTTGTAATAGTAGTAGTAGCTATAGCGACAATAGTAGCCATTATAGCAGTAGTTGTTGTTGTTGTTATTGTTGTTATTGTTGTAGTAGTAGTATTAAAAGAAGTAATAGTAGTAGTAGAAGTGGTAGTGGTTGCAGATTAGTAGTGGTTGTAGTAGTCAGAGTAGTTGTATTAGTGGTAGCATTAGCAGTACTAACAATAGTGGTAGTAGTAGTCGTAGCAGTAGTAGCAGTAAAAGTAACTATGGTAATACTAGTAGTAGTTGTAGTAGTATTGGCTGTAACAGCAGCAATAGAAGTTGACATAGTTGTAGTAGTACTAGTAGTAGTTGTAGTAGTATTTGTACTAGTAGTAGTAGTAGCAGTAGTAATAGCAGTAGGAGAAGTAGTAGTAATAGTAGTAGTTAGAGTTGTAGCGATGGTAATAGTTGCAATAGTTGTAGTAGTAGTAGTAGTAGCTGTAGTAGCAATAGTAGTAGTAGTCGTAGTAGTAGCAGTAGTAGCAGTAGCAGTAGCAGCAATAGTAGTAATAGTAGTAGTCGTGTCAGCAGTAGCAGTAGTACCAGTAGTACCAGTAGTAGCCGTAGTAGTTTTTGTAGTAGTAGTAGCAGTTGTAGCAGCAGTAGTAGTAGTAGTAGTAGTAGTAGTAGTAGTAGTAGTAGTAGTAGTAGTAGTAGTTGTAGTAGTAGTAGAAGTAGTGGTCGTAGATGTAGTAGTAGTAGTATTAGTAATAATAATAATAATAATAATAATAGAAGTAGTTGTAGCAGTAGGAATAGCGATAGTTTTAGTTGGTGTAGCAGAAGTAGTCGCATCAGTAGCAGTAGTAGTGTACTGGTAGTAGTAGTAGCAACAATTGTAGTAGAAGTAGTAGTAGTAGCAACAACAACAATATGAGTAGTAGTGGCATTAGAAGCAGCAGCAACAACAACAACAGTCGTAGTAGTAGTAGCAGTAGTAGTAGCAGAAGTAGCAGTAGTGGCAGTAGAATTAGTAGTAGTTGCAGCAGCAGCAATAGCTGTAGTAGAAGTCATAGTAGTAGTCTTAGTAGCAGTAGTAGGAACAACAGTTGTAATAATAGCAGTACCAGTAATAGTAGCAATACTAGGAGAGGTGTTGGTAGTTTTTATTGTTGGTGAAGCAATAGTAGTCGCTATTGTTATTATCATAGTTGTTGTAGCAGTAGTACTTATTTTAGCTATAGTATTAATAGTAGTAGTTGTAGTAGTAGCAGTAGTAGAAGTAGTAGTAGCAATAGTAGCAGGAGTAGTAGTACTAGTAGTAATAGTATTAGCGGTAGCAGCCATAGTAGTAGTAGTAGCAGTAGTAGCAGTAGTTTTAATAGTAGTGGAAGTTAAAGCCGCAGTTGCAATAGTAGCAGCCGCAGTAGTAGTAGTAGAAGTAGCAGTGGTAGTAGTTGTAGTATTAGGAGAAGTAGTAGTAGTAGCAGCAGCAGTAGTAGTAGCAGTTTTAGTAGTAGTAGTGGTAGTAGTTTTAGTTGTTGCTGTTGTAGTAGTAGCAGTAGTAGGAGTGGAAGTATTAGTAGTAGCAGCAGGGGTAGTAGTACTAATAGTAATAGAAATACTAATAGCAGTAGTAGTAGTAGTCAGAGAAGTAGTAGTAGAAGTAGTAGTAGTCACAATAGTAGTAGTAGCAACAATAGTAGTATTAGGTGTAGTAGTAGTAGTTGTTGTTGTAGTAGTAGAAGCTTGCATAGTAGAAGTAGTAGTAGTAGGATTAGTGGTAGTAGCAGTAGTTGTAATAGTAGTAGTAGTAGTGGTAGTAGTAGTAGTAGTAGTTGTAGTAGTAGTAGTAGTAGTAGTAGTAGTAGAAGTAGTGCTAGTATAAGATGTAGTAGTGGTAGTGGTAGGAGTAGTAGTAGCAGTGGTAGTAGCAGTAATAGCCGTGGTAGTAGCAGAAGTAGTAGCAGTAGCAGTAGTAGTAGTAGTTGTAATAGTAGTTATACTAGCAACAGTGGCTATTGTAGGAGAAGTTGTGGTAGTAGTTTTAGTAGTAGTAGTTGTAGTTGTAGCAATAGTCATATTCGCAACAGTAGTGGTCGTAGGAGAAGTACTGGTAGTTGTTAATGTTGGAGAAGTTGTAGTAGTTGTTGTCATAGTAGTTGCAGTTGTAGTATTAGTAGTGGAAGTAGTAATAAATATTATCGTAGTAGTTGTAGTAGTAGAAGTAGCCATAGCGATCGAAGCAGTTGTAGAAGTAGTCATTGTAATAGTAGAAGTAGTACTAGCAGCTACAGCATAATTAGTAGCAGCCGCAGTAGTAGTGGAAGTAGTTGTAGTAGCACTAGTCGTAGCAGTAGTAGCAGTACTAGAAGTAGCAGCAGCAGCAGCAGCTATAGTAGTAGTAGTAGAAGTTGGAGTAGCAGCAATAATTGTAGCAGTTGTAGCAATAGTAGTAGTAAATGTAGTGGCAGTAGCCGAAGTAGTAGTCGTAGAAGTAGTAGTCGTATTTGTTGTAGTAGCAGCAGCAGTAGTAGTAGTAGTCATAGTAGTAGTTGTTGTAGTAATAATAGTATGAGTAGTAGTTGTAGTAGTAGTATTAGCAGTAGTCGTGGTAGTAGTAGTAGTAGCAAAAGCTGTAGTAGCAACAGCAGTAGTAGTGGCAGTTCTAGTAGTAGAAGTTGTAGTAGTAGTAGTTGTAGGAGCACTAGAAGTAGCTGTCATAGTAGGAGTAGTAGCAGTAGTTGTGGTAGTGGTAATTGTAGCAGTAATAGCAACATTAGTAGTTGTTGTAGTAGTAGTATTAGTAGCAGAACTAGTATTAGTGGTAGTAGTATTTGTAACAAAACTATTTGTAGTGGTAGTAGTATTAGTAGCAAAACTATTTGTAGTGTAGTAGTAGTAGTTGTAGCAGCAATAGTAACAATTGTCCCAATAGTAGCTATTGTAGCAGAAGTATTAGTATTAGTAGTAGTGGTAGGAGTGGCAGTAGGAGGAAAAGTATCAGTGGCAATAGTTGCAGTTGGATCAGTTGCTATGGTAGCAGCTGCAGCAGCAATAGTAGTAATATTTGTAGTAGTAGTAGCAGTAGCTGTAGTATCAGTGGTAGTAGTAGTAGCAGTAGTAGTAGCAGTAGTAGTAGTAGTAGTAGTACTAGTAGTACGAATGTAATAGTAGTAGTAGTAGCATGTGTAGTTCTAGAAGTAGGCACAACAGCATTAGTGGTAGTAGTTGTAGTAGTATTAGCGGCAATAGCCGTGGAGGAAGTTATAATAATAGTAGTAGTGATAGTAGTAGTAGTAGTATTCGGATCAATAGCAGTAGTAGAAGTAGTAATAGTTGTTATGATTAGAGAAATAGTATTAGTAGTAGTACTAATAGTTGTAGCAGTAGTTATAATAATAGTAGTTGTTGTAGTAGCAGTAGTAGTGGTAGTAGAAGTAGCAGTAGCGGTAGAAGCAGTAGTCGCATTAGTGGTGGTATTATTAGTACTAGCGATAGCAATAGTAGCGGTGGTAGCAGTAGTAGTAGTAGTTGTGGTATTAGTAGCAGCAGTAGTTGTTGTTGTTGTTGTTGTTGTTGTTGTTATAGTAGTAGTAGTACCAGTAATTGTAGTAGGAAACGTAGCAGTGGTAGTAATAGGAGTCGCAGTAGCAGCAGTAGCAGAAGTAGTAGTAAAAGTACTAGTAGTAGTAGTAGTCGTAGTAGTAGCTATTTTAGTAGCAATAGTTGTTGTAGTAGTTGTTGTATTAAGAGTAGTAGTGGTAGTATTTGTTGAGCAGTAGTTGCTATGGAAGTAGTAGCCAAAGTAGCAATAGTAGCAGCAGTAGTAGCAGCAGCAGCAGTAGTAGTAGCAGTAGCAATCGCGATAGTGGTGGTAGTAGTAGTAGTGGTAGTACTAGCAGAAATAGGTGTAGTTGTAGGTACAGTAGTAGTAGCAGTAGTGCGGTAGTAATGGTCATAGTGGAAGTAGAGGTAGTAGTAGTAGTAGTAGTATTAGGAGTAGGAGAATTTGTAGTAGTAATAGTAGTAGTAGCTGCAGCAATGATAGTAGTAGTAGTAGTCATTGTAGTAGTAGTAGCCGTAGTAGTAGTAATAGTAGTAGTACTAGTTGTAGTAGTAGTATTTATTGTTGTTGTTTCATACTAGTAGTAGCAGTAGTAGTAGAAGTAGTAGTTGTAGTAGCAATAGGACTAGTTGTCATAGTTGTAGTAGTTGTAGTAGTAATAATAGTAGTAGCAAAACTAGTTGTAGTAGTAGTACTAGTAGTAGTAGCAGTAGTAGTAGTGCAAGCAATTGCGGTAGTAGTCATCGTTGCAGTGGTGGTTGTAGTAGTCGTCATAGTTGTGGCTTTAGTAGCAAAAGTTATCGGTGCAGTAGTTGTAGTAGTAGTAGAAGTAGTTGCCGCAGTAGTAGTAGTAGTTGCAGTAGTAGTTATCATAGTGGTAGTAGTCGTAGTGGTTGCAGAAGGAGATATCGTAGTAGCAGTGGTTTTAATAGCAATAGTGGCAGGAGTAGTTGTAGTAATATTAGTAGTCGTGCTAGTAGTAGTAGTAGTAGTAGTAGTAGCAATAGTAGTAGGTGCAATAGTAGTACTCACAATAGCAGTAGTATCTATAGTTGTAGTAGTAGAAGTAGTAGTAGCAGTAGCAATTGTTGTAGCAGTCGCAGCAATAGCGGAAGTAGTAGTAGTAGTAGTAGTAGAAGGGGTTGTAGAAGTAGTAGTAGTAACTGTAGTAACAGATGTAGCAATAGCAGCAGTAGTAGTAGCAGTAGTTGGAGTAGTAATAAGAGTAGTAGTAGTAGTAGAAGTAGTATTAGTAGTAGTAGCAGTAGTGGCAATATTAGCGGTTGTAGCAGCAGCAGCAGTAGCAGTGGTAGCGGCTGCAGCAATAGCAGTAGTAGCAGTTGTAACAGTAGTAGCAGTAGTTGTAGGAGTCATAGCAATAGTCATAGTAGTACTAGAAGTAGCATTAGTACTGGTAGTGGTAGTAGCAGTAGCAGTTCTAGCAGTAGTAGCAGAGCTATAGTGGTAGTAGCAGTAGTAGTTGTAGTAGTCGTAGTAGTAGTAGCAATAGTAGCTGTAGTAGTGGAAGCAGAAGTAGTAGTAGCAATAGCTATAGTAGTAGTAGCAGCAGCAGTAGGAGTAGCAGAAGAAGTAGTAGTTTAGTAATAGTAGTACAATAAGTAGTAGTAGTAATAGTAGTAGTAGTAGTAGTAGTAGAAGAGCAGTAGTATTAGTAGCAGTAGTAGTGTCAATAGCAGTAGTAGTACTAGTAGAAGCAGTAGTAGTTGCAAAAGTAGTGGCAGAATTAGTTGTAGTAGTAATAACGGTAGCAGTAGTAGTTAGAGCAGAAGTAGTAGCAGAAGTAGCTGTAGAAAAAGTAGCTGTAGTAATAGTAGTAGCAGTAGTAGTAATAGTTACTGTAGTTGTAGCAGCAATAATAGCAATAGCAGCAGCAGCTGCAGCAACAGTAGTAGTAGTCAATGTTGTTGTTGTTGTTGTTGTAGTTGTAGCAATAGTAGCAATAGTAGTAACAGTTGCCATAGTAGTAGCAATTGTAGTTGTAGTAGCTGTTGTAGTATGAGCAGTAGTTGCAGAAGGTGGATTAGTAGCAGCAGCAGTAGTATTAGCAGTTGTAGAAGTAGTAGTAGTAGTTGCGGTAGTTGTAGTAGCAGTAGTTGCAATAGTAGTAGTTGTTGTTGTTATAGTATTAGTAGTAGTTAGAGCTGGAACAGTTGTAGTGGCAGTAGGATCACTAGCAATAGAAGTCATCGCAGGAGTATCTCCAATAGTTGTAGTAGTAGTAGTACTAGTAGTAGAAGTAACAATAGTAGTAGTAGTCGCAGTTTTAGTAGTAGTAGTAGAAGTAGCAATAGTAGTAGCAGTAGGAGAAAGAGCAATAGTAGTTGTTGCTCGAGTTGTACCAGTAAAAGCAGTAGTAGTAGTAGCAGCAGCAGCAGTAGTGGCAGTAATAGTAGTCGTGGTTGTAGTTGTAGTTGTAGAAGTGGTAGGAGTAGTAGTAGTTGTACTAGTTCCACAAGTAGTTTTAGTAGTAGTTGTTGTAATAGAAGTCATAATAGCAATAATCATAGTTGTAGCAGAAGTAGTCGTAGAAGTACTATCAGCAATAGTAGTAGCAGTAATAGCAT